>OY740770.1:49356764-49956764 GCA_963513935.1 Aphrophora alni | reverse complement strand
GTGCATTTTACATTCCATAACAAATAAATGTAGTTCCATCTTTTTAACAATTACAAAATCCAAATTGAAAGAATTTGGTTGATTTAGTCATACAGAAATAAATAAATTTTTAAATACAAAATTCTACATCTTCAGTTTTACATCTATGCAATATAATCAGGAATAAGTTCGAAAACCATAAATGTATTTCTCATTCTATTAATAGCTATATATACTGTTTGAAACATTGTAAGAAATATAATTATTTTTAAACCATAAATTGAAGACTTAAAAGTAAAAACTGACGAAACGTTGGAAAATGTAAAAATGATATATTTATATTTAATTCATAAGGAAAAACCTGTTTAGTAAAACAATTAATACTTTTACCTGTTTAGTATACCGCGCTGTTACATACCACTATATTATCATAACAAATATTATAAAAAATATTTGATAAATATATAACTCAATTATAAAATTATCAATAGAATATCAATTAATTGTTAGAATAAGAATTTTGAAGATACGAAAACAAAATATTTAGTAATAAATTACCCAGTAGAACTAAATTTCTTGATGAAATACAAAAACGACGTTTAAGACATAAATATCTACATAATAATTTGACTTCACATGTTTTTGCTCAATGTATAAATTAACTATCTTTGATTATTGCACCTGTTTGTTTGTAGACGCTCAGGGTCATAATTTTTTAACAAAATAAATCTATGCAATATTTACTCTAATATTATTGCTTAATATACAAATGTTGTCTATTTTGTTGGGTTTGTATTTCAATACAGATACTATACAAAGACGAACGTAATTCTGTTTGATTTGATAATGAACAATAGGATATTATCATATTGTCTTAAAAAGCATTAAGTTAGTATGTGGATATATTTATATTGAATACAAAATAGTGTTTGAATTGAAGATATATATGAATAAAAAAATAAAAGATAAAATGTTTTAAAGTGAGTAGACGATTCAATAAAAGTAATTCGGTTTACAAAATGCATCATGAATAACTCAAATATGAAAATTCACTTGTAGTTGACAACTCGTGCAGTGGAAGCATTGCACAATGGACCATTAAACTTGTTGAAAACACACAACGATGCTATTACGAAGATAACGACAGTTCGCTAACTTTTTACGTTAATGCTCCCCGCATATAAAAATTAACGGCCCAGTAAACGGTGACATTTTAACTCTTCAGCTGTTCCTAATGTCCCTAGTTAGGAAACAGGCAAAAGAAAGCATTATATACTTTTTATCCTTTAGGATAATTTACTAATTTAATTGTCTTCCAAGTAATAATTCAGGTGAACTTGAATTACCCATCCAAGCTCATTCTGATAAACGTATTAATTGAAGGTCAAATGTAAATTTCAGTGTTAAATATGAAATATAGTTATTGAAAACTGATTGTTTTTAATGGAAAACTGTAAGCTATTTTACGATTTTATATTCTATGTAATTTCATTTTTTACGACTAAAATAGAAATTATCTCTATAAAAGTATTGAACTATATTGGAATATTGTGAATGTGCACTATGGGAATATTTAATACCTATGGATCTATGGAGTGTAAAGTCATAAACATATTTTTTTTATTTAAGGAAGTTATCAAGGTTTTAAAGTTATTATTTTTGTGTAAAAAAATAGTTGTATCCGAACTAAATATGTTAAGTACTATTTATTCCCAACAGAATCCGTGAGTTATGAAAATTTGTAGTTTTAATTTGCGTAACGTTTAAGAACGTACAATTTAAGATATTATTCTGTAAAGTGACTCAACAAACAATAACAGTGATGTTTTAAGCAAATATTTTTTCCTTAAAATATAAATTGAGTTATTTACAAATTACGTATCAAATAGACTTGTCAAACTCATGAATAAGGAAGTAAAGTGATGGTCTACTATGTAATTAATTGCAGGTTTAGTTATTCTTATGTTATTTTAGGTTTTGAAAATTTTAATTGAGAATACCGCTTTTGTTATAGAACTTTTGACATATTTGTAATTTTCATTACTAATACAGACAAAACCAAAATTATATATTTTTATAACCACTTATTTATTGCCAAAATATATTTACTTATTTACATTAACTCAGAATAAATGCCACTAAAATAAAAAAGTTATAGTTTATTAAGTTCAAACACGTACAAAAATGATATTCAAAGATAAAACGTCAAAGTTAAGTTTGACATTTGTTTTGCAGTAAAAAGAAAAATAGATTAAAAAGTTTTTTATTTATAGGTTTTCATGATTTTATAGAAAGTAAAATTTTAATAAATGTAAAATAATTTTAGGTATAACCTATAACTCTCACTTAAAAATTATAAGTTTTTAATTCACGTTCTTGTTATATGGAATTTGTTTATAAACTAAAATAATAATAATGATATGTTATTCCCAAAATTCAACACTCTAGAGAAAAGAACTTAAAAAAGATCATCTTACATGAAACTCGCATTACTCTTCCAGATTAGAGATCATTGCTGTATAAAACTAATACTAGAAACTCTAATATTCTCAAAATATGGAAAATGTATGATTAACTTGTTTATTATTTAAAAATACGAAAAAAACATTTGCTAAAAAATAAAAAAATAAATTAATTAAAAAAATTATTTTAAAAAACATGAAGCATAAATGGGGAGTTGATATTTAGATAAATACACAATAAGGAAATGGATATTTATGCTAGATATTCTTTAATAGTACGTTTCGTTTCATATATAACTTTAAAAGAAACAAATACAAATATAATTATGTAACAAATACATTTGTATCAAAGAACAGTTAAAAAAATATGGGTGAATTGTGTGTGAGTAAGGTTTACTCAGGGTGTAACAATTATTTATAAAATGTCTTTAAAATCATAAGTAAGTTATTGAATAATTATATCTGTACTTGTAATGTGTTATAATCATTTGAAACCATGATATGTCAAATATTAAGTAAATAATAACAATCAAACGACCATTTTGAACTAAAATTACTAATAATCCATAACAATTTCGTTGTAATTATTTACTTCTTAATTTAAGTGTTTCTGAAGCAAATACTTTAAAATAATAATATTATATAATGAGTATTATTTTTAAAAAAAACTATTTATTTCTTTTGAATTTTATGATTTTCTGTAGAATATAATAATCTATAGCACTTTAGTTTCATAATAATTTGAATTTGTAAAAAAGGAGTTTTACGGTGACTTATTTTTATTATCTTTTATCTCAATTTTAACTGTATGTTTTAAAGGTTTTATAATTGTATAAGTTATCAATTTTGTATTTTCATAATATTTGTGTATGAATGTTTGCTTCATTGTGTATTAAGTTGTGTATTTAGATGTTTGAACTTTGATCACGCTACCCCTGAAAAAGATGATCATAAGTGAAACAGCACTGCAATATTAAAGACATACTTTTTATTTCAATGTCGACTAGAAAAAACAAGCGTATGTTTTAGTCCTAAAAGCGTTCTATTTATTCCTAAGTGAGATATCAGGGTACCTAGAGACATAATAGTTTTGATATGCGTAAAACATTAGGCTTTTCAATACATGAAATTGTGTAAATAATTTTGGATTGTAAAGATTTCTGTAGAAAAAATTATAAATTGTAGATATGTTAAACAATTTTTAATAATTTAATTTATATATACATCATATTTAAAAAATTGAGAAGGGTATTTCCACAAAATATTCATATTTAGTTTGTGTTTCTAAAAAGTTGCTACCGTATGTTGAAAAGCCACTACAAAGTAATAAAATGTTCTACTAAATTAATAATTACATTTCCAAAAAATAGTAAAATTATTGACCAATTCCTTGTATTATAATATACTTTAAAAAAATAGATAAATGCATTATCTAAATATAACATTTATCTTGGTGCATTCTAATAAATATTGGGTGATTAAATAAATTTCAAAGTGATTTTATCAAGTGGAGTCACGATTCTCTTAATTATTATTTTGAAAAATATTGGTAAACACAGATTACATTCATTCAGATGATATAACTGGAGGAAATGTGTTTATAACTGAAGAATTTTTGTTCGTCTGGTCTCGATATTTATGTCACCACATAAGTGGAAAACTGTTAATTCATTTTGAAAACGCAAAATATTTATATTTTTGTTTGACTCTTTAATTGGTGCTATTACTAGTCGTTATAAATATCCATTACTTACGACAAACTTATATTTTATTCAACCTATTTATAATTACAAAAATTATTTCTTTTTAACTACATAAAATATATTTGTATAATCATTTTTATATTTTAATAAAAATGATTTTAAACGAATTCGTCTGTATCCAATAATTCAAATACATTATTGTTGTTGGGAATTGTGGGGAGTTATTTCACATGTAACAAAACTATATCAATATATTACATTATAATATTACTATTTTGAGCAAAAGTAACAGTTATCGCGTACTAATAGTTATGTACTATAGTTATTATTTAGTTATTTATAGATTTTCTACATGTAAAAGTTCAATTTTAGAATTACCAATATTAATTTAGCAACGATAAAATTATACAATCATCTACTTTGATAATTATGTTATATTTTTTATCTATTCCAATGAAAATATTCGAAAAGTATTTCAAGTAAGCAATGCGAATTATTTCAGGGAAATTTCAATTAATCAAAATAAATCACGCACAAAAATAATTAGAAATGTGTTTATAATATACTTTTGTTTTCTTGATATTGTATAAATACCTAAATTTTGTGCTGAATGTTTAAAGTAACTATATTTAATATTGTAACTATAAAAACAACTGTTTTTCATTAATATGAAAATTAATAGTCCGAAACACAGAAAAATAGTATGTTCATTAAATCTATCCACGTAGCACAAATATAGAATATATAAAAAATATATACATTATTGTTTAGTTACACTACAATAATTTATCAATTCAGGAATGTAAATTATGCTAACAAATATATTTTATTGATTAAACCAGGAATATATCTTACAAATAAAATAAAATATCATGTTTATTTACCTTTATAATTTGAAATCCACAAATTGATTATTATAACTTCACATTATCGTTGCACCTTTATACTTAATAATTTCATCCTAACCTAAAATTCTGTTCCGATTTCATAAAACAAAGTTTATAAATCACTTTTAATGACTAATAGGGGGATGCAGAGCAATTAGCTTAGTATGGATTGTTGATTTCTGACTGCCACAAATCATCTATCAAGCCATTGACCACAGATGAATATAAAGGTTCTCTGTGGACAGTTTTTATACAATTTCCCCCTTCCGAAAAGTGATCAACCACTCCCATCGTGTTTCTGATTTCAATTGCTTTTTTTGTTCTCTATAAACTATAGATAAACACTTTGCATTGATCACTGTTTTGAAATTAAATTAAATTTCAGTCTAAATATTTCTCATAGTGTAACACTTATGTAATATACTAAAAAATTTAGTAGTTTCATTAAAACACATTTATATTTATGAATTAAGTTATTTTCAATGGAATTTATGAATATAAATTAAATATTTCGTATATTCTAATTCACTTTCACAATGCACAAATTTAACATTAATCATTTACCCAAATAAAATAATCACATAAAGTATGTTCTCATAATTATTGTGAAAATGCACCACATGTTAATCCTTCAAAAAGTAGACAATCCATGTTGAAACCCAAATGCAATACAGTTTTAGACTTCATAAAGTTACTTAAATAAAACTTTCATTCCATATTTCTATCATAACTATCGATTATTTAGACATATCAGAGAGGAACGTACGCATAGTTATAGTGTCGTGAAGTCACACACGCTACGACTGAGTAATATTTGCTTCTGCCGAGAGAGAGTTTCACTGCGCAGTCTCTTGCAAAGAATTTCCTCGTCGCAGACACTCTTCTCCTATAATAATCAATAGGAACATGCCTTTCTACATTTAACATAGACTTTTTGACATTGACTGTTCGAGGGAATAACTATTATATATAATGTTTGTCGTGAGAAATTTTTTAAATGTTGTTTATAAAAATGGTTTTTAATTATTTAAGCTAAATAATGTCTGACGAAATTGTAATAAATTATTGATTACTCCTAACCCAACTTTAATCAAAAATTTGTGATTTAAAAAAAAAATTCGACGTAACCCCCTATATCGGAACCATTTTATTTTATTTTTTGTTTTTATTCTACCAAATATATGTAATGAATTTAATTTAGTTTCTAATAATTAGGTCACGATTTTCATAAAATATCTAATGACTATACAGTTCCCATTGTCCCCTTATTATTTCTTGCTACACAATTATGCTACCGATAAACATCTTAATTTCTAGTGATTAGATCACACTACAAACTTAAAAACAGATAATTACTGAGCGTAGGTTGTTTAGTTTCAACAATACATGCCATTAACAACACACGTGTATTACAAATATCAAATATGAAAACTAATAAGTCATTATTAATACACACATATTATGTCGTGGCTCTTGACACAAATTATTTTATTATTTAATATTTTAAGTTTTAAACTTAAGTGTATGTTAATTGATACCTATTGTTTTTAAAGCATTCCAATATCAGGTAGTAGTCCTTCATTAAGTTTTATTGAAATCACGTTCGAAACACACAACAAACAATTTACTCCATTTGAAAGACTTTCAATTTGAAAATTTTTCATAAGAATGTATCCACAAAATTAATATACGCGAATATGTGTAAGACATGCTGGTGATTTGACACTACTGTATAAATAATTATCATAATACGAATTGTACTATCAACCGAAGATCGATGAAATACAAACACAGTATTACGTATATTCTATATTTTTTTATCGTGCAAATTAAGACAAACAGGCAAGACTAAACCAAATTAACCAAATAAACCGGGTAGAATTCAATTTAAATGTCTTTCTACTTCATATTATAATAAATATATCATGTTTTATTCATTTATGTAAAACTACCTTACCACATAGAATGTATATACTAACGAATTTCCTGCGTTTCTACAATCTAACTTAAAACCTTAAAGAAGTTGCGTTATGTATCAATAATGGCGTAAATGATTGTTACCTAAGTCGATTCCACTGATTTTGTAATATTTGACTATATAAAAAAACATTTTAACTTTTTTACATAAACTCCTATCTGGCACTGTTTGCCTCATCGTTATAGGTTTAGCTTATAGCCTAGACTTCAGAATTGTGATGTAGCAAAGTTTTAATTGAAATAAATAAGATATTTTTAAGATCTCTAAAAATGTATGACTTGGTCTTATGATATGTAACCGATAAAAATGATTAAGTAACACTTTGTATTAAATGGCTGGAAATTTGGTTAACATGGAAATAGAAAAAAGTGAAAACAAAAAACTCCCAACAAATCTGTCAGGTCGTGATTCTTACCATGAAAGACACACATTATGAAGTAGTTTCGTATATAACATCATAAATACGATATTTTCTTTTTTACGAGTGCTCAAAACGGGTATTTCTGTAAAAAAAATTGACGTATACTCTCTTGAATTATCACTCATTAGTATTTAAATGTAGAAAATACAAAGTTACTAATTTGCTTTCAATTATAGTAATTATTATCAACAGGTTTATCAATTGTTTGTTTTATTATTTTATACAGCACTGTTTAAAAATAAATACTGTACATATGAATACAATATTCAAATCAAATATAATAAATAATAGCCAATGTCAAACTCTTTGTATTGTATTTTTATTTAAAGTGATTAATCAACAATTGGACACGGCAGTAAGTAGAGTTGTTCAAGTATTAATATAAATCGGTTTCGTGCATCAAATCACAGGTTAAGGGTAAGGCCACGTTCTAGAAGTCTGGTGCTAGCGTCAGATTGCACTTGGCATCGCCTAATAACATTTCCACACACTTGAAACTCAATTTAACCTAGCTCAATGAAATATGACATAGCGATATTATATTATCTTTCTTGTCTGATAGTAAAAGAGAATAAAAAAATTTAAGATAAATTGTGTTCTTGGGTCTAAGGAAAATTATATTCTTTTATCTCTCTAGAATCTATATTCCGATTTTATTGTTAATATACAAGTTACATTGTTCACAAAGATATATAATTTTGCTGTTAGAATTAAATTTAGGAATATCCATGCAATAAATAATTATGTAGGTACTAAAATCAAATATGGATTATAAAGTTAAATATAATTATATCCGATTATAAACACTGCATATGTTTTAAAATATAGTTCATTCAACGAACAGTTTATTTTCAAATCAAACTAATTATTATTATTTCAAATTTGAGTTGTGAGTAAAATGATTTAGTAGTTGTGTAAAAATAGTATTGTCATTATAAAATAAATATTAGTGTTCTTATTTTATTACATATTTATTAATTTTCTACTACGTTAAAACAAACCATAATTCTTTTAACAATTACATCATTAATCGTTACCAGAATATACAAAGAAGTTAATACATTGTGTTGCAATACGAATATAATATTATATTTATGTAAACAGTATCTAAATGCATATTGAAATAAATGTTTTACAAAATAAAAATCACAAGATTTAGAATTATTTTTTAATTAATTTAGTATACTTTTCATAATATAGAAAGGTAGATTATTACTGTATGTATTCAAATTCAAAGGGAACGCAAAGTATTTTATTCAAAGTCTGTAGTTTTAGATTTTACATTTCAAATTTTCCGCTTTACTATAACATTCAAGGCTTTTCGACGTTAATAGGCTTACGGAAAAGGGTCTTCCTAACAAGATGTTTCTTCTGAAGTATAAAATGAACTATGGTTCGTGGTTACAGACCCTTCTCTGTAACGGTGTATAGAATATTTATTCTGAAATATGCTTTTATTTGTCTAAATGTGTATATCAAGAAATTTATTATGCCATTTTGTTATTCTAAATTGTTGCAAATATCACACATTTCCTGAAATTTACTCTGTTTTCTTAATCTATATAATCAAACTGAATTATAATTCAAAACAATTATTAATTCAATTCAATATATTACTAATATATATATATATATATATATATATATATATATATGATATAGATTTTTATTTGACTTCTTAAAAATATTTCTGAGGAATGATTTTAAATTTCTGTGGAAAAATAAGGAATTTACAGATTCTTAAATTAAAGTAAATTTTAATATCCGAAATTTTTCGTTAATCGCATTCAAAAACTCAATCATTATAAAGGAGCCATGTTTAAACTCTTTATGAACACGATAGGAATATCTACATTCATTTCGCCATTAGTTACATTCACACATTATCAATCTTTCTTACCATTAACAGAACTTCACCTAACATATTACTCAATGTAACCTTTACAAGTGTAAAGGTAAACACTTTATTTGAGTAAAAATATTTGTCTTTGGTAATAGTGTTTGTGTATTAAATGCTATTTTTGCGGAACTTAACCCACTAAATATGAGTGTTCAGTGCAGTTAGTGTTATTTTGCGTTATTTCACCTCGGGTGTCATCTTTAAAGGTAATGCACAATCAATAGTAAATTAACATGAATGATTCTTCTCTATTTGATTTAAATTGGATTTACACAACTTACATGTCTCAATTACTGCTTAATTGAATGGACCTCTGCGGCCAATATACTTTACTTAACCAAAATTATTTTATTTATTATGGAATTTAAAATAGTTATTTATTTTGCATACAAATAACATTTTGACATTCGTAACATACAAAACGAAATAATTTTGCTCACATTGCCAAATATAAACATATCGTAAACAACTTAGGATATTCTCTGTTTGGAGTTATTTGTTAATGATGCGAGTTCAATTTTATTATTATACATTTTCGGATATTTGCCATCAATTGTGTGGTAACAATTCAAAACACTACGTTTCGGGAATAAGAATCAATTTCCGTTATCAAGTGACTAAGAACTAGAAACTAAGACTATGGGAGACATAAAATAAATAAGAATACAACCAACCTTAATAGCTAAGCTTGCATCTCAGAGCTGAAACTGAGAAGTCAAAAAACACAATCACGGTAAACACACAACTAACGGCAAGTATGTATCGTTGTATCAAAGACATAGAAACAAGTGACGTGGTCCAGAAGGCGGGACAACCTGTTAGTGGAGTGGCCTATTGTTAGTTGTATTAAGCTTCCAAACACGAGAATGGGTTACAACCCCTTGTGGCGATTTAACAGGTAAAATTACAGCTTGTTTGTTAGTAATGGGGATATTATAATCAAATTTTAATTAATTTTTAAATAATTGTATCCATATTGGCCTTACTTCTATACTTGATTGGCTGATAGGATTGTCCGCTAGTTTTATGTACGAGGCTTCAATTGTTTTACGATTACTTTCCCGGTGTATGATTTTTGCCTCTTCCCTATTCAATTTGTGATTTTCGGACCATATAATATGTTCTGCAATTTTCGATTTATAGACTAGGCCTAACCGCACATTGTTTTTATGTTCTTTTATTCTAATGTTTATTGGTCTTTTTGTCTCGCCAATATATTGTCTATCACACTTACATTTAATACTGTAAATACAGTTTTTGTATCCTGCATGCCATTTTTAGGTTTAGTTTGGACGAGGTGTTGCCTAATGGTGATTAGTGTTTTAAAAGTGGTACGAATTTTATATTTTCTGGCTACGCGTCGACTTTTTCCGATAATCCCGGCACATAATGGAAATAACGGATAGAGGACATCCTTTATAACTTAAATCTATAACCTGCTCTATACATGTTAGTTCCAAGTTTAGACTGTTTTTATCAGAACAAATATTATAAGCTCTGTCAAGTAAGGAATGAACAATTCCGTCTTTGACGGACTTAGGATGGTTAGAATTGTAATTTAAATACGACCGGTGTGCGTCTTTTCTCTATAAACTGAAGTTTTTAGGATCCCCCTATCTCTCTCAACACACACATCTAGAAAAGTAGTTTATTATTCACTTCATTTTCCATAGTTAGGGATATAAAATCAGAAGGTTGTTAATTAGGGCAAAAAAATATTCTAATTTATTAATACCATGAGGCCATTATAACAAATGTATCGTCCACATATCTGAGCCATATTTTCGGTTAAAATTCTGAAGAATCAATAACTTTCTTTTCGAATTCTTCCATAAAAATATTAGCAAAAACAGAACTAAGTGGACTTCCTATTGCCATACCGTCATCCTGCAGATATATTTTATTATTAACTTGAAAATAATTGCATTCCGTAAAAGTCTAAGGAGTTCCATTATGTCACCAACGGGAAGGTTAGTTCGTTCTTTTAGGCTGTTGCCTTTTAAGCCTGTGCTCAATTATGTTAAGGATTTTTTGTACGGGTACATTGGTGAAAAGACTTTCTACATCAAAACTGAGTAATCTATCTTCCTCATTTAGTTTTATATCTTTACATAATTCCACGAATTGTTTAGAGTTTTTACAAATGCGTCATTTTTTCCTACTAGTGGATTAATTGTGCGCAAAAGGTATTTCGATAGTGCCCTGAATTGGGAACCACGGAAACTAACAATAGGTCTTAGAGGGATGTTAGATTTGTGTGTTTTTGGTAAGCCATACATATGGTGGAGTTTAGAATAATGCCGTGTTATTGAAGTACGAAGTTGATCGGAGAAAAAAGCCTTGTAATTCCTGAGAGTGCTAGCTATTTTGTTCTCGAAACCAGTTTGTTGTGGGGTCTGTGTTGAGTAAGGACTATTTACCCAACATTAAGAGTTTCATTAATTTTATTGTCATAGACGTCCGCGTCTAGAACCACAGTGGCATTACCTATATCCGCGGGTAAGATATTTAACGATTTATCGCGTTTCGATTTAGACATGGCCTTTAGTTCTTCATTATTTACATTTATTTTAGGCATTTTAGTTTATTTTAGTAGAATGCACGCCTTCTGGACCACGTCACTTGTTGCTGTGTCTTTGATACAACAACACGTACTTGCCGTTAGTTGTGTGTTTACCGTGATTGTGTTTTTTGACTTCTCAGTTTCAGATCTGAGTTGCATGCTTAGATATTAAGGTTGGTGGTATTCTTATTTAATTTTACTTCTCACGTAGTCTTAGTTTCTAGTTTCACGCTTCTTTAGTTTTTAGCCACTTGATTTAGTGGGAATTGATTCTTATTCCCGAAACGTCGTGTTTTGAATTTTTAACACACAAATGATGGCAAATGTCCGAAAAATGTAAAATAATAAATCTTAGATAATACCGATAAAGTAAACTTATTATATTATATATTTAACACAAGTGACCATTTAAATATCCCACTAAAATATTTATCAGAAAATAAAAGACTACAAGATGAAGTAAAATATTAAAACTAAGTTCTTATGTATCAAGTACATTAACAAATACGTAAAAATATATTCAATTCCACAATGTGAATATCTTTTACCATATTTATTTCAATCCATGTTTTATTAAACACACACACAAACACACACACACACACACACACACACACACACACACACACACACACACACACACACACACACATACATACATACACACACACACACACACATATATATATATATATATATATATATATATATATATATATATATATATATATATATATATATATATATATATATTCAAATAATTTATAAACTCTTTCATGATTTACAAGTTCACATAAGTGTAGAAAATAAATTACAAATTAAAAAATATCCTGAATTTTTTTTAATGAAAGCTTACGTGACCTGTTAATAATCTATTTGTATTTAGAGTGATTCATCAATCATTGGACATACCAGTAAATTCAGTTTTCCGTGTCATTAAAACAATCTCATTCAGCAAATCACAGTCCTGGGGTATAGCCACGCTCTACATGTCTGGCGCCAACATCACATTGCACTTGGCATTGTGTTATAACATTTCCTCACACTTGAAACTCAATTTAGGCTGGCTCGATTAAATTTGACTTAACTGTATTATACTCCTTTCTTGTTTGATATTGAGATATAATGTACACTTATATAAGGACAACCTTATTTTTTCTCCGCTAGGAATGTTAATATCTACATACACTAAATTTTTTTTAAAAAAGAAGAAAAAAGTTATTTATTTCCTATACACTTTTTTTTCGAATAAAAAGTAATGTAATGACCTTCGTTTTATAGTAATAACTGTATTATGAAATAATTACTAGACACTAATAAACATTATTTCATGCTTAATGCGATTTATAAATTTATGCTAAGTAAGTTCTACATATGTATTATTTTTATGTTTATATATATATATATATATATATATATATATATATATATATATATATATATATATATATATATATGTGTGTGTGTGTGTGTGTGTGTGTTATTAATTATAAATATATTTATAATATTTGACAAGAATATAAATGATAATACCATCATATTTTGAATGACGTTTAAAGAACTTCAGAAAGTAATTCGAAATAAATACTTTATAACTTACTAAGCAGTTGTTGATGGGTAGTCAACATACCTTTCTTAAATAAAAATCATATCAGATAATTTGTTTTTATTACTTCACTAATATTATCAGACGGCGATAGGAATATTTCTTAAAAGACTCTAAGTTTAGATTTTACATTTCAAATCTATCACATAAATACACCATTTGAGACTTCCTTTCGTTAATAGGTTTATGAGAAAGGGTTTTCTTACCAAGATGTTTCTTCAGAAACACAAACCAAGGTACGGTTTGTGGTTATTTAGTTTCTACACCGCAAGGAAATTAAAACATCTTAATCCTACACTATGTTTTTATATTTTCTAACTGTTAACTACCTAACTGTAGAGGAATATTGCCTTAATTTATATGAATAGTATACTGGTCTACTTTTTTATACTGAATATTATTATATTTAAATTGTTTTTAATATTTGGAGAGTCGAGAGACTAGATTGACTATAATGAGGTAAATCAAACCATTTCAACTCATAGTTGTAAAAAAGTATATGAATTTGTTATTTTAAAAATCTTACGTAATCCTACAACTAGCTTATGTTTATTAATTTTTTTCTACTTGTTTAGATTTATATAGTTTACTTGGACATTATTTATCATTTGTTTGTATAATTATTTTTTTCAGAAATTTCCATTAAAAAAAGCAACAAAAGTTATCAAGAGGAAATATACAATATTTTAAAAGTGAATAACCTCATCACATCTTCATCGTAATAAGTCTCTTCATTGCCATCATGTGTATTTATCTAAAACTTGTAAACTGAGAAGGGGAACAGGGGATAAAGCTGGGTTTACAATCAAAATAACTAAGACAATATACAAGCTTGATTAGGACAATCCTATCTTACAAGAACTAAACATTATGAGATAAGGTAAATATCAAGACGTCACGAAATAATCCAACTAAATAAATAAAGGTTGTGAGCCAACGGAGTGGTAACTAAGCATTTTATTGGGGTGAACAATCATTCTGTCCTTCTTTTAAAATATTTATCGCATGACCTAGTGATCTACCCTTAGGAAACTTTATCTGAAATTATATAATCATTGTGATATATATAGGAATAGTTAGGTTCATCTTCTAAATTCATATTTTATGAACTGAAGCAATATTAACCTTTTTCTGCGTTGTTCAGGTAACACAATTTATTGATAGCTCAAATATAAATTTGAGGAACCCTTTTATCTTTTTTATAAGCGTGTGTTTCCCCATATATATTTTGAAGGCATGTAGCGTACATTTATAGGATCTTATTTACTTTTTATTTCAACCACTGATTTCTTTATTTCAAAACCTATTGCAAAATAATTTGTGTACCACAGTTAGTTTATTTAAAACACTATCTCAATTTAAAATTAATTCAAAGTGAAACTAGTTCTATTATTTGAAACTCTATAAAACTCTCAACCACTGTTTTGTTAACTTTAAATTTATCTCGCTATATATTTTAAACATATTTTAGTTTAAATGAAACATTATCCCCTTTTCATATCAGGTACCGTTCTGTTAACCCATCCATCATCCTATACATATCAACGACAGCTAGTTCTACTATAAACTTGATCTCATCTTCTTATTAACATCTGCTTGGTTTATCCCGTGTTCTTATTTGTTTTTCAGCAACTGTTTAATTTCTTTAAAATATTTCGGTCGTTTCCACTTCATCCAAATGTATCCCAACTAGCTTTATATTTATACTCTCCAAACTTTCAACGACGATTGGTTTACTTCATTCTCTTTCTCCTACATATTCCAACCCTACTTAAATTGAATTAAAACACTCTACACAATTCAACTACAGTTTAGTTGGGAATACTGTAAATTATAGAGGAAAAACTAATTGTTTACGAACTAATATAACCGGTAACTCTTAACAGTAAATGAACGAAAAACCCCTTTGAAAAATAATTGGCATTTGCAGAATATATATATATGTTTGTATCGACATATTATTATGATTTTCCCATTCATTTACTATTAAGTTTTACAGGTTTAAAAGGTCCTCAAAAATAATTTTATCCTTGTGATTTTACAATTTTCCTTTTTTAATAACACGTTATTGTCAATTTACTTTTGATAAGTGTATTAAAAATAGAATTGTTGAAGGAAAACAATGATGTGAATTAAACAGTTTAAATCTGTGATAATAATAATAATAATATAGAATTAAAACCCGTATTTTGCTAGATTAAATAATATTCTATGTTGTCAAACAAGAAATTGTTGATTGTGCTTTTGGTATGAAAGATGATGGGTAACAGGATATAGCTTCTTCAAGATTTGTGTTTTCTAAAATGAAATTTAATAATGATAACATTTCGGTTACATCATGAACAAATCAAATAAATCCTTTTAACTAAAGCTATTAGGTTGTCTAAATACATTAAGTATCTTTTTTATTTTATTACTGAAGGACTTACCCGAAGACCAAGAAACCAACTCAAGATTTAATACTCAATGTAATGTGTCATTATGTTTTACTTTATATATGTATGAAGTTATTAGACTAAGTAAATGTTAGAGGTTTTTTATTAAAACAATTTTTTTAGAAGTTGTACTTGACTTACAATTTCAGTGTTCATACAAAATCTACTGTACAAAATGACTGGTAAAGTTCATGTTGACATAACAATTAATGTGCTGCGAGGGTGTTCTAAAGCACCAAAAAGACAATTCATGGATGTTCTATAATGTTGTCCAAGTCTATACAAGGAGTAATTGTTATTTAACCTGTATTTTAGCCACTAGAGTTTATGTTATACTAGGTAGGTAAATATCTTTTATACTTAAAAGTCAATTTTTTTCCGGTAAGGGTCTAAATAAAACCCTGAATTTTAATATTACGAATAATACTTAATATATCTGTTTGTCGCCACACATGTATTACATCCTGGTTAAGTTCATAAATTAGGGAAAGGGACACCGTCTCTAGATTTAACTCAACACAATGTGCAAATATCATAACTAACAGTCGGTAATCTTTGATTACATCGCTTATTTCTGAGTTTAACTTAGTTAATAAAATATTTGAGCTATATGTTAACAAGTTTAAATTATCTGCATAAATAATTTACCCAAATATTATGTATTAGTTTATTTTGGCTAGATGTGTACATGATAATTAATATATATTTTTCAGAAACTAATATTTTTGAGTTTGACTCATTTAATTATTTAAACTCAATATTTATTTTTTGTCAAAAAACCGTCTATATATATCTTGTTCACATTAAATAAAAAGCTACTAGTCACATATAACGACGGTTTTGGAGTTGTCTGTTAATAAATAAAAATAAACATTGTTTACTTCTATTAAAAACGTGATTTAAAATTAATTTTATACTGCACACCGTAGGCAAGTATGGGACATAATATGGTATCTAAGACTGTATTAATAAGATTACAAGCTACAACAAAATAAGTCGTTTTAATTATGAACACTAGGAAGGTGTCACCTTTTAGTAGAAAAATGTGGAGATTTCCTTCTTACATAACAGTAAATACTTATATATTTATATATTTTGTGTGTTAATCTTTGAATATGGAGTTAATATGCTTATCCGTCAACTATAAACATGTTATACAGACTTTGATATATATGTGTCATTAAAAAATTATTATTTCGGCCATTTTTTATTATCTTACTTTGACCCTCATCTACAAATAAAGAGTTAAATCCGAATCGTCCTATCAGTGTATAATAAAATCAGTTAAATAAGACATTTATATAAATTATAAATCAATATAAAGTATTTATATATTTTAAACATGACCTGAATAAACATTAGTCTTTATGACGTTTAGGTCAAGTATTTTTCCTTCTTAGAGATGTAACAATGGTGTTTTGCAAAATGCATTACTTTTAAAATATAACATGGCCAATTTGTATTTATATTACGCAATTTCATTAGGTGTTGTAAATTACATATATACTCTCTGATAACAAAAGTACTTAGGTTTCCAATAGTACTATGAATTGTATTGCTATACCTATTTTTATTTTTTGCAACAAATTGAGGATGTCGTATGTTATGCACATTTTACATATTCTAGATAAATGAATTTGGCTAACATCTGCAACATATTAATAATTGGTTTCACCAAAAGATGATCGAGAAAATAACTAAAATTAGAGACAAAACTTAGGAAATAGATTATTTATGTTTGTATATTTCGGCTCCAGCCGTTTGATATTAAAGAGAGAGAGAGGAGAGAGAGAGAGAGAGAGAGAGAGAGAGAGAGAGAGAGAGAGAGAGAGAGAGAGAGAGAGAGAGAGAGAGAGAGAGAGAGAGAGAGAGAGATTAAATTTATATATATATTGATTTCAATTATGATTGGAATTGCCCCTAACCACAATCATTAGAAACTTTAAAATAAAACACAATTATCTGATTAATTGTTCTTTATTTATTATTTTCACTAAATGCCCTGATATACATTTCGATAACATGGTTATCATCATCGGAAGGTCTTGCTTATAAACTAAATCTAAACTTACATATCTACTCATGAAATAAAATTAAACCTAAAACTATAATAACCTAAGTGCAAGCTAAAATCCCCCCCCCCACACCACAGATCAGTTAGCCAGTAAGATAGAGGCTTGGGCTGGCCTTTTGTCAAGTTATTGTTATATGTCTTTGACCTACGGAGTGGGGTGAAAGATAACTGTACCTCTAACAAAACTAATGAGAACAGGTGGCCTACTCCTTACAAAAGTCTTTATAAACTTAACAATACAAAATAATGTGACTACTTACTTTATTACATCTGTATTTTCCCTAGATTACTAAGAAAGATAATATCCATATATATCTTACAACTAATTGAATACATATGTTACATTGATATACTTAATATAGATTTTGCAACTAATAAAATACATATGTAAATTCTAACTTAACTTGTTACATATAGACATAACTTTATATCTGTATAGATCTTATAACTAAAATTATGTAAGATATTTAGTTATAAGATGTAAATAATAAAATAAATATAATAAAACAAAATAAAAATAATAAAATGTATTATAAGGAAATATTGTTTAGGTTATACATTTTTATGCTTTTATATGTTAGATAAATATATTAATTTATAAATGTACTACTATAAAAATATGGTAAAAATAAAAGAGCAAATGTATTCCCTTATGTTATAGTAAATATATTCCTTTTAATCTCTCTATCATTTTCCATAATCTCAAATATCATGAAACTTTAATTACATTACTCATCGTTTTTTTTTATTTATCCGCCTCATCATTCAATTTTAGTTCCTAGATTTCTAATTGATATTAGTATTTTCGTTTTTTTCCCTAGCAGGTAGAGTAATTACGTGTAGAACTTTGAGAAATTTCGTAAAATTGTAAGCGTTTTTTTTCGTTGAGTAACATTTGTCAATTTCCTATGTAATATATTTTTAAAGAACTCAAGTTATTCAAAATGATCGTATTACCAACGAACATTTATCGTATCGTAACATTTATTACGAAGTATTTAAATATCAATCAAGGTTAAAAAACTAAAACAATTAATGGTGCAGGCTCTCAATTCTAACAATAATAATTGTGTGCAAATGAATTAAATGAACAACACTTACGTAGAAATCAAGAGCAAAGAATACAATATAATATAAACGATATTACGCTACTGAATAATGGTAGCCGCTTTGAGTAAAAAGAGATGAAGATTTGTGACTTTTGGGGGCAGAGTTCATTCATACGTCATAGTTGCATTTTACTATATGTAGTAGAAAAACCATTGCATCATTTCGGATAAATATTATATTTTAATTGCAGCTGTTTTTTAAACACTATTTTGTTGAATAAAGTAATTAAATAAATAATTATTACGATAAATAAAGACAGAGTGAGAAACGTGGTATTTGACAACCTATTAATAAACCATTTTTGGTAAAATTAATATTTATGTTTAAACCAAGTTTTATATTGCAATCCTAGGAATAACTTCAACGAGAAACTAATGTGAAAGATAAAATACTTTAAAAAAATACATTTTTGGTTATTAGAATACGAAGATTTACGTCATTTATCATTATTACAAAGATTATCGTTTATAAAATAATGTTGTTAATAGACCTATAACCCTTTCAAGTTTTTCAAGAAAATACTCCTTATGAAATGAAAACAATATTATCGTTTAGTGTTTTGTGACATGCTGAAAGAAAAACGATATTAATAACTAGATTTACATTTTGAGTAAAAAGGGTGGTAATTCTGTAACAGACTGATTTACGTAATAGGTTTTTAAGTTAACTTAAAGTAGGATAATGTTATATTTAACTTTAATTTTACATCATTAACTAATCTATCACAATTACTTAATTACACAACGCTATACTTCACACCTCCAAATGATTAACCTAATTCCCAACAAGATAATAATGGTTTACCTAACTATTTAAAAAAAATAATGTTTTTAAATTAAATTATTCACCGTGAAAAATGTATCTATAATAACATATTTTCAACTTGTTTTTTTTTTTTTTTTTTAATATTAATTTAGTTTTACTTAAATATTTAATATGCAGTACACATGTATGTTCAAACAAAAGATATTAATACTTTTTTAATGTTAAAGTTATAGATTATAATCTAAACGGATTTAAAAATATTTCACAAAATTCACATCCGTAATATATATTTAGCTATAAGGTTATTATTGATTTTATATTCTGCCCCCAAAAAAAATTATAATACAGGACTAATGTGGTTATTAATATTGATTTAAATCTCAAAAAGTTGACCAACTTTATTAAACAGACAATAAATCGAAATAAAAGCTGTATTCATTAAAATTTGCATTTAGTTTTAAAAAGTTATAATATTAATGGGTTATATCCGAAGTTTCTAACAAAGTTCATCTATTTATAAAAAGACATATTTAAAAATGAACGTTAATTCGGAAAGTTTAATATGTGTAATTAATCACACTCTAATTTTGTATTATTTGTTCGATATTGATCTAATTTAATAATAATTTTTTATATTTGGCTAAATATATTTGATTTATTTTAAATATATTTCGTATATGACGACATAGTTAGTTTCTATTTAGGAATGCATCAGTTCATTTATATACAATATGTCATCGGTAATACGTAGCGAAACCCAAGATGTATAATTCTGAAAGGTTGGTCTCATGCTCAAGAATGTCTAGAGTGTATCGAGAGATGTTCAATAAGTCTTCCATCAGGCTCGCAAACAACGTAAAGCATTAGTCTAATTCATCCCATACACATATACAAGAATATCCTTCGTTACGGACGCCACAGCTATAGTGATTTTATTTTTCAGCTCTTCAAGGTGATTTGATATAAAGCGCATCCTTAATATCCCCACAAGGATCTATGACAGCGACCTAAATCCCGTAACCAATGAGGTCAGATAAAAACCGCCAATTCAATACCTATCTTAGAGATATTTTAATAAATTAAACTTCATTCTTAGAGTTTCCAGTGAAGGTTGTCCGTTTTGTTGAAATGTAAAGTTTTAAAACCCTTCATTTTTCCTTGGAAACAACCAGTTTTATAACATAGCGTGTTAACTCTCGCTATTATGAGAGGTTCTTAAAACAATAATAAAAATCTATAGCTCTGAAGACGATATTTAAAAAAACCGTTGAATTTTGGCTAATCTTGTTGGTGGTTTAAGCATATGAATTTTGTTGGGCGCAATTTCGACCATTGTGTTTATTTATCATGTAAATTAGGTGTAATTTTGAAATCTATGAACGTATTATCAATGTTATTAACTTCTACATACAAACAGCATAGTTTTTTAAAATTTTATCTACTTTGGAGATATCATAGCAAGGATTATTCTTACATAAATTTACATCAGGATTTTGTTATTCACAAAAGTAATAGGTTATTTATATATTTGCAAAACCAACATATGATTAAACTTCTATAATATATTGTTTCAAAAGTCGTTTTATAATACTACCTTCATAATGTATACTTTATAAACGCATTTAGAAATTTTGCTTTTAAAATTTGAACAGTTCATAGTTTTCGTAATAAAATGTATTTTTAAATTTAAATATTTAATTGTTACACAGGAACTCGACATCATTGAAAATACATTATAATCAATTAATTGATAACTAAATTTAGTTTAAAATTTTGAAATATTAAATATTTTCCCATTGCATTTCATAAATAATAAATAAGGTTGTATGCAATATAATATGAATTTTATAATAAGAACATAATTTCATTTAAAAAGTTGTGAAATGGCATTTTAAATAATATATAACTTAAGTATTGAAGATACTATTTACGAAAATCACATATTGAAACAAAATATCACAACGTACGTATTAATCATAGAAAGTAAATCCTAGGTGAAGCAATTTCAACCTGAAAGAAGACAACTTTTTACAACAATGATTTCTTTCTGTGTATATATCAATGTCAAAACTTTATGCATGCAAATACGTTTCTGTCAGTGATGCAATCTACGAAATTGCTAAACTTCCCCAACTACTTCCATGATTATTTGAATAACGATTTTTTTTCTATAGGACTTCTGAAGTGAAATGACATAATATATTAAAATCGTAAGTTTTATGTGATGAAATAGCATTAATGAAATGCACTATTAAAATCAATTTTTACAATTTAAACAATTACAATTATAGCAATGTTTGTGAAAATGTTTAAAATTTATTTAAAAAATTCGTTGTCATAGAAGAAAATTTACGATATAACTTCAAAAACAAATTGTTGTCTAAAAACTAAATGTATTACAATTAATTAAATCATTATAACATTTAGAAAAAAATATATATTATGTTTTTTCTCCAGGTATTTTATGTAAAAATATATTGATATATTTTTAATGCATACATTTCATTTAATGGTGACTAAATAGTTCAACGAAACCTTACTTTACTATCTTTAATATTTTGAAGTAAGACTCTTTATTATTCAATACACTATTAGGAAGAAGAATTATATCAACTAAATTTAATACTTAATATATGTATTTTAGTGTTCTTATATTGTGACTCTGTCGTTATTACAATAAAATCTCTACATATTACATTAGACACATAACTTAAAATTGTTTATATGTAAAACAATTATATGTGACGGTATTAAAATAAATTTAATCTTGTGTACTTCCCTTTCAAACCAATATAATATAATTATATCGATTTAAAGGCGTATTTTACATAATTGGGAAAGGTGTAGTTATCACAATCCTATATCTGTATCAGATATTCAATGAATAAAGACTTGGAAACAAAAAAAGTCATTTGTATGTTGCCGCCAGTCAGTCGTGGTATTTAATATTACTGCATGTACGTGAGCTTGACTTTGATCTAAAATATAAACATAAAACATACACATTAAATTACGTATCTCACATTTTATGAATTATTTATAATTAAAATAGGTCCTACTCTTAGTGTTTAATAACATGTTAAAGTTTTGTGCTATGTTGCGTTATTCATTTATTTCTACACGTATTGTTACTACGGTACAAATTTTGGGTCTAGCACTAACATCTTTTTATAAAAAGGTTTGTTTGTTAAATTTAGATTCAGAAGGAAATTTAGTTATCGTACACATAAACGAAGTGATTACATTTTGACTGAGAGATAATAATAATTGTAGGAAGTAACAATCGGTATTTTTATACTAATGTAAATATAAGGTAAGCAATTTAAATAACTATTATTTTATTAGGTTCACAATAATAAGGAATGTAAACATCATTATTTAGTTAGTTAATTTTATTAACAAGGTTTATTCCTTCACTAATCACATTGTTTTATCAACACTAAGTAAATCTTTTTTTTACTACACAGTAACGGATATTACTTTAGTCTTCCTTTCAATATAAGATTAAAAATAAAGTGTATTTTATTATTTTTTTACTTTATATTTGTTTTGTTTTCATACATACGTTTACAAATATTAGTTTTAGATTACAATACAGTTCTAGGCTGTGATGGTGTTTTTCGTGTGTTTCATGTTCTAAATTTATCACTGAATAACGGAAGTTGATTTATACTCTAGAAACTTCATGTTTCTTCATGGGTCGCTTACAATAGTCCACTCCACGGGTTTCGTGACAGACACGAATTAAGTTTCAAACCCCCATTTATTAACCTATGGTTTAGAACCTTGTTATTTTTAAACTGAATTATTTCTTCAGTTTATTTCAATAGTATAACTCCTAACCAAAACTGTTAACTCAGTCTTTGTAAACAAATAGGTTAGATCAACGTTTGGAAGAATCACAGCTAACAGGTTAGGTTATAGAAGGTATGTATAATACAATGAAGGTGTATATTTTAATAAACTGAATAATATCTGTGATATCATTAACAAAATAAAACGATATATATTTTTGTTTTAGTTTGCAATTTACTTTACACATGTTAAAGTGTTCGAGTATTAGACCACTACTAGGTTGAAAACGGTAATACAAAAGTACATGTATAGTTTTACTGAATTTTAATAATAACATTTTAAGATAATATCCTGCATTTGATTAAAGTCATTATTTACAAATTATTTACACCATTCATCCTTATTTTATTCTCTTGTACGATATATTAATGTTATAATTAATCAAATACCGTATTTAACTTGAATATTTTAGAACGGTTTTAAAATTGACGTGTTTTCCCAAACTAATCACTCTCCATTTCAATAATTGGTAGATTCGTAAATTAGTCTGACATTACTAAACTAAATTAATTTTACTCTCCAAATTGATTTCCCAGGGGAGTTCTAATGAATGAAATTGGAGATGATTAGAATGACAATCTGTCGCAGGGAATGATTTATGAGGTTTCTCATTTTGTTTAAATGTTAAATTAACAGAGTTATTTAAAGAGCGACTCGTGTATAACTAATTATTTTAATTAAATCAATAATTTTTACCTTCACATTTCATAGTATGTATGTTATAGAAAAGAATATTATTCCTGTCTATTTTTGAGACCTACTGTGAAGTGTACAATTTTTGTATTGTCTTATAAATTGTTTATAAAATATTTCATTATTAGTTTTAATGTGTATGTATGCATAACACCTGAATGACTTTACATAGATTGTATAGTTTTTATAACTATACACGACATATAGATTGTATATGTCGTGATAACATATTCATTTTACAGTCCCATTCCAATGAAAATAAATGATCGTATGCGCACAAATAAATACTGCCACTGTGTTATTTGATACTTACGGAAAATTTAATTAAATTTAAAAAGATAAATTTGTGTTATGAATTTCATAAAAAAATCTATAAATATGTTTATGTATATGTTTATATGTACGATTGTAATTTGAAAGTTTATTATACATGTTGTTAAAACTAATTAAGGATTGTATTGGTTTTCAAAATAAAACTTTTAGATTTTTATTTTTGAGAATTTACTTATAAAAGAAAAATGATTAAATAATACTTTTGTTTCAATGCCTTCTCCACTAGCTGACTTGAATGTTCGAACTATTAAAGTAGAAAACAATAAATACAAAATATCTCATACTTTATTTAATTTAAGGGTTAGCGGTGTTTTTAAATCTAAAAAAAACTATAGGCCCATCCAACATATAGATAATAGATTCTAAATTCATAATTCATTGAAAATATATTACATACACAGAACTACAAATATACTATTAGTCTAGTCACTGTGGAGGAAAACAGGTCGATACCACTAAAAATTAGGAATTAGGCTTATTCCCCCTCTTCAAAGTTATATACTATATTAACGAATTGAAATGTATTATCAACTTGACGGAGCTCCTACCATTTCACTAATGAAGTTCAGGCATTGGTCTGATGAACAGTTTACTGGAAAATGGTCAAGACCTGGAGGGCCGATTAATTGGCCACCTAGATCCCCAGAGCTCACTCGTTAGATTATGGTTTGTGTGGGATGGAAGAAAAATGATTGTTTAAAAGCAAAAAGTAGACAAACGCGTTGACCAGATTGCTCGCCTTGTCAACGCTGCAAGGTACGCAAATATACAGTTAGACTTACAAAACAAAATCTTGTAAAACGAGTTCGAAAGTGCAATGATCGTTAAATTTTATGGACCACACTAAAAATGGATGCCATCAAAAAAATGGGGACAAAATACAATATAACGTGAACGGACAAGTTAATCGTAACAAATTTTAAAACTAAAACATTATAGAGACGTCATTCTCTCCAAAAACAGTTGGCTGTAGAGGTTTTTCATTGTGGGAAGATATGAATGAACTGTGTGACATACTGCGAAATTAGTTGGCATCTCGTAAAGCAGGACATACTGGTCATGCTGAGATATATCTTATTATAGAAGAAGTACCTATATAAAGCTGAAATTGTAAAGGTAGTGAGAAACGAAAAAAAATATGATGTTGATAAGTCGAGTGTCGACAATTTTGGATGTGAAATCAGTACCAACTCTGACCGTGGACATATGGATTATAAAGTTGTAGGGTTTAAGGATAACAAACGAGGCAAACTGTTACGTATTGTAGCTATTGCATGCTCTACAAAAGAGGATGCCACTTTTTTTAGACAAAATCCCCGTAAAGACTATCCTTACAAGTATGCAAGTAATAATTACTAAAAATATATATTTAAGATCTTTATTAGGAAAAATATTAGAAATGAAACAAATTTTAATATATATTGTTTGTTTAATTTGTATATTCATTCCGAACATTATGTATACCGTGAAAAAAATATTGTTAAAATAAACTCTATATGTTTATATTTATAAACGAAGAACAAAACAGAAAAAAATTATATTGATATAAAATAATTATAAATAAATATCTAATCCGTTTTGTAAATGTTAACCATTAATAATGACAAATATAGTTAACAACGGTAGTGATTTTTTTTAAATTTTACAAATGTCCAATAGAGTAAGTCACATCAATAATCTAAACTAGTTGAATTTCTAACCGTTTGCATTAAGAATCGCGAAGCAGTTACAAAACTCAGAAAAAATGAACACGATGCGAAAATTGACCAATAAAACTGAAAAGGACTCGATTTAACTGTACTTGAGCACGAACATTAATTTACAAGTGCTCTTTCTAAAGAAGTTGTTATCTTTTGTTTTATTTTCTTCACTACTATGCTCCTCTCATTGTTTCACAGATTAATAGTTTTGTTTAAAAATGTTATAAGATGTTTACAATAATAATAGACATATTAAAAAAAAATTGAAAATAGAACTTGTGTTCTTAAATATGATTTTCAGTAACACGTATAAATACTATAGTGAAAAATTCTGTGATCTTTATATATATATATATATATATATATATATATATATATATATATATATATATATAATTCTATTAAACGAGCAAGGAATTGTATGTATGTACCTATTTCCAGTCATTTTATCTCAAAAACGACTCTAACGATTTTCTCCATATATAGGAATGAAATGTATATATTATGAAATTATGAATATGTATTTAAAGATTACCCATGACAATCCACATTTTACCAAGAGCTAATACGTTGTTTAATTTTTAAATTAGTAACTTTGAATATCTAGATGTTATTCAACGAACATAAAACACAATTATTGGGCTCACCCTGTCAATACTTAAAGACATTTCACACATCCCGGCAATATAATATTTACCATTTATAATACCGATATTTTAAAGTGGACGGGGTGTGTTGACGTAGAAATGAATTAAATTACTATACTTAGTGTTCTTATAATGGTTTTCGATGCTTAAGAAAATATTATGTAATACGTAAGAAAACGTGAGATGACGTCCTTATAATGGGTAGTTGTGCAGTAAGAGGGTAAGAACGAATTTGCAACGAGTAAAGGCAGCTAGAAAAGACGTGTAGTATTTTATTTTAATAAAGAGAACATAGTGCATTAAAAATGATAGCCATTGAAATTACAATCAATATTTTTTTATAATATACAGCAATTCCACCTACAATGGTAAAAAAAAATAAAAAAAGTTTAGTATTCTAAATTTATTTTAAAATATTACTCAAACCACAGCACAATTTACACTTAATATTGAAAAATTTGAGTTATTCTTTCTTACCATTTATGTTAATTTTTTACCATTAAATTTTTTTCAAAGATGTCCCGTTTATTTATATTGTCTATTTAAGGAGACGGCGAACGCCAATCTAACTTAATGTCCACCATATCTTAAAAATCAATAAATACCATTAAAAAAACCTCAATTTTATTTTTCGTTTTACATTACACCTATTAATAGTATCGTACAAGTACTGATGTTCATCTCAGTAAACTTCTGAGGTTTTAATTTAATTTTTTTTTTTAATAATCTTTTTTTAATATTTTTGAAATACAATATATTTTATATTTTACAAGTGTTAAATTTGTTTAAATTACCCAGGTGAACTATGGTAAGTTTCTGTACTAAAAATAGGTTAGTCTACCTCATATGGGAGTTGAGAAATGCTGCCTTCAGTTACAAAAAAAAACTTTCTGAAACATAAAAATGCTCAACAGTCCCAGTTGAAGGATTACAAAATGAGTTGTGTTCTGTAGTTTAGTATTGTCCTGCGCTATAAGGTGGGTTATGATTGCCCCCCCCTCACATATAGGTCTTCAACCTTCTTACAATTTTTTTTTTTATAGCGAGTATTGTGCTTTTCTCTACCTCTTGCACACTAGATGCTTCAAGTTTTGTCATAGCTTTACCAATATTTTTTTCCTGCCATAAGTATAACTCTTACAATATTTGCACTTTACTTTCAACGCCATCAATGAAAACACTTTACTGATGAGTAGACATCATAATTCAATGTAGAAAGGTGAAAAATACACAATTCGATTAATGGAACAAATAAAATGTTTCAAGGACTCAGGGTTTTGAGTACTTACACTTGAGACACTTTTAAAGCAGTTATTTATCACAAAAATTCCTAATAGTTTTTTTTTTTCATTTCGACATCACTATTTCAGTTTCATGAATAAGTTTTTCTTTGGTCACCAAGATTTTGTTATACAGTACTTATACCATCTTTCCGCGTATTTGAGGAAAAGTTCAAATATTGGTTTACTATTGGACGATGTTCGGTGGAAATTTGTAGCCCAGACTGTTTCTTACATAGAATCTACACTATGTACATTGCGCCCAATACATTAATTCTAGTGGTTGCAAGATCAGTAGTTTTCTAACGTTTTACAATATTTCCCAGCTATTGTCGATGCTTTGCCACCTACTTAAAGATTTACGATAACTTATACATATATAATTGTATATAATTTCTTATCTCTAACACTAGATTAAATGTCGCCATGGACAATATTAGTATTAGTAGAAGAAATGCATGTACAGAAGGAAGGACAGTCTTTACAGAGAATTTACACAAATATCACTTTTCTTACATTAAATTAGTAATTATAAAGTTTAAGGGTGACGTCAATTATACTAATATTGTGTGTAGCACTTGCATTGTATCTATCACATCAGATCATTTAAAGTTACAGGATCCAAGGAATTTTCCTCAATATTCTTGTGGATGCAAACGGTCCAATTTTAGTTGAGGACGTGTTCCGTGTTTAGAAATCTTGTCTGGGCCTTGAATCCGTATGGTTTGTTTATCATAGAGCTTACATGACAGGAGATAATGTCATGTTAGATTGGTTCTATGCTAATTCTACTGTTGTAGGTAAGTTGCTTGCTAACTTCTATCGTGTTTTTGATGTTTTTTGGTGTTATATATGGGATGGTATTGGAATCATTGCTGATCGTATTTGTGTGGTTGAGTAGAAGAGTTACTGTAAATGTATTACATATCATTCCTTCTAACACAAGATCTACTATCATAACCCGAATCTCTAACATTTTTTCTTCGCATTTTATAATTTCTTTATACTATATTTCTTGTAGCCTATATCAGACACTTCCAACAAGTATCAATCTAATCGCTATCATCCTATTACCAATATTTTTTTTTAATTCGAGGAATTTTCTCTAATACCACTTTCCTCTGGGATTCTAATCTCTTCTCAGTCTTGAAAGTTAGTTGTTCCGTTGTCAACATATATTGCAATAATTATATCAATTTCTATTTTAGAATTTTCGATTTTAATGTTTCCTTTGCCGACTTTCTTATTCAATAAATTTTCTGAATTTACCTCCTTTACACTTCTAATTTTACTCCAATCATAATTTATTTACTTAAAATTTTGCCTACTCCTGAGAATTTAATTTTTTGTTTTGTTTTTGCTACCTATTCCTTTTCCTTCTCAAAGTATTTAGCGTTTTATCTTCAGCCTCGCTTATCCGATATTTCGCTTTCATATTTTTTGCCAAGATCTCATGACCTAATATTATAGCCCGATCCGTTAAGATGGTTTGAAGCACTAGATTGTTGATTTGGGTTCTATGAAGGTACTGGGTTCGATCATCAAGCCTCAGGTTATCGTTAGGTCGGTGTCTTTGTGTCTTAGTAAAAGTTTGGCCCTTTGGTGCGAGTTGGTTGTATGACATTAAATCGATCATCCTAAAGGAAGTAAGTGCCTCCTGAAAATTTTAGCTATGTTTTTCCATTTTTGGATTTAAATCTCAAGGCTTTTTTAGTAACCTGTATAAATAGTCAGTCCTGTCATCGGTCCATTCGCAATAAATTGCCTATACTCCATTTGATTCCGTATTAGTTTTTGGTTTTGCATCAACCCATAATGGTCTAACAATATCTTCCTAAACTATGTATAATCCGATGAGCCCTATTTCACAGCATTCCACCATTCCCTTTCATTTAATTACAAATATCTTTCTACCATACTTAAATTTTGAGTTTTCTCCCATTAAGATTTTTCTTGCATTTTATTGGTTCTTACCCCTACCAATCGTCATAGGTTCTTCCCTTAGATATATCCAAATTTCCCCTTTCCTATATTCCCACATACTTAAAAAAAAAACCTTATTGTTGGTAACCCCTGTACTACTCAATTTTCCTACCAGTTTCTCTACTTTGGATCTTTTCCTCTCTGTATTATTAAAATAAATATTGATTTGACCCACCATACTAACATTATGCACTTTCATAATTACTATATCTCCTGTTAATTCCTTTTTCGAGATATATTTATTTAGTTGTGCATTTTAGTGATTCGACCGCTATTTCTACCCGTACTTCTACTATTGCCGTTTACTTAGTCCAAAATTCACACCTATCTTTCTCCCTTAACTCCCGCTCTTCTTATCTTCTTTCAACATAAACTCCCATTCTTCCTTTCTCTCACGTATCATAATTTCCCCCTCCTCTCTTTTTATTGACTCCCATATATCTTTTCTTTTTTTCGTGAATTTTCTCTATTCTATTTTCTCTCTTTCCTTATCATCTTTCTACTCTTGCTTTTACTTCAACCTCATCTCCCTCACTTTTCTATATCTTCCTTTCATTTCTTGGGTGTTTATTACTGATATTCCTCTAATTGTTTCTTTTTCAACATTTTTCATCTTTTTTTGTTACACTGGTGAAATATGTAGTTACTCCAAAAAATGTGTTTCATTTATTTAATTATTTATTTCGAAATTATTTTGGTTTGTAATGTAATTTTATCTGTTTCTCATAGATTAATTTGTGTTCATTATGCCCTCTTTGTGTGATTTTATAATTAATTCTTTTATTACATAATATATCTATTGAAAGTTGTCGTAGCTTCTAATCTATAAATTTATTTTTAGAATTATTTATTTTCACAAAATCCTCTATTTCAATACTATAAACTGTATGACCGAAAATATTCTACTTTTCTATAGAGTTTTAATATATACTGGTCCAAAGATATGTTTTAGCTACAATTACGTCATTTATATTTTTATACATAGACTATCTTACTTTAACAATAGCAATATCTTACACATATATTGTTCGACTTTGTTGGACTCGTTTTTAAATTTTATTGGTCTATTGAAAATTATACTTAAATCGGACCAACATGTATGGACGCCAACTGCAACAACTTAACACTCTCGCTAGGATCGCTCTAGGAATCTTTGTCTGTTTGTCGAGGAGAAGATCATTGTAGAAAGAACCAACTAGATCACTGGAAGTTTTAGTGAATAATTTTGTCTTACCTAGTCAAGACGTCCCCCATACATAGCTCAGCACTCCAGACATAAAGCAATCCCCGTCGCATGTTTAATTAGGAATCCTTTCAGTTATTTTTATATATTGTTCTTGTTTATGACCAACTACTTAAAAAATATTTCCCTTAATTCATGAATGCATTGTAATCTCTGGAGCATATTTATATAATGTCAACTTATCTTCAAACATTTTCATAATCTAGCTAATCTCTAAGGCATTGAATCGAATATTCTTTAAATTAATTTAATTCTATGAATTTATTAGTTATAAATATCTGCTATAATTAAGTGGCAATAAATTCTTAATCTATTGTGCTTAGTTAGAAAATCAAAATATTTATTTATTCTTAATAATATCTTATTCTAACACATCATAACAATTTCCTCAAAAGAGAGACATGCCGATAAAAAAAAGTAACAAAATAATAACTCTCAGACTCATAAAAAAATACATATTTTAAAAGCCAAAATCAAATTTCAAAAATCAGAATAATATTTAGGTAGCCTATAAAAAATATAATATTATAATTTTATTTAGAAGCAGAGCAGTTTTTGTAAAAATAGTTAACAGAAATTTTCAAAATTTTATAAGATCAAAATTTTAAAATTCACAACTGATACCCAACACAGAAAAAAATATTGAAAACGGAGGGATGTTCAATAATGAAAAAAAAATACTGAAGTACTTCAAAACTGTCGAAGATACGGAGTTCAGGCCATCTTGGAGATTGGTACTAGTTACAGGTGAGGCCATCTTCAGTATTCTCCCCAGGTAATTTTTTTTCTGTGGAACAGATTTTTGTTCTCTTGCGTGTTCAAATGAAGCGCGTGGTAATTTTATTACCCTCATAACTCGCGTGTATAAATTAAAATCTGCGAGATATTACATTTATTTTTTCTTATACTATATTGTAACATTATTTCTGGATTAACAACCCTTTTTAACATTATTTTATAATAATTAAATGCGTGAGTTCTCTCAACATTTTAATATAATTAAAGGTCATAATTTACGCGAACAACTTGTATATCATAAAATTGTGAAATTGAAATGAATTCTCTCTCAGTATCCAGGTCACAATTGAATAACAGAAATATTCTTACCTTTTTTATTTGCTCCATTGTCGTTCGAAAAAAAAGTTACTGTTCCGTACTCTAATGGTGCGCACCTTTTTTAAAATAGCTACACTGATGAAAACTGATTAATGAAAAAGTTATTTAAAGTTATATAAGTTATACATATCTTTGTGTAGTTACTTTACGTTTGAACTTTTTCGTCATTCTTCTTGTTTTTGTAATATTTTTTTAACTATAAATTCTACTGATATCATGCAAATCAAATATTATAGGATAACTCAAACTCAGACACACTATTTTAAATAAAGTAATAATAATCCAACAAATCGGCGGATATTGAATACCAAGTTATTTATAAGACTATATGAATGAGTAATTTAATCCAAATAACATACATAACAGGTTTTCTATCCAATAGTTATTCAATATATTAGGTTTCAAATGATGACTGGTCCTCTTGTTATTATTTGACATAAATTACACGATATAGGCTTATGGGATCAATTAATGTAACAGAAAGTAAAAATATTTGACTATTTTTCAAGTTTCATAAACTTATTTGCATACCTCAATAGTGTTGTGTAATTTCAATTCAAACAAATATCTTCGCTATACGGAACTTAGTGAAATAAATGTAAATGGTTTATTTAAGTTTGTTTCCATGTTTATCGCTAATATTCGTATTTATAAGTTTATCATGAGTTAATAATTATTTCGTCTATGTGCATTTTACAGTCATTTAGAGTATAAACGGAGAGTATAACAAATATGTAATATACAATTTCAACTTAAAACCGTATAAGAATGTTGAGATTATTACTAAGGATTATTAGAGGGATTATGCTGTGTGTCGTTTTAAAATAAGAATAATACGATGCACGATGAATGTTTAAAGCCAGATTGAAGGGTGTCTTTAGAAACAGTTACTCAACAGACCACATTTATAGAGTAATGTCAACTGTTTATCACAAACAAGACGTTATCAGGTTATGGTATATTTACATCTAAATTGTATTATGTCTATAAACATCAAAGGGCTTCTCTATTTATAGTTTACAAAGTAAAGTAACATAAATTATAAAACACTTTATATTTCGGTTTATTCAAACTTTTATCAAAAAACTAAAAATTAAAAAAAAAAAATGAATAAAACGAATATAAAAAAAAAACAAATTAAGTTTTCATATTCATTTTCCTTTTTTTTTACAAAAAAAGATAAATATTAGTGTACTTACATTTAAATGCATACCTAACACCAACTATATTATTTTATTTCATCTTCAAGTATTAGGTTGATCAATCAGTAGTGTCAAAAAAGTAAATGTTATATTTATATAAAATTTAAAATTGAATGTTACAATTTCGTTTTAGGCAAAAGTATATACAATGTATAGTATGAAACAAATACTAGATTTATAATGAATCTAGTAAAACATTTGACAAATTACGAATGTTTTTTTTTTAATTTTAGAGCAATTATTCATACTCTCGAAAAATTGGAAAAAGATTCTGATTTATATATATCTAATAATATCAGGGTAATATTAATATTTAACTCAATAATAAGTGTGTATTACTATTAATTTTTACTTCATCTTTTGTATTGGTAATGGATATTTACAAAATATACTATCAAAATTTGTATATATATAATTATATAATAATGTTTTGGTGAAATGATTTTTTAAATATGTTTGGTAACATTATATTTTATGATTTATATCTGTTTAATTTAGTTACTTTTATACTCTGTGATAATAATGTTTTACACAAAGGAGGTTATTCAAGAACGACCTTTGCACATATTGAGAACAGTGCTCACACTCATCATTGTTACTCGACCCCATTGCTATCCGATCGCTCTCAATACCTCAATACCCTAGAGTATTGTGCTAAGGGATGGAAATACATTTTGTTCCCTTACTCCCTAAAGCCATAAATCACTATACGCTTTTACTTTCAGTTTATTAAATACAATCTAAATATTTTTCAACATTGTAATTATTGAATACAGTCAATAATGAAAGAAAAAATATCTCAACATATATGACCTAACCTAACCTAACCTAACCTAACCTAACCTAACCTAACATAACCATACCCCCCCCTCTCTCTCTCTCTCTCTCTCTCTCTCTCTCTCTCTCTCTCTCTCTCTCTCTCTCTCTCTCTCTCTCTCTCTCTCTCTCTCTCTCTCTCTCTCTCTCATATACATATATTATGGTTGAAATAGTATTTAAAATTAATGAAAGTTCCTAATATTAGGTTTAAAAGGATATTAAATAAAGTCGTAACAAATTTAACAATTGGTTTTTTTAATTTTTTTTTTTTAAGTTATTTCTTCTAACGAAAATTTTAACCTTCGAGAATTGGTTTCAACCTTTAATCGAGGAACCAAATTTATTATATATATAGGATATTTAAAACCAGCAATCAAGAGTATAGTTTTGAGTTTTGCGCAGTGAAAAAAATAATCGTAGTGTGAAAAACATACATTGCGAAATACCTGTTTTGAAACACAATATAAATATTGGACAAAGTATTTTATATTTTGATGTAAATAAATTCTGTAACCATATTTAAAAGTTCACAATAGTTTGAAAATTGTTACTGAAAACAAAAGTAATATTTAAATAATATTTAAATTTATTGTGTACAAACGTTTTTTTCAGAGATGTATTTTATATATTTAAGAGTATTAGCTGATTTTTGTTATTATAATTATATTTTAGTTTCTTTTCGTATTTCAAGAACAAAATGTAATAATAATGGCTACGCCTATTTTAAGAGAAATATACTTGGACACGATTCCAGAATACAGTAGCTAGCCCACAACCCTTAATAGGTTTATCTCAATATGTGATAAAGTGGTTAATAAATTAATTGTAGTTGTACAGCTTACAGTCCATTGTTTAAAATTCTTAAACCTTTTACTAATAAGCAGACATTTCAGAATCACTACAGACAGTTTCCAATAATAGATTTTACAAATTTAACAGACAAAACTACAATCTACAACAAAAACAATTTGGAAACAACAAAAAACTGAAGACGAACCAAATTTATTTGTCCACAATGATAAGCATGTAAACTAGGCAAACAGGAAACCTAACCAAAGAGAATAAATTATACCAAATAACAGGAAAGCCAATCGATTGAGAGGCTGAAAGCAATTTGACGTGTCAGATGAAGGAGCAAATGGCAAATATTTCACAACCGTAATATGATGGAATCAAGTGTAACTTCGAAGGATACTAGTGTGAATGTCAAGACGAATACAATGTAGTAAATGAGTCTATTGAGGAAGACAATGCATCCGGCTTCACACAGGAGAATGATCACGCACAAAATCATTTTTAACAGCTCACAATAATAAAAAGAAATTTTCAATAATGAACATGGAATATTACACAATCGATTTACATTAGTCTTTCATCCTAGAGCTAACCTAAAAATATTGATTGACACCTAATACACTAGGTCATCTGATACGAAAACTATTGGTTTTAATATTTTTAGAAATTTACTAAAAATGAACGGGTTCTAAGGAAGCACAGCACACGGAGTCCACAAAGAAAAATTTTGCTGGAATATACCAGTTTTTGAAAAGACAATTTTGTAACATAATTTATTCAATTTCCATAAAGACTTTCATCTATTTTTGGGACTCGATAATATAAAAGAATTACTAATTAATTTTTATTTCATATGCAGTAAATTAATATTTTGAGACAGGAAGAAACTTATGCATTAATTTATTACAATTAAACCAAATAATAATATTACTAATAATAAATTATCGAAGGAAAATAAAAGCACGGGCCATATAATAAAGTACGTAACAAACAAACAATTAAAATATAAATACGTAGTGTAGAAAAAGGAGAGGGAATATTACCCTATTGACAACAAGAGGTAATCACCTCAGTGCATTGTAATAAAAATAATTGATTGAGTTTTTGCCCATTAATCAAATCAAATCTTTGCTAAAGGGAATAAATAATATACATTATGTTAAATATTTTATGTTATGTTTTACATAGAAGATTTCAGTTGATTTTTGTTCTCAGTCCAGTTATTTGTATCAGGAAAAGGATTTAAATTTATTTACCGTACAGTGTTTGAATCTTTGAATCTTTGCGTTTAGGTAATCATCTATGATGATTAATTTCTTCTTATTAATAATATTTGTCTTTGTTATATATATCATATCATATATGTGTAAAATGTGTTTCACTGAAAGTAGTTATATACATGATGTTGTATTTATTTTAAAACAATTAGTTGGCAGTACTCTATATTTTACAATACAAAATGTGTGATTATCACGTGATACATTTTATTATGTCTATAGAAGTAGAAACTATTACATTGATGAAGTTTAGAGAAGGTATCCGTTAAAATTTCTCTTTTATTATAAAATTTGTAACCAATAAAGAACGCAACCAAACCTTTAATTCATATATTAATAGTTGTAAAATACTTTCTGTAATTGAGAAATCGGAGAAGAAAAAAAACATATTTCCCTTCCATATTAACAAAATATTCTTCCCTATATAAAAAATATTAATGAATGACATACGGACGGAGAGTAACCTAATGAAGACACCGTGGTTAAAATATCTCCGGAAACGATAACAGTATTAGATATTTCTTTCTTCCGGGAGAACGAATGATGCTACAAAGTTAATCATAAATGTGAAGTGTAATATTGGTAATATAAGGAAGTAGTGCCTATTCGATCATTTAGTTTTGCGCCATCAAAACAGAAAGTTATATAACTCTCAAACTCATCACAAGGTTTATAATAACAAAGTTTATTATTATTATTATTTGTAATGTAATTATAGTTGTTCGTTCGTAAGTAAGAGCTTATAAACAGTAATATACACTTAGGCCTACATGTAAATTAGTATATGTATAACGAAAATAAGTACTAATGAATTACTAGAACGTTTTTTTATAATAAAACGTGATGAGTTGTTAGGAGATATTTGATTAGTTATAAAATTGTTTAGATAATGTCACAATTAAGTAAAGTAAAGTTCCAGACTGTATGTCTCCAACAGTTATTGTTTTGGACAAATGTTTTAAATAATATTAAACATTTATTTCATCAAGTTACAATTTCTTCAAAGGCTTTCATCGTAACACAGTTATTTCTGGGACGGGAGAAGAATATAAATCGTTTAACCTTTTCTCTCTGATATAATATGAAGTGCATATTTCGTAAATATTTGTTTTCCTATTGAAACGAAATTTGGTTTATGAATGCAGTTTTCTTTATACAACATGTCAAATTTCTAAGGCTGTTTAAAGGAATGAATAGAAAATTAATTTATGTTCCATTTGAATGTGTAACTTTAACCAATTATGGGTAAATTATTATCATTTATGAATAATTGTAAAAGTCGAAACAATGAGTAATTATGAGTAAAATTGAGTAATGAAAATATGAGTAAATTATGAGTAATTGTTAAAATGTCGAAACTAATAACAAAGGAGTAATTATGTTTAAACAATATAAAAACATTTAGGCTACTAAGTACTTTAGTTTGATTAACTTGAATGTAAGAGTTATTGAAATTGAAAATTTATTTAGAATTTAATTACAGATTATAATTCTGTATTTTATATTTTATAAAATATTACACAACATACGAGTATAACATTGTTAAATATACTGATATTGTTTTTCCTTGGTGTTAGTGGTTTTGGTAAGTAATTAAAATAACAATCACTATCAACAACTCGATAATGAAAAAGGTAAGTCTATTTAGAATTGTATTGTATATATAATTATTGCAATGAGATAAATGAATAAAATTTATAAATTAATTGTTGCTTTTAAACACGCTAAAATATCAACACCAAGCAACCGTACTACCAGAACAGCATATCAAATAGTTTACTGATGGCTTGGAAACACCGGGCGAGATGTAATCTTTGCTAACTATGACGTTTCTTTTGTCTGTTGTAACTTTCTATTTCAGATCTGACTCTACCGAATGAGAGGCAAGCTAAGTGTAAAGCGATAAAGTATGGGAATGTCTATATTCCTGGTATCCCTCTCTCCCACTTCTACATCTTTCTCAATGAAATGGATATACTTAGTGCAGATGATACGCTTGATCAGTCGCTCCTGATTCCAGAATATATTAAATAAATATTCGTGTATAATTACTAGTACTGTATTAGAAACATAGGTTATGATTGTGTAATTGTAAATTGAGTTTGTGGGAATGGACCAATTATTTAGATTTTAGTATTAAAACCATAATAGTAAAGCAAATCAAAATCCATGCTGCAGTATTAAAACATTACTTAGAGCATTTTCAAATCTGAATACTTATGAGAGGAATTTTCTGTAGTTAATATTTGATTTGGCTTTGGTAATTAAAGTGGAAACAACGTAAAAAATAGCCATTATTGCAACGGAAATAAAAGACATACAATACCTATAATTTGATGAAACTAACTTAATATCATCCTTAGCCTACGCCTATTATATTTTGACCGTACGTAAAAGTAACAACAGTTTTTCGCCGTTAAACGGTTGATCATTCCAAGAGATGTGCAATAAATACAAACGAATAACTTTACAAATTACGATATCTTATATCGTTCTTCAAGGCGAGGCCACACTGGGATTATCGATGTACATGAGACGGGACTGGTCTCGTTTTCGATAGGACACTCGAGACTGAAACCTAGGTTCAGTAAAATATACCGAGACCGAGACTGCCCTCGCGTGATTCGAGACGAGACGTGACTTGGGTTACGAGACTCCAGAGTTTCGTTTTAGGTATGGGCCTTTCTTTCTAACGTTTTAAGTATTTATTAAACATTTATAAATAATAATAATTTACACATATAAAATCTGTTAATGTTTAAAAATAATCACTTGTTTGTTTTGATTTATGCTCCTATTATGATTAGGCTATTATTTTTAAACTAGTAACTAATTTTAACTTGATAAATGTATCTAACATACTTTTAAAACTATATATATATATATATATATATATATATATATATATATATATATATATATATATATATATATAGTTTTAAAAGTAGTATGTTATTTATCATATAAAATGTTTAAAAGTACCTTCATCCAAACTACATTATGAAAAAAGTATTTGTCATGAGGTAACAAAAATGTGAAATTTCACATGCTTGTAAACAAAATACTATGTAAATTACTATGATGTTTAATTTGTTAACAAAATTATATAAACTCTCTGAATGAATACAATATTGAGAAAATGTTTTAAAGATATATTTTGTTTGAAATTGACCCTCAAAATAAAAATGTTAATTACACATTATTCACTATGGTCTAAATATTTACAAACACTAAGTAATTTCCTTCTCACGAATGCAGTTCATTCAGGCAGGATATAATGTTGCAGTAACAATAATGGAACACAGTCTATTTCCGATGTTTGCTACTCCTAGGGAACTAATTCATAATTCATGTATATTTTAATTCTTCGTCTATAGTATAGGCGGTCCTTTTACCCAATGTATGTTTGTATATCCGTTCGTGGAAGTACCTTTTTTCACGTCCTTTTGGTGGTCCAGCGCTCTTCGACAGTTTAAATACTATAAATAGTGCTTAGGATATTAACATGAATTGTGGGTTAGTTCTGTAATAATCTAACAAAAAATGGAAGACTTTTTTTACACAATTCGTGAAGTGATGATAATGAATTATTTGACAGTGAAGGTAGTGAGAAATGTTTAAAAAAAAGCGGAATTAGCACCAATTATGCATTATTACGAAAATTAACTATTTGTAAAAGAATTTTGTATTTTGTCATAAATTAAATTAACCTTCTAAACGTATATGTTAAAAATATAAAAATATTAAAACTGGTATTATTGTAATTTAGATCAATAAGAATATAGTTTTTATTATAAACAATATTCAATTTGTTTATAATGATACTCTCAGAAACTAGCGTGGAAAGGTTAGCTTTATCGTTGATTTTTAGGTGAAAACCAATCTGGGAAATCGAAGGTGGGGCATAAAATAGAAAAAAATAACCTTTTCTATCCGTTAAGTGAAGTATATTTGTGTTTGTTTAATCCTAGAAATTTGATATATTCCAATACATTGATGTTATAAACATGGGTGTAAAATTATAAAATATAGACTCTTAAAACCTTCACAAAATTATATGTATTTTCTACCATAATAACAATTATGTAATTTTACTTAAATTTTTGCACTTACATATTTTGACAGTGAGAAATAAAACAACACTAATTTTATTGTGACCACGCTCACGAGGCGAGACTGAGACTTGGTATTTCACAACGAGACGAGACGAAGAATAAAACAAAAATATCGACTCTGTCTTATTCTCGTGCAACACTAACCGGGATCGGTGTAAGAGTGTAACCACGCAATACTTTGTAGGTGGCCACATCGTGATAATTCAGACTAATATAGGGCAATGTTGACTTGGAAAATTATATTAAGTTCAATCGACATCCCGTTGGGAGAAGAAAATGGTTGGATTTATTTTTAGATATCCCTTTGAACTGCGAATCTTCAAGTGATGAAGAATTGGTGCTATATACGTTGTGTTCACCGTAATGTCCTTTGAAAGAGGACATAAATATATAAGACGATAGGGCCTATTGGTTTTAATCTAATGTATGAAGGATGACAATAAATTATTGGAATTTGTAATAGTTTTACAAAATTAAACACAATAACTGCACACACAAACAGATTTTTACATGTTCTCAAATAAGACTAGTTTACAAAATGGAAGTAGTCGGTTGTGTCCAGTGTATAACAGCTACGCTATTGACGCCATCATTACATATTAGAATAAGCAATGCGTATTACGTTACGTCTAATGTGTCTATAATAGCGTCTCTTTCGGTGTTGCCACATTGTATTTCTTACACATACCTTGTTTTTACTGTTTTGTTAAGAGGGAGGATATTGATCATTATATATATATATATATATATATATATATATATATATATATATAAACATTTGTTTTTTGCTTATTGTCAAAGTTCAGTTAATTAAATACGTACGTATAAAAATTAAATAAATAACTTGTAAAAAAATAGACGTCATTACAAAGTAAATGTAATTATAAGATTGGTGTGAACATTTAAACTACATATTAGAGTTTTAAATATTTCATGAATTCCTTTGAATTTATCCCTACATGTTATATTACAATCAATGATTATTCTATGAAGCTGTGAAGAATAACCTCAAATGAAGTTTTACATAACAAACTTATGTAACTTAAATTTATGTAGGAAAACCTTAAGAAAATCAGTATATTAAAATAGTTTCTCTAGAATATCTTCTTATATTACTACCAGTTGTTTCTGTACATATACATCATTTGTATTTGTAATATTAAAGAGTTTTTATTTAACATTAAATTTTATTCTGTTTTTTTTTTTTTTTCAATTTTAAAAAATTTAATTGTTTTATAATATATATTTCATTATTTGTAAGGTAAATAAAATTATCTTCATGAATTTGTGTTTGTGCCTTTGTATCAAATCTTTCTAATATTACATCAAGTTTATGGTTATAATAATATTTATTTATTTATTTACTTGCTTATGGTTTGAATACTTAGACTTAGACGAAAGTCTACATTTCGTATTGTACATATAAATAAATGATAATGCGTTCATGAAGAATTCATATTTATTCAAGACATCCGAACTATCCTAACCTAAACCTACAGACATATCATACTTAAGCAAATATCAGATTTACCTATCATATACTGTGGCAAATCTTGAAAATAACGTTTTAAGAAAAATTAAAATTTGTAAAAAACAAAATGGAGTACAAATGAAACAATTGTTATTTATCAGATCTATAATCGGCATAGTTTTTTATCTGTTCAATATCATACTCAGGCAGATATCAGTTTTAGATGCCATATAATGTCGAATATATTTAAAAATAAAGATTTTTTTTTACATATGTTGAAAAACGGAAAGGGGGGCACAATCGAAAAAAGCTGTATTTAGTGTTGAAGATTTACTTAGTGTTGATAAAACAATGTGATTAGTGAAGGAATATCCCTTGTTAATAATATTAACTAACTAAATAATGATGTTTACATTCCTTATTATTGTGAACCTAATAAAATAAAAGTTATTTAAATTGCTTACCTTATATTTACATTAGTATAAAAATACCGATTGTCACTTCCTACAATTATTATTATCTCTAACTCAAAATGTAATCACTTCATTTATGTTTACGATAACTAAATTTTCTTCTGAATCTAAATTTAACAATCAAACGTTTATATAAAAGATGTTAGTGCTAGACCCAAAATTTGTACCGTAGTAACAATACGTGTAGAAATAAACGAATAACACAACATAGCACATAACTTTAACATGTTATTAAACACTAAAAGTAGGACCTATTTTAATTATAAATAATTCATAAAATGTGAGATACGTAATTTAATGTGTGTTTTTATGTTTATATTTTAGATCAAAGTCAAGCTCACGTACGTGCAGTAACATTAAATACCACGACAGACTGGCGGCAACATACAAATGACTTTTTTTATTTCCAAGTCTTTATTCATTGAATATCTGGTACAGATATAGGAATGTGATAATTACACCTTTTCCAATTATTATGAAAAATACGCCTTTAAATCGATATTATTATATTATATTAGTTTAAAAGGGAAGTACACAAGATTAAATTTATTTTAATACCGTCACATGTTTTACATATAAAAATTTTAAGTTATGTGTCTAATGTAATATGTAGAGATTTTATTGTAATAACGATAGAGTCACAATATATGAACACTAAAATACAGATCTTAAGAATGAAACTTAGTTGATATAATTCTTCTTCCTAATAGTGTATTGAATAATAAAGAGTCTTACTTCAAAATTTTAAAGATAGTAAAGTAATGTTTTGTTGAACTATTTAGTCACCAATAAATGAAATGTATGCATTAAAAATATATCAATATATTTTTACATAAAATAGCTGGAGAAAAACATAATATATATTATAAAATTTTCTAAATGTTATAATGATTTAATTGATTGCAATACATTTATTTTTAGACAACAATTTGTTTTTGAAGTTATATCGTAAATTTTGTTGTATGACAACGAATTTTGTAGATAAATTTTGAATTTTAAACATAACTTTCACGGACATTGCTATTATTTTAATTGTTTAAATTGTAAAAATTGATTTTAATAGTGCATTTTATTAATGCTATTTCATCACATAAAACTTACGATTTTAATATATTATGCCATTTCACTTCATAAGTCCTATTGGGAAAAAAATCGTTATTCAAATAATCATGGAAGTAGTTGGGGAAGTTTAGCAATTTCGTAGATTGCATCACTGACAGAAACGTATTTGCATGCATAAAGTTTTGACATTGATATATACACAGAAAGAAATCATTGTTGTAAAAAGTTGTCTTCTTTCAGGTTGAAATTGCTTCACCTAGGATTTACTTTCTATGATTAATACTTACGTTGTGATATTTTGTTTCAATATGTGATTTTTGTAAATGGTATCTTCAATACTTATATATTATTTAAAATGCCATTTCACAACTTTTTAAATAAAATTATGTTCTTATTATAAAATTCATATTATATTGCATACGACCTTATTTTTTATTTATGAAATTCAATAGAAAAATATTTAATGTTTCAAAATTTTTAACTAAATTTAGTTATCAATTGATTATAATGTCTTTTCAACGATGTCGAGTTCCTGTGTAACAATTAAATATTTAAATTTAAGAATACATTTTATTACGAAAACTATGAACTGTTCATATTTTAAAAGCTAATTAAAATTTCTAAATGCGTTTATAAAGTATACATTATGAAGGTAGTATTATAAAACGACTTTTGAAACAAATATATTATTGAAGTTTAATCATATGTTGGTTTTACAAATATATAAATAACCTATTACTTTTGTGAATAACAAAATCCTGATGTAAATTTATGTAAGAATAATCCTTGCTATGATAACTCCAAAGTAGATAAAATTAAAAAAAAAACTATGCTGTTTGTATATAGAAGTTATAACATTTATAATACGTTCATAGATTTCAAAATTACACCTTATTTACATGATAAATAAACGCAATGGTCGAAATTGCGCCCAACAAAATTCACATGCTTAAACCACGAACAAGATTAGCCAAAATTCAACGGTTTTTTTTAAATATCGTCTTCAGAGCTATAGATTTTTATTATTGTTTTAAGAACCTCTCATAATAGCGAGAGTTAACACGCTATTTTACAAAACTGGTTGTTTCCAAGGAAAAATGAAGGGTTTTAAAACTTTACATTTCAACAAAACGGACAACCTTCACTGGAAACTCTAAGAATGAAGTTTAATTTATTAAAATATCTCTAAGATAGGTATTGAATTGGCGGTTTTTATCTGACCTCATTGGTTACTGGATTTAAGTCGCTGTCATAGATTTTTGTGGGGATATTAAGGAGGCGCTTTATATCAAAATCACCTTGAAGAGCTGAAAAATAAAATCACTATAGCTGTGGCGTCCGTAACGAAGGATATTATTGTATATATGTATGGGATGAATTAGACTAATGCTTTACGTTGTTTGCGAGCCTGATGGAAGACTTATTGAACATCTCTCGATACACTCTAGACATTCCTGAACAAGAAACCAACCTTTCAGAATTATACATCTTGGGTTGCGCGACGTATTACCGATGACATATTGTATAATAAATAAACAGATGCATTCCTAAATAGAAATTAACTATGTCGTCATATACGAAATATATTTTAAATAAATCAAATATATTTAGCCAAATATAAAGATTTGTTATTAAATTAGATCAATATCGAACAAATGGTACAAAATAAGAGTGTGATTAATTACACATATCAACTTTCCGAATTAACGTTCATTTTAAAATATGTCTTGTTATAAATAGATGAACTTTGTTAGAAACTTCGGATATAACCCATTAATATTATAACTTTTTAAACCTAAATGAAAATTTTAATGATTACCACTTTAAATGTGTTTCACTGAAAGTAGTTATATACATGATGTTGTATTTATTTTAAAACAATTAGTTGGCAGTACTCTATATTTTACAATACAAAATGTGTGATTATCACGTGATACATTTTATTATGTCTATAGAAGTAGAAACTATTACATTGATGAAGTTTAGAGAAGGTATCCGTTAAAATTTCTCTTTTATTATAAAATTTGTAACCAATAAAGAACGCAACCAAACCTTTAATTCATATATTAATAGTTGTAAAATACTTTCTGTAATTGAGAAATCGGAGAAGAAAAAAAACATATTTCCCTTCCATATTAACAAAATATTCTTCCCTATATAAAAAATATTAATGAATGACATACGGACGGAGAGTAACCTAATGAAGACACCGTGGTTAAAATATCTCCGGAAACGATAACAGTATTAGATATTTCTTTCTTCCGGGAGAACGAATGATGCTACAAAGTTAATCATAAATGTGAAGTGTAATATTGGTAATATAAGGAAGTAGTGCCTATTCGATCATTTAGTTTTGCGCCATCAAAACAGAAAGTTATATAACTCTCAAACTCATCACAAGGTTTATAATAACAAAGTTTATTATTATTATTATTTGTAATGTAATTATAGTTGTTCGTTCGTAAGTAAGAGCTTATAAACAGTAATATACACTTAGGCCTACATGTAAATTAGTATATGTATAACGAAAATAAGTACTAATGAATTACTAGAACGTTTTTTTATAATAAAACGTGATGAGTTGTTAGGAGATATTTGATTAGTTATAAAATTGTTTAGATAATGTCACAATTAAGTAAAGTAAAGTTCCAGACTGTATGTCTCCAACAGTTATTGTTTTGGACAAATGTTTTAAATAATATTAAACATTTATTTCATCAAGTTACAATTTCTTCAAAGGCTTTCATCGTAACACAGTTATTTCTGGGACGGGAGAAGAATATAAATCGTTTAACCTTTTCTCTCTGATATAATATGAAGTGCATATTTCGTAAATATTTGTTTTCCTATTGAAACGAAATTTGGTTTATGAATGCAGTTTTCTTTATACAACATGTCAAATTTCTAAGGCTGTTTAAAGGAATGAATAGAAAATTAATTTATGTTCCATTTGAATGTGTAACTTTAACCAATTATGGGTAAATTATTATCATTTATGAATAATTGTAAAAGTCGAAACAATGAGTAATTATGAGTAAAATTGAGTAATGAAAATATGAGTAAATTATGAGTAATTGTTAAAATGTCGAAACTAATAACAAAGGAGTAATTATGTTTAAACAATATAAAAACATTTAGGCTACTAAGTACTTTAGTTTGATTAACTTGAATGTAAGAGTTATTGAAATTGAAAATTTATTTAGAATTTAATTACAGATTATAATTCTGTATTTTATATTTTATAAAATATTACACAACATACGAGTATAACATTGTTAAATATACTGATATTGTTTTTCCTTGGTGTTAGTGGTTTTGGTAAGTAATTAAAATAACAATCACTATCAACAACTCGATAATGAAAAAGGTAAGTCTATTTAGAATTGTATTGTATATATAATTATTGCAATGAGATAAATGAATAAAATTTATAAATTAATTGTTGCTTTTAAACACGCTAAAATATCAACACCAAGCAACCGTACTACCAGAACAGCATATCAAATAGTTTACTGATGGCTTGGAAACACCGGGCGAGATGTAATCTTTGCTAACTATGACGTTTCTTTTGTCTGTTGTAACTTTCTATTTCAGATCTGACTCTACCGAATGAGAGGCAAGCTAAGTGTAAAGCGATAAAGTATGGGAATGTCTATATTCCTGGTATCCCTCTCTCCCACTTCTACATCTTTCTCAATGAAATGGATATACTTAGTGCAGATGATACGCTTGATCAGTCGCTCCTGATTCCAGAATATATTAAATAAATATTCGTGTATAATTACTAGTACTGTATTAGAAACATAGGTTATGATTGTGTAATTGTAAATTGAGTTTGTGGGAATGGACCAATTATTTAGATTTTAGTATTAAAACCATAATAGTAAAGCAAATCAAAATCCATGCTGCAGTATTAAAACATTACTTAGAGCATTTTCAAATCTGAATACTTATGAGAGGAATTTTCTGTAGTTAATATTTGATTTGGCTTTGGTAATTAAAGTGGAAACAACGTAAAAAATAGCCATTATTGCAACGGAAATAAAAGACATACAATACCTATAATTTGATGAAACTAACTTAATATCATCCTTAGCCTACGCCTATTATATTTTGACCGTACGTAAAAGTAACAACAGTTTTTCGCCGTTAAACGGTTGATCATTCCAAGAGATGTGCAATAAATACAAACGAATAACTTTACAAATTACGATATCTTATATCGTTCTTCAAGGCGAGGCCACACTGGGATTATCGATGTACATGAGACGGGACTGGTCTCGTTTTCGATAGGACACTCGAGACTGAAACCTAGGTTCAGTAAAATATACCGAGACCGAGACTGCCCTCGCGTGATTCGAGACGAGACGTGACTTGGGTTACGAGACTCCAGAGTTTCGTTTTAGGTATGGGCCTTTCTTTCTAACGTTTTAAGTATTTATTAAACATTTATAAATAATAATAATTTACACATATAAAATCTGTTAATGTTTAAAAATAATCACTTGTTTGTTTTGATTTATGCTCCTATTATGATTAGGCTATTATTTTTAAACTAGTAACTAATTTTAACTTGATAAATGTATCTAACATACTTTTAAAACTATATATATATATATATATATATATATATATATATATATATATATATATATATATATATATATATATATATATATATAGTTTTAAAAGTAGTATGTTATTTATCATATAAAATGTTTAAAAGTACCTTCATCCAAACTACATTATGAAAAAAGTATTTGTCATGAGGTAACAAAAATGTGAAATTTCACATGCTTGTAAACAAAATACTATGTAAATTACTATGATGTTTAATTTGTTAACAAAATTATATAAACTCTCTGAATGAATACAATATTGAGAAAATGTTTTAAAGATATATTTTGTTTGAAATTGACCCTCAAAATAAAAATGTTAATTACACATTATTCACTATGGTCTAAATATTTACAAACACTAAGTAATTTCCTTCTCACGAATGCAGTTCATTCAGGCAGGATATAATGTTGCAGTAACAATAATGGAACACAGTCTATTTCCGATGTTTGCTACTCCTAGGGAACTAATTCATAATTCATGTATATTTTAATTCTTCGTCTATAGTATAGGCGGTCCTTTTACCCAATGTATGTTTGTATATCCGTTCGTGGAAGTACCTTTTTTCACGTCCTTTTGGTGGTCCAGCGCTCTTCGACAGTTTAAATACTATAAATAGTGCTTAGGATATTAACATGAATTGTGGGTTAGTTCTGTAATAATCTAACAAAAAATGGAAGACTTTTTTTACACAATTCGTGAAGTGATGATAATGAATTATTTGACAGTGAAGGTAGTGAGAAATGTTTAAAAAAAAGCGGAATTAGCACCAATTATGCATTATTACGAAAATTAACTATTTGTAAAAGAATTTTGTATTTTGTCATAAATTAAATTAACCTTCTAAACGTATATGTTAAAAATATAAAAATATTAAAACTGGTATTATTGTAATTTAGATCAATAAGAATATAGTTTTTATTATAAACAATATTCAATTTGTTTATAATGATACTCTCAGAAACTAGCGTGGAAAGGTTAGCTTTATCGTTGATTTTTAGGTGAAAACCAATCTGGGAAATCGAAGGTGGGGCATAAAATAGAAAAAAATAACCTTTTCTATCCGTTAAGTGAAGTATATTTGTGTTTGTTTAATCCTAGAAATTTGATATATTCCAATACATTGATGTTATAAACATGGGTGTAAAATTATAAAATATAGACTCTTAAAACCTTCACAAAATTATATGTATTTTCTACCATAATAACAATTATGTAATTTTACTTAAATTTTTGCACTTACATATTTTGACAGTGAGAAATAAAACAACACTAATTTTATTGTGACCACGCTCACGAGGCGAGACTGAGACTTGGTATTTCACAACGAGACGAGACGAAGAATAAAACAAAAATATCGACTCTGTCTTATTCTCGTGCAACACTAACCGGGATCGGTGTAAGAGTGTAACCACGCAATACTTTGTAGGTGGCCACATCGTGATAATTCAGACTAATATAGGGCAATGTTGACTTGGAAAATTATATTAAGTTCAATCGACATCCCGTTGGGAGAAGAAAATGGTTGGATTTATTTTTAGATATCCCTTTGAACTGCGAATCTTCAAGTGATGAAGAATTGGTGCTATATACGTTGTGTTCACCGTAATGTCCTTTGAAAGAGGACATAAATATATAAGACGATAGGGCCTATTGGTTTTAATCTAATGTATGAAGGATGACAATAAATTATTGGAATTTGTAATAGTTTTACAAAATTAAACACAATAACTGCACACACAAACAGATTTTTACATGTTCTCAAATAAGACTAGTTTACAAAATGGAAGTAGTCGGTTGTGTCCAGTGTATAACAGCTACGCTATTGACGCCATCATTACATATTAGAATAAGCAATGCGTATTACGTTACGTCTAATGTGTCTATAATAGCGTCTCTTTCGGTGTTGCCACATTGTATTTCTTACACATACCTTGTTTTTACTGTTTTGTTAAGAGGGAGGATATTGATCATTATATATATATATATATATATATATATATATATATATATATATATATAAACATTTGTTTTTTGCTTATTGTCAAAGTTCAGTTAATTAAATACGTACGTATAAAAATTAAATAAATAACTTGTAAAAAAATAGACGTCATTACAAAGTAAATGTAATTATAAGATTGGTGTGAACATTTAAACTACATATTAGAGTTTTAAATATTTCATGAATTCCTTTGAATTTATCCCTACATGTTATATTACAATCAATGATTATTCTATGAAGCTGTGAAGAATAACCTCAAATGAAGTTTTACATAACAAACTTATGTAACTTAAATTTATGTAGGAAAACCTTAAGAAAATCAGTATATTAAAATAGTTTCTCTAGAATATCTTCTTATATTACTACCAGTTGTTTCTGTACATATACATCATTTGTATTTGTAATATTAAAGAGTTTTTATTTAACATTAAATTTTATTCTGTTTTTTTTTTTTTTTCAATTTTAAAAAATTTAATTGTTTTATAATATATATTTCATTATTTGTAAGGTAAATAAAATTATCTTCATGAATTTGTGTTTGTGCCTTTGTATCAAATCTTTCTAATATTACATCAAGTTTATGGTTATAATAATATTTATTTATTTATTTACTTGCTTATGGTTTGAATACTTAGACTTAGACGAAAGTCTACATTTCGTATTGTACATATAAATAAATGATAATGCGTTCATGAAGAATTCATATTTATTCAAGACATCCGAACTATCCTAACCTAAACCTACAGACATATCATACTTAAGCAAATATCAGATTTACCTATCATATACTGTGGCAAATCTTGAAAATAACGTTTTAAGAAAAATTAAAATTTGTAAAAAACAAAATGGAGTACAAATGAAACAATTGTTATTTATCAGATCTATAATCGGCATAGTTTTTTATCTGTTCAATATCATACTCAGGCAGATATCAGTTTTAGATGCCATATAATGTCGAATATATTTAAAAATAAAGATTTTTTTTTACATATGTTGAAAAACGGAAAGGGGGGCACAATCGAAAAAAGCTGTATTTAGTGTTGAAGATTTACTTAGTGTTGATAAAACAATGTGATTAGTGAAGGAATATCCCTTGTTAATAATATTAACTAACTAAATAATGATGTTTACATTCCTTATTATTGTGAACCTAATAAAATAAAAGTTATTTAAATTGCTTACCTTATATTTACATTAGTATAAAAATACCGATTGTCACTTCCTACAATTATTATTATCTCTAACTCAAAATGTAATCACTTCATTTATGTTTACGATAACTAAATTTTCTTCTGAATCTAAATTTAACAATCAAACGTTTATATAAAAGATGTTAGTGCTAGACCCAAAATTTGTACCGTAGTAACAATACGTGTAGAAATAAACGAATAACACAACATAGCACATAACTTTAACATGTTATTAAACACTAAAAGTAGGACCTATTTTAATTATAAATAATTCATAAAATGTGAGATACGTAATTTAATGTGTGTTTTTATGTTTATATTTTAGATCAAAGTCAAGCTCACGTACGTGCAGTAACATTAAATACCACGACAGACTGGCGGCAACATACAAATGACTTTTTTTATTTCCAAGTCTTTATTCATTGAATATCTGGTACAGATATAGGAATGTGATAATTACACCTTTTCCAATTATTATGAAAAATACGCCTTTAAATCGATATTATTATATTATATTAGTTTAAAAGGGAAGTACACAAGATTAAATTTATTTTAATACCGTCACATGTTTTACATATAAAAATTTTAAGTTATGTGTCTAATGTAATATGTAGAGATTTTATTGTAATAACGATAGAGTCACAATATATGAACACTAAAATACAGATCTTAAGAATGAAACTTAGTTGATATAATTCTTCTTCCTAATAGTGTATTGAATAATAAAGAGTCTTACTTCAAAATTTTAAAGATAGTAAAGTAATGTTTTGTTGAACTATTTAGTCACCAATAAATGAAATGTATGCATTAAAAATATATCAATATATTTTTACATAAAATAGCTGGAGAAAAACATAATATATATTATAAAATTTTCTAAATGTTATAATGATTTAATTGATTGCAATACATTTATTTTTAGACAACAATTTGTTTTTGAAGTTATATCGTAAATTTTGTTGTATGACAACGAATTTTGTAGATAAATTTTGAATTTTAAACATAACTTTCACGGACATTGCTATTATTTTAATTGTTTAAATTGTAAAAATTGATTTTAATAGTGCATTTTATTAATGCTATTTCATCACATAAAACTTACGATTTTAATATATTATGCCATTTCACTTCATAAGTCCTATTGGGAAAAAAATCGTTATTCAAATAATCATGGAAGTAGTTGGGGAAGTTTAGCAATTTCGTAGATTGCATCACTGACAGAAACGTATTTGCATGCATAAAGTTTTGACATTGATATATACACAGAAAGAAATCATTGTTGTAAAAAGTTGTCTTCTTTCAGGTTGAAATTGCTTCACCTAGGATTTACTTTCTATGATTAATACTTACGTTGTGATATTTTGTTTCAATATGTGATTTTTGTAAATGGTATCTTCAATACTTATATATTATTTAAAATGCCATTTCACAACTTTTTAAATAAAATTATGTTCTTATTATAAAATTCATATTATATTGCATACGACCTTATTTTTTATTTATGAAATTCAATAGAAAAATATTTAATGTTTCAAAATTTTTAACTAAATTTAGTTATCAATTGATTATAATGTCTTTTCAACGATGTCGAGTTCCTGTGTAACAATTAAATATTTAAATTTAAGAATACATTTTATTACGAAAACTATGAACTGTTCATATTTTAAAAGCTAATTAAAATTTCTAAATGCGTTTATAAAGTATACATTATGAAGGTAGTATTATAAAACGACTTTTGAAACAAATATATTATTGAAGTTTAATCATATGTTGGTTTTACAAATATATAAATAACCTATTACTTTTGTGAATAACAAAATCCTGATGTAAATTTATGTAAGAATAATCCTTGCTATGATAACTCCAAAGTAGATAAAATTAAAAAAAAAACTATGCTGTTTGTATATAGAAGTTATAACATTTATAATACGTTCATAGATTTCAAAATTACACCTTATTTACATGATAAATAAACGCAATGGTCGAAATTGCGCCCAACAAAATTCACATGCTTAAACCACGAACAAGATTAGCCAAAATTCAACGGTTTTTTTTAAATATCGTCTTCAGAGCTATAGATTTTTATTATTGTTTTAAGAACCTCTCATAATAGCGAGAGTTAACACGCTATTTTACAAAACTGGTTGTTTCCAAGGAAAAATGAAGGGTTTTAAAACTTTACATTTCAACAAAACGGACAACCTTCACTGGAAACTCTAAGAATGAAGTTTAATTTATTAAAATATCTCTAAGATAGGTATTGAATTGGCGGTTTTTATCTGACCTCATTGGTTACTGGATTTAAGTCGCTGTCATAGATTTTTGTGGGGATATTAAGGAGGCGCTTTATATCAAAATCACCTTGAAGAGCTGAAAAATAAAATCACTATAGCTGTGGCGTCCGTAACGAAGGATATTATTGTATATATGTATGGGATGAATTAGACTAATGCTTTACGTTGTTTGCGAGCCTGATGGAAGACTTATTGAACATCTCTCGATACACTCTAGACATTCCTGAACAAGAAACCAACCTTTCAGAATTATACATCTTGGGTTGCGCGACGTATTACCGATGACATATTGTATAATAAATAAACAGATGCATTCCTAAATAGAAATTAACTATGTCGTCATATACGAAATATATTTTAAATAAATCAAATATATTTAGCCAAATATAAAGATTTGTTATTAAATTAGATCAATATCGAACAAATGGTACAAAATAAGAGTGTGATTAATTACACATATCAACTTTCCGAATTAACGTTCATTTTAAAATATGTCTTGTTATAAATAGATGAACTTTGTTAGAAACTTCGGATATAACCCATTAATATTATAACTTTTTAAACCTAAATGAAAATTTTAATGATTACCACTTTAATTTCAATTTATTGTCTGTTTAATAAAGTTGGTCAACTTTTTGAGCTTTAAATCAATAATAATAACCACATTAGTCCTGTATTATAATTTTTTTTTGGGGGCAGAATTTAAAATCAGTAATAACCTTATAGCTAAATATATATTTCAGATGTGAATTTGGTGAAATATTTTTAAATCCGTGTAGATTGTAATCTATAACTTTAACATTAAAAAAGTATCTTTTGTTTGAACATACATGTGTACTGCATATTAAATATTTAAGTAAAACTAAATTAATATTTAAAAAAAAAAAAAAAAAAAAGTTGAAAATATGTTATTATAGATACATTTTTCACGGTGAATAATTTAATTTAAAAACATTAAATGTTTTAAATAGTTAGGTAAACTATTATTATCTCGTTGGGAATTAGGTTAATCATTTGGAGGTGTGAAGTATAGAGTTGTGTAATTAAGTAATTGTGATAGATTAGGTAATGATGTAAAATTAAAGTTAAATATAACATTATCCTACTTTAAGTTAATTTAAAAACCTATTACGTAAATCAGTCTGTCACAGAATTACCACCCTTTTTACTCAAAATGTAAATCTAGTTATTAATATCGTTTTTCTTTCAGCATGTCACAAAACACTAAACGATAATATTGTTTTCATTTCGTAAGGAGTATTTACTTGAAAAACTTGAAAGGCTAATAGGTCTATTACCAACATTATTTTATAAACGATAATATTTGTAATAATGATAAATGATGTAAATCCTCGTATTCTAATAACCAAAAATGTATTTTTTTAAAGTATTTTATCTTTCACATTAGTTTATCGTAGAAGTCATTCCTAGGATTGTAATATAAAACTTGGTTTAAACATAAATATTATTTTACCAAAAAAGTTTTGTTAATAGGTTGTCAAATACCACGTTTCTCACTCTGTCTTTATTTATCGTAATAATTATTTATTTTATTACTTTATTCAACAAAATAGTGTTTAAAAAACAGCTGTAATTAAAATATAATATTTATCTGAAATGATGCAATGGTTTTTCTACTACTTATAGTAAAATGCAACTATGACGTATGAATGAACTCTGCCCCCAAAAGTCACAAATCTTCATCTCTTTTTACTCAAAGCGGCTACCATTATTCAGTAGCGTAATATCGTCTATATTATATTGAATTCTTTGCTCTTGATTTCTACGTAAGTGTTGGTAATTTAATTCATTTTCACACAATTATTATTGTTAGAATTGAGAGCCTGCACCATTAATTGTTTTAGTTTTTTAACTTTGATTGATATTTAAATACTTCTGTAATAAATGTTACGATACGATAAATGTTCGTTGGTAATACGATCATTTTGAATAACTTGAGTTCTTTAAAAATATATTACATAGGAAATTGACAAATGTTACTCAACGAAAAAAAACGCTTACAATTTTACGAAATTTCTCAAAGTTCTACACGTAATTACTCTATCTGCTAGGGAAAAAACGAGAATACTAATATCAATTAGAAATCTAGGAACTGAAATTGAATGATGAGGCGGATAAATAAAAAAAACGATGAGTAATGTAATTAAAGTTTCATGATATTTGAGATTATGGAAAATGATAGAGAGATTAAAAGGAATATATTTACTATAACATAAGAAAATTTCTGTTTTATTTTTACCATATTTTTATAGTAGTAAATTTAAAAATTAATATATTTATCTAACATATAAAAGCATAAAAACGTATAACCTAAACAATATTTCCTTATAATACATTTTATTATTTTTATTTTATTTTATTATATTTATTTTATTATTTACATCTTATAACTAAATATCTTACATATTTTTAGTTATAAGATCTATACAGATATAAAGTTATGTCTATATGTAACAAGTTAAGTTAGAATTTACATATGTATTTTATTAGTTGCAAAATCTATATTAAGTATATCAATGTAACATAATATGTATTCAATTAGTTGTAAGATATATATATATGGATATTAACTTTCTTAGTAATCTAGGGAAAATACAGATATAATAAATTAAGTAGTCACATTATTTTGTATAGTTAAGATTATAAAGACTTTTGTAAGGAGTAGGCCACCTGTTCTCATTAGTTTTGTTAGAGGTACAGTTATCTTTCACCCCACTCTATAGGTCAAAGACATATAACAATAACTTGACAAAGGGCCAGCCCAAGCCACTATCTTACTGGCCAACTTGCACTTAGGTTATTATAGTTTTAGGTTTATTTTATTTCATGAGTAGATATGTAAGTTTAGATTTAGTTTATAAGCAAGACCTTCCGATGATGATAACCTTGTTATCGAATTGTATATCAGGGCATTTAGTGGAAATAATAAATAAAGAACAATTAATCAGATAATTGTGTTTTATTTTAAAGTTTCTAGTGATTGTGGTTAGGGGCAATTCGAATCATTATTGAAATCGATATGTATAAATTTAATCTCTCTCTCTCTCTCTCTCTCTCTCTCTCTCTCTCTCTCTCTCTCTCTCTCTCTCTCTCTCTCTCTCTCTCTCTCTCTCTCTCTCTCTCTCTCTCTCTCTTCTCTCTTAACAACCCTTTTTAACATAATTCTATAATAATTAAATGCGTGAGTTCTCTCAACATTTTAATATAATTAAAGGTCATAATTTGTATTGCATATTTTTACCTATGCAACTTACGCGAACAACTTGTATATCATAAAATTGTGAAATTGAAATGAATTCTCTCTCAGTATGCAGGTCACAATTGAATAACAGAAATATTCTTACCTTATTTATTTGCTCCATTGTCGTTCGAATAAAAAGTTACTGTTCCGTACCCAAATGGTGCGCACCTTTTTTCAAATAGCTACACTAATGAAAACTGATAAATGAAAAAGTTACTTTAAGTTATACAAGTTATACATATCTTTATGTAGTTACTTTACGTTTGAACTTTTTCGTCATTCTTCTTGTTTTTGTAATATTTTTTTAACTATAAATTCTACTGATATCATGCAAATCAAATATTATAGGATAACTCAAACTCAGACACACTATTTTAAATAAAGTAATAAATAATCCAACAAATCGGCGGATATTGAATACCTAGTTATTTATAAGACTATATGAATGAGTAATTTAATCCAAATAACATACATAAAAGGTTTTCTATCCAATAGTTATTCAATATATTAGGTTTCAAATGAAGTTTTGTCCTCTGGTTATTATTTGACACAAATTACACGATATAGGCTTATGGGATCAATTAATGTAACAGAAAGTAAAATATTTGACGATGTTACAAGTTTCATAAACTTATTTGCATACCTCAATAGTGTTGTGTAATTTCAATTCAAACAAATATCTTCGCTATACGGAACTTAGTGAAATAAATGTAAATGGTTTATTTAAGTTTGTTTCCATGTTTATCGCTAATATTCGTATTTATAAGTTTATCATGAGTTAATAATTATTGCGTCTATGTGCATTTTACAGTCATTTAGAGTATAAACGGAGAGTATAACAAATATGTAATATACAATTTCAACTTAAAACCGTATAAGAATGTTGAGATTTTTACTAAGGATTATTAGAGGGATTATGCTGTGTGTCGTTTTAAAATAAGAATAATACGATGCACGATGAATGTTTAAAGCCAGATTGAAGGGTGTCTTTAGAAACAGTTACTCAACAGACCACATTTATAGAGTAATGTCAACTGTTTATCACAAACAAGACGTTATCAGGTTATGGTATATTTACATCTAAATTGTATTATGTCTATAAACATCAAAGGGCTTCTCTATTTATAGTTTACAAAGTAAAGTAACATAAATTATAAAACACTTTATATTTCGGTTTATTCAAACTTTTATCAAAAAACTAAAAATTAAAAAAAAAATGAATAAAACGAATATAAAAAAAAAACAAATTAAGTTTTCATATTCATTTTCCTTTTTTTTTTACAAAAAAAGATAAATATTAGTGTACTTACATTTAAATGCATACCTAACACCAACTATATTATTTTATTTCATCTTCAAGTATTAGGTTGATCAATCAGTAGTGTCAAAAAAGTAAATGTTATATTTATATAAAATTTAAAATTGAATGTTACAATTTCGTTTTAAGCAAAAGTATAATTATACAATGTATAGTATGAAACAAATCCTAGATTTATAATGAATCTAGTAAAACTTTTGACCAATTACGAATTTTTTTTTTTTAAGTTTAGAGCAATTCATCATACTCTCGAAAAATTGGAAAAAGATTCTGATTTATATATATCTAATAATATCAGGGTAATATTAATATTTAACTCAATAATAAGTGTGTATTATTAATATTTTTTACTTCATCTTTTGTATTGGTAATGGATATTTACAAAATATACTATCAAAATTTGTATATATATAATTATATAATAATGTTTTGGTGAAATGATTTTTTAAATATGTTTGGTAACATTATATTTTATGATTTATATCTGTTTAATTTAGTTACTTTTATACTCTGTGATAATAATGTTTTACACAAAGGAGGTTATTCAAGAACGACCTTTGCACATATTGAGAACAGTGCTCACACTCATCATTGTTACTCGACCCCATTGCTATCCGATCGCTCTCAATACCTCAATACCCTAGAGTATTGTGCTAAGGGATGGAAATACATTTTGTTCCCTTACTCCCTAAAGCCATAAATCACTATACGCTTTTACTTTCAGTTTATTAAATACAATCTAAATATTTTTCAACATTGTAATTATTGAATACAGTCAATAATGAAAGAAAAAATATCTCAACATATATGACCTAACCTAACCTAACCTAACCTAACCTAACCTAACCTAACATAACCATACCCCCCCCCCTCTCTCTCTCTCTCTCTCTCTCTCTCTCTCTCTCTCTCTCTCTCTCTCTCTCTCTCTCTCTCTCTCTCTCTCTCTCTCTCTCTCTCTCTCTCTCTCTCTCTCTCTCTCTCTCTCTCTCTCTCTCTCTCTCTCTCTCTCTCTCATATACATATATTATGGTTGAAATAGTATTTAAAATTAATGAAAGTTCCTAATATTAGGTTTAAAAGGATATTAAATAAAGTCGTAACAAATTTAACAATTGGTTTTTTTAATTTTTTTTTTTTAAGTTATTTCTTCTAACGAAAATTTTAACCTTCGAGAATTGGTTTCAACCTTTAATCGAGGAACCAAATTTATTATATATATAGGATATTTAAAACCAGCAATCAAGAGTATAGTTTTGAGTTTTGCGCAGTGAAAAAAATAATCGTAGTGTGAAAAACATACATTGCGAAATACCTGTTTTGAAACACAATATAAATATTGGACAAAGTATTTTATATTTTGATGTAAATAAATTCTGTAACCATATTTAAAAGTTCACAATAGTTTGAAAATTGTTACTGAAAACAAAAGTAATATTTAAATAATTTTTAAATTTATTGTGTACAAACGTTTTTTTCAGAGATGTATTTTATATATTTAAGAGTATTAGCTGATTTTTGTTATTATAATTATATTTTAGTTTCTTTTCGTATTTCAAGAACAAAATGTAATAATAATGGCTACGCCTATTTTAAGAGAAATATACTTGGACACGATTCCAGAATACAGTAGCTAGCCCACAACCCTTAATAGGTTTATCTCAATATGTGATAAAGTGGTTAATAAATTAATTGTAGTTGTACAGCTTACAGTCCATTGTTTAAAATTCTTAAACCTTTTACTAATAAGCAGACATTTCAGAATCACTACAGACAGTTTCCAATAATAGATTTTACAAATTTAACAGACAAAACTACAATCTACAACAAAAACAATTTGGAAACAACAAAAAACTGAAGACGAACCAAATTTATTTGTCCACAATGATAAGCATGTAAACTAGGCAAACAGGAAACCTAACCAAAGAGAATAAATTATACCAAATAACAGGAAAGCCAATCGATTGAGAGGCTGAAAGCAATTTGACGTGTCAGATGAAGGAGCAAATGGCAAATATTTCACAACCGTAATATGATGGAATCAAGTGTAACTTCGAAGGATACTAGTGTGAATGTCAAGACGAATACAATGTAGTAAATGAGTCTATTGAGGAAGACAATGCATCCGGCTTCACACAGGAGAATGATCACGCACAAAATCATTTTTAACAGCTCACAATAATAAAAAGAAATTTTCAATAATGAACATGGAATATTACACAATCGATTTACATTAGTCTTTCATCCTAGAGCTAACCTAAAAATATTGATTGACACCTAATACACTAGGTCATCTGATACGAAAACTATTGGTTTTAATATTTTTAGAAATTTACTAAAAATGAACGGGTTCTAAGGAAGCACAGCACACGGAGTCCACAAAGAAAAATTTTGCTGGAATATACCAGTTTTTGAAAAGACAATTTTGTAACATAATTTATTCAATTTCCATAAAGACTTTCATCTATTTTTGGGACTCGATAATATAAAAGAATTACTAATTAATTTTTATTTCATATACAGTAAATTAATATTTTGAGACAGGAAGAAACTTATGCATTAATTTATTACAATTAAACCAAATAATAATATTACTAATAATAAATTATCGAAGGAAAATAAAAGCACGGGCCATATAATAAAGTACGTAACAAACAAACAATTAAAATATAAATACGTAGTGTAGAAAAAGGAGAGGGAATATTACCCTATTGACAACAAGAGGTAATCACCTCAGTGCATTGTAATAAAAATAATTGATTGAGTTTTTGCCCATTAATCAAATCAAATCTTTGCTAAAGGGAATAAATAATATACATTATGTTAAATATTTTATGTTATGTTTTACATAGAAGATTTCAGTTGATTTTTGTTCTCAGTCCAGTTATTTGTATCAGGAAAAGGATTTAAATTTATTTACCGTACAGTGTTTGAATCTTTGAATCTTTGCGTTTAGGTAATCATCTATGATGATTAATTTCTTCTTATTAATAATATTTGTCTTTGTTATATATATCATATCATATATGTGTAAAATGTGTTTCACTGAAAGTAGTTATATACATGATGTTGTATTTATTTTAAAACAATTAGTTGGCAGTACTCTATATTTTACAATACAAAATGTGTGATTATCACGTGATACATTTTATTATGTCTATAGAAGTAGAAACTATTACATTGATGAAGTTTAGAGAAGGTATCCGTTAAAATTTCTCTTTTATTATAAAATTTGTAACCAATAAAGAACGCAACCAAACCTTTAATTCATATATTAATAGTTGTAAAATACTTTCTGTAATTGAGAAATCGGAGAAGAAAAAAAACATATTTCCCTTCCATATTAACAAAATATTCTTCCCTATATAAAAAATATTAATGAATGACATACGGACGGAGAGTAACCTAATGAAGACACCGTGGTTAAAATATCTCCGGAAACGATAACAGTATTAGATATTTCTTTCTTCCGGGAGAACGAATGATGCTACAAAGTTAATCATAAATGTGAAGTGTAATATTGGTAATATAAGGAAGTAGTGCCTATTCGATCATTTAGTTTTGCGCCATCAAAACAGAAAGTTATATAACTCTCAAACTCATCACAAGGTTTATAATAACAAAGTTTATTATTATTATTATTTGTAATGTAATTATAGTTGTTCGTTCGTAAGTAAGAGCTTATAAACAGTAATATACACTTAGGCCTACATGTAAATTAGTATATGTATAACGAAAATAAGTACTAATGAATTACTAGAACGTTTTTTTATAATAAAACGTGATGAGTTGTTAGGAGATATTTGATTAGTTATAAAATTGTTTAGATAATGTCACAATTAAGTAAAGTAAAGTTCCAGACTGTATGTCTCCAACAGTTATTGTTTTGGACAAATGTTTTAAATAATATTAAACATTTATTTCATCAAGTTACAATTTCTTCAAAGGCTTTCATCGTAACACAGTTATTTCTGGGACGGGAGAAGAATATAAATCGTTTAACCTTTTCTCTCTGATATAATATGAAGTGCATATTTCGTAAATATTTGTTTTCCTATTGAAACGAAATTTGGTTTATGAATGCAGTTTTCTTTATACAACATGTCAAATTTCTAAGGCTGTTTAAAGGAATGAATAGAAAATTAATTTATGTTCCATTTGAATGTGTAACTTTAACCAATTATGGGTAAATTATTATCATTTATGAATAATTGTAAAAGTCGAAACAATGAGTAATTATGAGTAAAATTGAGTAATGAAAATATGAGTAAATTATGAGTAATTGTTAAAATGTCGAAACTAATAACAAAGGAGTAATTATGTTTAAACAATATAAAAACATTTAGGCTACTAAGTACTTTAGTTTGATTAACTTGAATGTAAGAGTTATTGAAATTGAAAATTTATTTAGAATTTAATTACAGATTATAATTCTGTATTTTATATTTTATAAAATATTACACAACATACGAGTATAACATTGTTAAATATACTGATATTGTTTTTCCTTGGTGTTAGTGGTTTTGGTAAGTAATTAAAATAACAATCACTATCAACAACTCGATAATGAAAAAGGTAAGTCTATTTAGAATTGTATTGTATATATAATTATTGCAATGAGATAAATGAATAAAATTTATAAATTAATTGTTGCTTTTAAACACGCTAAAATATCAACACCAAGCAACCGTACTACCAGAACAGCATATCAAATAGTTTACTGATGGCTTGGAAACACCGGGCGAGATGTAATCTTTGCTAACTATGACGTTTCTTTTGTCTGTTGTAACTTTCTATTTCAGATCTGACTCTACCGAATGAGAGGCAAGCTAAGTGTAAAGCGATAAAGTATGGGAATGTCTATATTCCTGGTATCCCTCTCTCCCACTTCTACATCTTTCTCAATGAAATGGATATACTTAGTGCAGATGATACGCTTGATCAGTCGCTCCTGATTCCAGAATATATTAAATAAATATTCGTGTATAATTACTAGTACTGTATTAGAAACATAGGTTATGATTGTGTAATTGTAAATTGAGTTTGTGGGAATGGACCAATTATTTAGATTTTAGTATTAAAACCATAATAGTAAAGCAAATCAAAATCCATGCTGCAGTATTAAAACATTACTTAGAGCATTTTCAAATCTGAATACTTATGAGAGGAATTTTCTGTAGTTAATATTTGATTTGGCTTTGGTAATTAAAGTGGAAACAACGTAAAAAATAGCCATTATTGCAACGGAAATAAAAGACATACAATACCTATAATTTGATGAAACTAACTTAATATCATCCTTAGCCTACGCCTATTATATTTTGACCGTACGTAAAAGTAACAACAGTTTTTCGCCGTTAAACGGTTGATCATTCCAAGAGATGTGCAATAAATACAAACGAATAACTTTACAAATTACGATATCTTATATCGTTCTTCAAGGCGAGGCCACACTGGGATTATCGATGTACATGAGACGGGACTGGTCTCGTTTTCGATAGGACACTCGAGACTGAAACCTAGGTTCAGTAAAATATACCGAGACCGAGACTGCCCTCGCGTGATTCGAGACGAGACGTGACTTGGGTTACGAGACTCCAGAGTTTCGTTTTAGGTATGGGCCTTTCTTTCTAACGTTTTAAGTATTTATTAAACATTTATAAATAATAATAATTTACACATATAAAATCTGTTAATGTTTAAAAATAATCACTTGTTTGTTTTGATTTATGCTCCTATTATGATTAGGCTATTATTTTTAAACTAGTAACTAATTTTAACTTGATAAATGTATCTAACATACTTTTAAAACTATATATATATATATATATATATATATATATATATATATATATATATAGTTTTAAAAGTAGTATGTTATTTATCATATAAAATGTTTAAAAGTACCTTCATCCAAACTACATTATGAAAAAAGTATTTGTCATGAGGTAACAAAAATGTGAAATTTCACATGCTTGTAAACAAAATACTATGTAAATTACTATGATGTTTAATTTGTTAACAAAATTATATAAACTCTCTGAATGAATACAATATTGAGAAAATGTTTTAAAGATATATTTTGTTTGAAATTGACCCTCAAAATAAAAATGTTAATTACACATTATTCACTATGGTCTAAATATTTACAAACACTAAGTAATTTCCTTCTCACGAATGCAGTTCATTCAGGCAGGATATAATGTTGCAGTAACAATAATGGAACACAGTCTATTTCCGATGTTTGCTACTCCTAGGGAACTAATTCATAATTCATGTATATTTTAATTCTTCGTCTATAGTATAGGCGGTCCTTTTACCCAATGTATGTTTGTATATCCGTTCGTGGAAGTACCTTTTTTCACGTCCTTTTGGTGGTCCAGCGCTCTTCAACAGTTTAAATACTATAAATAGTGCTTAGGATATTAACATGAATTGTGGGTTAGTTCTGTAATAATCTAACAAAAAATGGAAGACGTTTTTTTACACAATTCGTGAAGTGATGATAATGAATTATTTGACAGTGAAGGTAGTGAGAAATGTTTAAAAAAAAGCGGAATTAGCACCAATTATGCATTATTACGAAAATTAACTATTTGTAAAAGAATTTTGTATTTTGTCATAAATTAAATTAACCTTCTAAACGTATATGTTAAAAATATAAAAATATTAAAACTGGTATTATTGTAATTTAGATCAATAAGAATATAGTTTTTATTATAAACAATATTCAATTTGTTTATAATGATACTCTCAGAAACTAGCGTGGAAAGGTTAGCTTTATCGTTGATTTTTAGGTGAAAACCAATCTGGGAAATCGAAGGTGGGGCATAAAATAGAAAAAAATAACCTTTTCTATCCGTTAAGTGAAGTATATTTGTGTTTGTTTAATCCTAGAAATTTGATATATTCCAATACATTGATGTTATAAACATGGGTGTAAAATTATAAAATATAGACTCTTAAAACCTTCACAAAATTATATGTATTTTCTACCATAATAACAATTATGTAATTTTACTTAAATTTTTGCACTTACATATTTTGACAGTGAGAAATAAAACAACACTAATTTTATTGTGACCACGCTCACGAGGCGAGACTGAGACTTGGTATTTCACAACGAGACGAGACGAAGAATAAAACAAAAATATCGACTCTGTCTTATTCTCGTGCAACACTAACCGGGATCGGTGTAAGAGTGTAACCACGCAATACTTTGTAGGTGGCCACATCGTGATAATTCAGACTAATATAGGGCAATGTTGACTTGGAAAATTATATTAAGTTCAATCGACATCCCGTTGGGAGAAGAAAATGGTTGGATTTATTTTTAGATATCCCTTTGAACTGCGAATCTTCAAGTGATGAAGAATTGGTGCTATATACGTTGTGTTCACCGTAATGTCCTTTGAAAGAGGACATAAATATATAAGACGATAGGGCCTATTGGTTTTAATCTAATGTATGAAGGATGACAATAAATTATTGGAATTTGTAATAGTTTTACAAAATTAAACACAATAACTGCACACACAAACAGATTTTTACATGTTCTCAAATAAGACTAGTTTACAAAATGGAAGTAGTCGGTTGTGTCCAGTGTATAACAGCTACGCTATTGACGCCATCATTACATATTAGAATAAGCAATGCGTATTACGTTACGTCTAATGTGTCTATAATAGCGTCTCTTTCGGTGTTGCCACATTGTATTTCTTACACATACCTTGTTTTTACTGTTTTGTTAAGAGGGAGGATATTGATCATTATATATATATATATATATATATATATATATATATATATATATATATATAAACATTTGTTTTTTGCTTATTGTCAAAGTTCAGTTAATTAAATACGTACGTATAAAAATTAAATAAATAACTTGTAAAAAAATAGACGTCATTACAAAGTAAATGTAATTATAAGATTGGTGTGAACATTTAAACTACATATTAGAGTTTTAAATATTTCATGAATTCCTTTGAATTTATCCCTACATGTTATATTACAATCAATGATTATTCTATGAAGCTGTGAAGAATAACCTCAAATGAAGTTTTACATAACAAACTTATGTAACTTAAATTTATGTAGGAAAACCTTAAGAAAATCAGTATATTAAAATAGTTTCTCTAGAATATCTTCTTATATTACTACCAGTTGTTTCTGTACATATACATCATTTGTATTTGTAATATTAAAGAGTTTTTATTTAACATTAAATTTTATTCTGTTTTTTTTTTTTTTTCAATTTAAAAAAATTTAATTGTTTTATAATATATATTTCATTATTTGTAAGGTAAATAAAATTATCTTCATGAATTTGTGTTTGTGCCTTTGTATCAAATCTTTCTAATATTACATCAAGTTTATGGTTATAATAATATTTATTTATTTATTTACTTGCTTATGGTTTGAATACTTAGACTTAGACGAAAGTCTACATTTCGTATTGTACATATAAATAAATGATAATGCGTTCATGAAGAATTCATATTTATTCAAGACATCCGAACTATCCTAACCTAAACCTACAGACATATCATACTTAAGCAAATATCAGATTTACCTATCATATACTGTGGCAAATCTTGAAAATAACGTTTTAAGAAAAATTAAAATTTGTAAAAAACAAAATGGAGTACAAATGAAACAATTGTTATTTATCAGATCTATAATCGGCATAGTTTTTTATCTGTTCAATATCATACTCAGGCAGATATCAGTTTTAGATGCCATATAATGTCGAATATATTTAAAAATAAAGATTTTTTTTTTACATATGTTGAAAAACGGAAAGGGGGGCACAATCGAAAAAAGCTGTATTTACGAAAAATTTACAAAGGGTTTTCTCTGTTCCATATCATAATTACACAGATATGTGTTTTAGACACTACGTATTGCCAAAACTATTTAAAATCACATTTTTTTCAATGATGACTTGAGAAAAATTAGAAGATGCACAAAGAAACAAACATTGGAGTGTTCTATAGTCGGCATGGCATATAGTCTGTTTAATAGAATACTTAAGCAAATATCAATTTTGGAACAATATATTGCAAAAAAATATTTAAAATTTACTTTTTTTGAAAATTACTGTACTTAAGAAGATTTAAGCCCTAATTTTGATATAGAAACTAAAACTTATAAAATTATCCAAAGTCGAAACATAAGGGTGTCTGTCGAACTGATGAAGTATCTGTTATTGAAGAAGTTTCTTGAATCAGAGTGGCTTTTAATTGTTTACTTTTACATATAACAGAATTTTCTTGCTTTTAAATGGAGTTTGGATCCTCCACATGCTTCTCAAACCCGACCTCACTAAATCAAGGGAATACACCTTTCAAGAAACCAGAAACACTCTCAAGGTAGTAGTGATTTTATTTTGATGATAACATGATACACGGAATTGTTGAATATAACAATGAATACATACTCATTTAACATCTAAATATGGAGGGATTAGATCATATGACAAAGTTGAACAGGCGGTTTTTTGGGATTGATTACTCTATTTAGCTGGCGTCTTTAAATACAACGACGAGGATATATATATATATATATATATATATCCTATATATATATATATATATATATATATTCTTTATTTATCACTAATGGTACTGGAAGAGATATGTTTAAAAATGCTTTGACCTAAAACAAATTTTTGACTTTAATAGCCGCTTTATGTGTTAGCTTAATATCCACAAGAACTTAAAGACATATAAACGATCCTCTAGCAGATATTTCAGAATAAACTTTAAAAATTTAACTTACTCATATCGGAGGTAGAAAACAGTCAACGAAATATTGGTTCCTTTCAAGGGAAAATTTACATACAGAGTTTATATGATAGTAAGCCTGTAAAATATGTCAGTAAGATATTTATTTATATTATCCGATGCAAGGACAAGTTGCTTGTTCAATGGATCTATTTATTGTGCAGCCCAATATAATAAATCAAATAACCTAAAGCCCACTTTGAAAGGTTTTAATCTTTTTCAGGCTATTGTGAACTAACGTAGAAACATCAAAGCAGGTACTACTTTCCACCTGTTGAAGTAGTATACGAAGTAGATCTAGGCGAACAAGGTCTTGTTTTTGAGGGTAAAATGAAGAAAAACAAGTTCCAAATCCCATAAATCTGCTTGTCAGGAAAACATTGCAGTTTTTTCTACCAAGTTTGCTTTTACCAATGTTAAGATTGTACTCTCATATATGTGCCAAATTACAGAGCTATTGTGCTCGTAACTTCCATACACCATGAAGCTATAATTCAAGATCGAGATGACAAGAAACAATAATTTATAGATTTTTGTAACATCAAAAAAGTGGAAGTACATTGACCGGACCAAAAATGTGCACAGTTTTCTGTCGATAGATGTACATGGAAGTGGCCTATGGTTATTTGGTATGCTATCATGGACATGTTTGGAGGGTAGGTCTACTAAACTCTGAACTCACAATGACTCTAAGTGAGTTCATATTTCGTAAAAAAAGGCTTAATTTACAACCGGATAACGGGACGTTTGAACATGAGCAATCTAAACAAAGAGCTTTAATATATAATTAGGAGGATGTAAAGCAAGGAAGAAGAGTTTCAGTCTTCCGCCAACAAAGAACTCCCTGTCAATGAGACAACGTTGTGATATGTGACCACGACATTGAGACCAAAAACACTCCACTTCATGCTCAAAGTGTTTTAAGGGAGTCCGCAAGCAGCACTGTAAGCTAGAGTTCATTTGTGAATGCTGCAAAGGAAAGGTACGTAAAAACCACTTTAGTAAAATACCTTGATGTAAACATAGTCAACATTTTTCATGATATATTCATCAAATATATTCCTTAAAACAGTCTTATTTTTATTTTTGGGTGTCAAAAACAACCTTCTCTAGAAAAAAAGGTAAACTGATTCAGAGGTAAAAATAGAACAGTAATTCCTTATGGGCACTATAAAAATAAATAGTAGAATAGTTCTAAATAAATTTTTTTTTTTATATATTTCGTTTAAATAAAATTGTAAAAAAAAATAAAAATAAAAAAATAAATAAATAAAAAAATTAAAAACAAAAAAAATCTAAACATATGCAGAAATTGTAAAAACATATTTAATTCAAAGGAGTCGATTAGGTAATTTTTTAAACTAAAATACAATTATAATGGGGTCAAATATAACCCCGCAATAGGATGAAATATATCTAAAATCCCCCAAGGTAGTTAAATATTAAACAACATTAAATATAAATGCCATTATTTTAGTGATTATAAGTTCAATATTAGAAGTAACTATGTTTAAAACTAAAAGTTGTTTTTAATTTATTCGAATTTTTTTAGAATTTTTTCTAAGGAATTAATATTTTTATTCCAAAGTATGTTTTTCACTTTAGATACAATTTGTCTTGTAATCACTTATTTCAAACAATAAATTAATTACGAGTATATAAGAGAAATAATGGATGTACAAACGTAATATTGCATTTATATATAAGAAAATGTGATGAATAAAAGTGTAATGTAACATTTTCTTTATACCGAAATATAATTTTTCTTTAGTGGTTGCCAAGCAGCAAACGTCAGTCATCCCTTACGTCAGCCATTCCAAATTCATTAAGGAAGACATACTTCCAGAAAAATATATTAAAATCCGTCATCTCTCATTTAATAAAATATGCTTATTATTGAAAAAGACACTCTATATTGCTTTCTTCCGTTTGGCATTATGTAATGTTCTAGTTCCTTAGGAATTCAAGAAGACGTAAGAAAAGAATAAAATCTTTTTTTTCCGTTTAATAGTTCTTATTAAAGCAAAATATGAACATAACCTACATTACTTAGATTATTTTAATAGTAGTTCAAACTGATATTAATATCTTATTATGTTTACATTATTAAAAATTATATTTTATTACTAATATTTATTCTTCTTTAAATGATTAGACAAAAACTACGATTACCACACTCACGGAAAAAAAATTTACGACACAAATAAAATTTGTTGTTTTATACATACTCTATTTTAGCATCGCACGAGGCGAACATTCTTGTCTGTCTATCTCTATTTGTCTTGTTGTCAAAATATGAGACGATATTCTTTTGGTCTGCTCAGATAATGGTTACAAACCATGCACGAAGATATATTTTAAGAAAGTACTACAATTATTTCTCTTTTGGAGGTAATTTACATTTTATGGTCAGATTTTGTAAGAGAAGAAATGAAATAATAATTTCAGTTTTATCATAACTCATCAGTTAAATATTACCAGAAAATATATCTCTCTTCGTACATGATCACGAATCGGTAATATAATAATGTGTAATAAGTTATTTATTGTTATTTATGAATTTGTCTCAAGGCCTCTTTACAGCAGCAAGGATTATTTTGATCACACTAGATTTTTGCAAGACCTAGAACAATTTGAATATTTAACGACGATCGACAAGTTTTGTCGAATACATGGATTAGCATTTTCCCCTGGTTGCAAAGCGTAGTTTTCCACACTTTCCTTACTTCTCTATCTTGCCATCACAATTCATAAAATGTGACTTAAGTCTCATTGTTCTGTTAACATACCATACATAGCATATCTTCCTTAACTATGCCTAATATAAGAAGTTTCTTTATGAAAATTCCGTACATAAAAATAAAGCTAGTTATTCCCTTATGAATCCTTAAATCCAACCTACTAACTAGCCGGTGAGTCTTGAATTTAGGTACAAACGCTTTTTAAATAAAACGTTTTATTAAGTACAAACTCTGTTTCCAAATCTTCTTGTGGCATATCTCTCAACGATATATTTAGTACAGTTTTGTCTAAATTCTAGTGACTCATTCTATACGTGCCAACCATCCAGAGGATTACAATCTTGAACCGATAGACAGATATCCAAGGAATCATAGTTACAATACTTCTAAGAGCAGAAATTATACAATAGCTAAGGTTGGTGACAATGATTTCGGTTGTACAGGAACAATCCATTCTTTACAAGTATTTAGTTTTATCTGTGTTTATTGTAATTTACCTTCGGCAACCACACAGTAGACTGAAACAGAAATACGCGGCCTAATAAACTAGTTGTGGCAACAAATAATTTGGATATTTTTAGGACCCAATTACCATTGTTGAATACTTCATCGAAGTGCTATTCTAGGAAAGGGTGAAATTAAATTTATTTAAGGCTATTATTTAAGACGAAGTTACGTGATTGACGTGGAAATAATAAGCTAAGTATTTCCCAGCTTTATCCGGTAATGAAATGTCACGTTATTTTTCATATTGACGAAAACAATAACGCTATTAGACATATTGAATCTCAATCCTTCCTTAGCAGATCTATTGCTTACGTGTACAAAGCCAGCGTTCATAACATTAGCAAATATAAACAAAAACAATGAAAAACGTTCCCAGATTCGTGAGGGTCAAATCGACCACCTAAACTTAGTAGAAAATGAATATTAGCAATAAGTTTATTTAATAAGCGGACAACCACTTAGTTCAAAAGAATGAGTACGTGACCCTCCCCCCCACCCAATTTGGGTAAACTTTATTTTAAGCAACTTCGATGAACGCTGAGTGAATAATGGTCATTACACGCTTGACACATAGTACGAAATCAATTCACCTGTAAAGTTTGGAATCAACAACATCCTTCTGAAGCCTGAGCACAATTGCCTACAACGAGATATTTTTAAACTGTTACAGAACTTATCATGATGAGGTTATCTCCTAAATGAACTCTTCTCAATACAAATAAATGTCTACACAAATGTTTTGAAGATCTTCAGAAGAACCAAGAAGGATGGGTATAAGTATAATACATTGCAGTCTATCTACGACCTTTAAGTTTTTCACTTTGTTAGTCAGTCCTTAAAAATTTAGTGATATCCGTGGAATTGGTATTGTAGTAATCAAGATAGACACTTCAACCCTATTCTACCAAAGTTACTTGTCGTTCCATTTGCAAGAGAGTACTACATGTCTAATAAATAATAATAACCTAGTTAAGCAATTTGACCCTTATAAAGCGAAGATTTGGAGTCAATGCTCGTCTAAACGTATACCGATTTGCTTAAATGTTGTTTCAACTACTAAACCGTCATTGTTTTTGAATTTCATTAAGAAGAGTGCGACTTTCTCAAGTCCCATTTTCGTCCTACCTCTAGCCTTAATAAATGAAAGCAAGCATCAATAAAAAAACACAAAAGGCTTTTCTCCATTTACGACCTGTGTTCCACTATTGACGCCTCAAAGATTTATTCAATAACGCTATAACATTCACAGTGGGTTATTACAACATATATTTATTATTTAAGACCGCAGAGACCATAAATGAGTCTTTCTGGAGTTGAGTCCCAACCTGTCGTCCTCACCTTATGACAATAAGTCGTTGAAGGTTGAATCACCATTTGGTAGCATCATTGCAGCAAGGTCGTGGAGGGTGAGAAACACGTGCAAGCAAACCCCAGACAACGTATAAATACTGCCGTCATTTATTTATAAGCTAGAAATTATAATTGAATACAATTATTATAATCTCATATTCACAACAATGTATCGTAACCATGCAATGGGGTAGCGTGTTGCTACATTTAATTTCAAAACAATGATTTTTAAGTAATTATTGCACTACAATTTGTTCTATAATCCTATACCAAGTAATCCTTATTTTATAATTATGCGCAAAATAAAAAAATCGTAATACGCAATCATTATTTGAAATAATAGACACTTGCACAATCAGTTGTTTTTATTATAATGACTGAACAAAGGTCATGGCAGCGCCATTAAGCCTAATAAGGTTAAATTACGTTAACAATATGTTGAAGTCCCTACAATGTACTAATCATTATTTTCTTTATATAGATGATTTTTTTTGTCCAGTTTTATATATCAGGCCTTTTGTTTCTATATCAATATGAATAGATTATTCTTTAGCTGTACTCCATAATTTCTACTTAGTCTATATACTGAACTGTGATTATAAATTTGATTTTAACTTAATTAGTGAAGTAAACTTATAAACTTACAAAGGCTGAAGGATTGAAGTAATCCTGCATGTAGTGTAATAGTTTATTATAATTTTAGTCAAATTAAGTAACTTTCAAATAAGGATAATTATACTTTGTGCAGATTCACTTAATTAATTAATTTTCATTACTGTTGAGACCAATGGTTCTTGGTGGAATTCCATGTTTAAAGATAATAAAACACATATTTTATTTTGTACTATCCACTTTTTATTAGTCTAGCCGACCAATGGTTTCGCCTGCTAAGGCATTGACGAGGCTGTCAATGCCTTAGCAGGCGAAACCATTGGTCGGCTAGACTAATAAAAAGTGGATAGTACAAAATAAAAATTGTGTTTTATTATCTTTAATTAATTAATCATCTTTCTTCAGCTATTTGATGCCCAGAAATAAGATGTATAAGTGACATTGAATTGAATTAAATTGTTTTTTTCCGTTCCAGTATTTTAAAAAAATAACTCAAAATACTTTTGATGAAATTGAATAGATTAATATTTCTAGTACAAAATAATCCATTAATAGCATTAATTAAGAAATCAGAAGGATAGATACTTCTGAATCTTTAAAAATATAATAAACCAATAAATCATTAAAGAATCATGGAAAGATTGCATAATGCAGATAGACAGAAACTATATTAAAATATAAGTTGGTGTAATGTAGAGAGGGGTTTTATACTGCTTGTTGACATGATACCAAGTTGTACTTCACGTCAAATGTAGATTAAGAGAGGATCATATAACTCAGAGCTATATATACAGATCCTCTTCTAACCTTACCTTGTTTTTTTAGCTCAGATTAAGTTCTCGAAATGGCTACCATTTACTTCTTGGCAGAAATAGATTCTGGACTCAAAAGCATGTTGTACATTTCGTAACATTTTCGGTGTAATTATGAACGTAAAAATTCACAATTCAATTGGTTGCTATGTTGTGTAGGATAAACTTGGACACCTCTATTATGCACCATTATTCTTATTTTTGCGCCATTTTCTTATTTTTTAAAATCCTTTAAAATGAGGTATCACTCAATAGGTGTTGCTATTTAAAATTCTTGACTTACCCCCAAACTACTCCATTTTGGTGGTAAGGGTTGAAAATTTTGATATTTCAAAAACTCGTCGTTTCGTTATCTAAACTTCCCCAAAGCAAATCTGTCTATTTCCATTCATAAAAAAATAATAGGGGTGTGGGACTTTTAGGACACTTGATATACATTCTTCTCTATTTTGATTAATTATACCATCTTAATTAAGTAAAATAGTAAAAAGAAAGGAATTGCTTTTAAAATTTATTCCACCTTTGAAAAACTGTGTAATATTAGCCTTGCACAAAATGAGAAGTTTAATAAATCATTTCAAGCGACAGATTGTCCTTTTAATCCTCTTTGTTACTTTAAATAAAATTCCACTGGGAAATTCAAAATGATAATTTAGTTCTTCTTCTTCTTATAGTGCACTATCCGTTTCGGACGTTGGCGACCAGCAGGGTAAGTTTGACTCTGTTGACAGCAATTCGGAAAAGTTCAACAGATGTTTTTCCGGTCCATTCCCTAAGGTTATGCAACCAGGATATTCTTCGTCTTCCTGGTCCTCTCCTTCCATCTATTTTTCCCTGCATGATGAGCTGCAGCAGAGAGTATCTGGACTCATTTCTCATGATGTGTCCTAAGTATTGTAGCTTACGGATCTTAATGGTGTCCAAAATCTCTCTGGATTTCTTCATCCGTCTTAGAACTTCTTCATTTGTTACATGCTCTGTCCATGATATTTTGAGCATTCTCCGGTACAACCATAGTTCAAAAGCTTCAATCCTTTTAATCATGCTCTTGTTTACTGTCCATGACTCTGCTCCATACAGAAAAATAGAAAATACGTAACACCTCAAAAGTCTCATTTTTGTTTCAATGGTAACATCATGGCTCTTGAAAACTTTGTTCATTTTATTGAAGGCAGCTGTTGCTCTGGATATGCGTGACTTAATCTCTTGTGTCATGTCCCACTCTCCATTTATTATTGTTCCCAGGTACATAATTTAGTTAACTAAAGATAAATGCATATAAAAATGCTCCTTAATTAATGAATTTCAACTAACGATATTCAAGTCAATCGATTAAAGTTTTCTCAATATTTACAAACAATTAGTTTATCACGTATATGTTTATTAAAAACGTTATTACGGTTTTCAAAAAGTTTTCTTTCTCTCCCGGTATTGTTGATATTTGTCACGTCATTGTGGATATTGCGGTTTCATTTTCATATATGGAGTCATTGGTGTTATTAGTTGTTGAATTACTACTTATGTAGATAGTTAACATAATGAACCCGCTTTGTCATCCTTGAGGAGCACCGGGTGAAGTTTTTGTTAGTCTGGATATCATTGGGTCATCGTCAAACCTAAACTCTCTATTTACTAGGTTTGACATAAGGAGTTGTGTCGTCCTCTCTGAGAAGTTACATTATTATAAATTCTGTGTGAGACCACTGCTCCATGCCCTATCGAAGGCATATCTATTGCCCAAGACCCTCTTACGTTGTTCTCGTATAACCTCCTAGTAGAATTTTAACAAATCTGTGCAAATGCAACATTGTTTAGCTCTTTGAACTACAATATAGATACTTCGGACTCAGTACGCTTTTTCGGGTGATCAGATTAGTTGATACTTAGAGCAAGATTTTCTGAATAACTTTGCTCATGGCATTCAACAAACTTAGAGATATAAATATGAATTTTCTTTGTCAATTTACTAAAAACTATCGAATTGAGATAAATTTTACTTGACTTATATCGACGTTTTTTATTAAATGCTATTTTTTAATTAACACTTATAAGACAATATAAAGTAAACAGTAAATTTGATCGTTCATAATAGTACAAATATTGATCTCTTATTTTTATCTAAATATTCATATTTTATAATATTGTTAAAGAAAATTAGAAAATATTAATAATTTTATTTACTGATTTTTCTTCGAAGTACATTAATTTTATTATTAAATAAATGATCAATTATCTGAATTAATAAGTCTAGTTAAACATGTTATAAAGTAAAACGTTCAAAATAGAGATTTTTAAAGTTTACATAATTTTATCATTCAATGGATCAAGTTTAATTTAAATATGTTTCATCAGGTTTAGTGTAGTTATTCAATTCTAAGTAAGTTTTTAAGAAATTAATAGTCATCGTTAGGAGAAAATTATAGGTTTGAACCAAAATAGGTTTGTTCATTATGCAATGAACAATTTTAAAAAATATTTAGTTTGATTATGTTTCAACTATATAATGGACTTTTTATTTAGACTGTCTTATGTTATTAACCGTATTAACACGATATGGTTGGTCAAATTGCGGTGAGTCAAGAAAATGTACTTTCACAATATACCTATCAAGACAAATAAGACATTTTAAAAGAGTATGGCTTAAAAACTATTTACATGAATATGTTTTATCTACTAAGGATAGACAACAAAATCAGGCGGTATAACAAGAAGTGTAATGAAATAGATGATTATAAGACTTGAATGTCAAATAGTGTTTAAATTTACTTTGATGGTAAAAAAATGTTTGCATATAAATTGTTTTAATTTATTTCATACAATATTCTTTAAACTTTAGATTGATACAATTTAACGACAAATCTTAACATTTCATAAATTATTTTGTATTTGAATTACAATTTTAGGTTTATAAAAATATTGTAATGATGATATAAATAAATAAATAAATATATAATATATTACATAACTAGAATATTAATATGTAAACCTCCCTGTGATTATATAACTTTCTATGATAACAGGATACTACTAGATGAAAGAAATTAGTCACAAAAACTAACGTACAGAGTAACTGAAACTCTAAAAGACGCAGTGGATGTGGGACATTTGAGAAGTTACTTTGAACAACACAGTATTCAAAATTACATATATAACACGAAACCAAATACTATGTGTGACTTGTATAGTAATCCTATTTAGTGTGTTTTATGATATGTTAATTTATCTATTATCTTTGAAGATGAGATTACAGTGAAGTTTAGAAAGGAAATGATTAACCTTAAGTGATAATTGCGTATACATATTTTCGATTTAAAAGACGCAAAAATTATGTTGCATATTAGTTTTATTTCTACACTAAAGTATGAAACGTAGTTAAAGTACAAGTTAATACAAAAGTATTATCGCCTAGATTTCATTTGGCCCGTGCTATTATATTATACTAAGTTATCGTACAAACTCTTTTCAATTACGGAATTAAAAGTACGAACATGTTCGAAGAATATTAAAAAGTAAATTACTAAACCTAAATCACCACTTCAACATAGAGAATACATAAAGGAATTGTCAATATTGACGTTATAATAGAGGTTTGTTTCATATATATTAATTTTAAAAAGGAGATTATAAAATGTATAAAAAGTAGGAGTAGGCAAAAATAAATATCAAGAAATATTTCAATGTTGATGAGTATAAACTGAAGTGTTCTAATGTAAACAAATATCTTTTACGTTAGTTATGATTATGTTACACTTTTTATAACTTCTCTCTACCCCTAAATAGTACATTCATTTACAAATATTCATTTTTTTTTTAATTATTTCAGAAAAACCGTCATTTCCAAATCTCTTCTATAATTATATTTCTATAACATCTAGTTAATAGATAATTGAAAGAATAGATATATTATTATTATTTAATACTTAATCAAAATACATATTAATTTGGATACAAAAATGAAAATTAAATTAAAATATGTTTTGATAATGTAGTAATGTAAACGATTCTTGGAAATATAAATATATTTTAGTGTATCTAATTTAGTATTTAATAATATATCCATGGTTAATTCATGTTAGTGTTCTTTTTCATACGCTAAGTTGAATGTCAAGTGTTATTACTGAAATGTATTATTATGTAATGTTTAAATACGTTTGTATTACACAATATACATAAAACTCCAAAGCAATTTCAGGTGAATGGTGTTTTAATCAAATCCAATTAATTAACAATCGTATAAGCAATTATTATTAATCAACAATACAAATAGATAAATTATTATATTGATTATAAGCAATTCAGGAAATAATAAGTTGATTAGATTAAAATTAAGATCACTGATATACTTATCCGAACCCACATGTTTGAGTCGCATTCGATTTTCAGTGATACTTGTAATAACATAAATATTACTAGTGAAAATGTTGTAAGTTAAATTGTATTCATTACCACCGAGTTTGTACAAACCATGCAATTAGTTTACCAAAGGTTTATCGGTTTCATGAGTAATATCAGGTGATTTATATATATATATATATATATATATATATATATATTTTTTTTTTCATTTTTAGGGAAATTCAAAATTCAACTTAAATGAGAAGTGCACAATTCAATGATAAGTTCATGTATAAAACAATTTAAGTTTCTTCATGCATAACATATATAGGTATAATATGGAAATTTATTTAATATGTCGATTTAATGCTATTTTTGTTACATTTTAATGGGGAATATAACATTTACTACATAGATGTACATGTTTGTAGAACATCGGTTTAAGATTTGAGTTTTCATGAGAATTCGTTTTGAATGGTATGTAAAATATATCCATATTAACTGAGTGACTTTTTTTTTAGTTTTTGTTCTGGGATTAAAATCTGGGTGACAGCATTGTTTTTATATTTTATCTCTTTGAATGGTCTATTTTACATTCCACTTAGGTAAGGGATTATAACAATTTACATCTGAGAGATAATCTTATTGCTCAGATAGTTCTGAGAAGTTGTCTATGGAATACACCAGTAGATGATCTATATATTCAATGAAATCAACTTAGACTCACAATCTAGAAGATTTTACAAAACGAAAGGTCAGACTATACTGTAATGATTACGGCTCGTCCAAGTTTCAGGAACCTCATTACCGGAAAATACCAAACAAATTTTAGGATGGGTGGGGTATTGCAGTTGATTATCGAGTGCCTAGAGAAACGAGGGATCATCTTTATGATGTGTCGAATTTCTTAGGAATTTTTCAAATTGGTAAATCGAACAAAGTAAAAATAACGTGGCTATAGCCGCTGGTACATACTTAAACTGTGTAACTATAACATTGGTTCCAATATCCTAAAAATATACCTCATAAATAAATTTTAAGTCTGTGTAAAAAAGTGTACGATTTCTGTTCATTATATTTTTTTTTTTTTTAGGAATTCAAAGCGGTTTCCATGAAGATGTAAAGTCATTAATGTTCAATGAATCCTCATAGGAATTGCCTACTATAACCATGCTTTATAAAATCAGTTTAAGTATTTATTACTTTTGTTTCAGTTATCGACGTTTTTTCTTGAATGACGGCAATTTTTTATACTATTGAATGATCATATAGTACTAATAGTACAACTATATTTTAAGGAAAATTACATGATTTGTTTTGTCATATATTAAAAGTGATGGTAGATATATCTTTTGCATTTTTGTCTCTAATCTCTTATTTGTATATTTTTTGTAGACTACAACGACCTGAACGTAATTGACAGTGTTACAAATTGTCGCAGTCCAAGATATAAGTCGATAAACAATGGTGACAATGGATTGCATAAATTTATTGAATAATTACTCTTTTCTAAAATTGTTTTTCGTGTCATGTGAACATGAATTAGTAGATAGATAATAAGTCGTTATTTGTCTATCCATATTACTGTCGATAGATATATTACATGAAGCAATATATTATGTTGTAAGCAGCATGGAAGAAATATGGAAGGTATCTATAAAATAAATCGAAAAAGTCTTGACTAGTAACAACTGATCTGATAGCTACGATATCAATAAGTTTAAATTGTATTTATAGTGAAATATCAATGCTTTAAAATTTCATTATTAATTTGTCCTACCAAGCAAACTCCAAGAAATCCATTATTTACAACGTGTTCCATTTGTTATTATAGTTTTGTTTTGGTATTATATAAATATTGGTATTTTAAAATCATTATATTTTTTGTCATTAGTATAAATGTTGTTCTCCATGAGATAAACATCAATTTATGCTATAATTTTGAAAGAAAGCAAGTTTTGTTTTCAATTGGAATGCGTACTATATTACGTTATACTGACTGTAATTCTAGAGGATACTTAAATAAATCAACAAATACTATAAAATTATTTCATTTTTAATTCCTAATATCATTATTTATTTTAAAATTAAAGCATCTTTATTAATTTAATTTTCTGACCTGGTCTATATGAGTTTTAACGTACATTATTATTTATCTTAATAGAAAGGTAGAGTGTGGCGATTACACATTAAATTCGATGGTTTTCAAAGTTTTTGATTATATTTCGCATAATATAATTCTATATTTATATTGAAACTATCATTTTTTTACATTTGAAAATTATTTTTTAAATAACTATTTTGAGAATGTTTAGGTACTCAGTTATATATTTTATTAAATATCTCAAGTGATTATGAAAGTAAACTTACCTTGTTCACAAGCTATTGTGCAACGTATAGTGATTAACATTGATGTACGTACTTAATATATACTTTATTCTTTATTTAAGAATCTATTCCAATTTATTAAATAAACTTAATTACAACCACACCGCATATTTCAATAGTTTACAATTGTACGGGTGGCGTGCAAGGGTAAGAAGACGTTAATATACTGGAAAGATATTGGAAAAAAATTAGAATATAATTACTAATTAGAAGCTGGTCAATATATTATGATTAATGATATAGAATATATATTTTTTCTTATAAAACATTTCTCGCTCTTTCCGTAATTACTTTTAGTAAGCGTATTCAATTACTTATGTCATTATTAAAACCAATATACGATTAACATATATAATCACTAGGGCTTTTCAAATTATTGAGAGAAAAACATGAAACTATCCATTATGTATTATATCAAAGGGTCGGACTTATTTGGGAATAACTTTAAAAAATGTATGTATATATTATTTATGATAGTATTAACTTTTTCATTTCTATTTTATTTCATATATATATATATATATATATATATATATATATATATATATATATATATATATATATATATATATATATATATTAATATATGTCTGTTTATTAAATAAACAATTAAGTCTCCATGTCTAATGGTGTGTTTTCGTTTTATATACATCAAAATATTTATAAAGGTGTTTCTTATTTATACATTATAATTATTTTGTGTTCGGTTTGCTAAAATACTTTTGTCAAGATCTTGTGTAACATTTATTGTGGATTGGAATTCAATTTAGAAGTTTTACTTCATGTGAAAATTGTTGTTCAAGTAATTTAAAATAACTTAGTGCTTAGCCAACTGAAACGTAATGTCGGCGCCAGACTTCTCTAAGTAAAGCTAGCCGAGATATATATTTACTAAAATATTGCGTAATTTATATTGCGTTTTAGGTTAGAGCTAATGACGAAATATTTATTACGCAACTTTTGAATTGTGTGCTATAAAGTTTATTTAGCCACTGTATTGTTTGTTGTTTTTGTAATGCTGGTATACAAACTTATATATAATACTTTGGGAAATTTCCCGACGAATCGGTCTCAATACAGAATATTTCACCTAATGATGAACAACAAAAACAATAGACGCAAGATCATATAAATACACCTGTTTGGTCTATTTCGTCTCTTACCAATAATAATAAACATGAGAAATGAGTGAGAGAGAGAGAGAGAGAGAGAGAGAGAGAGAGAGAGAGAGAGAGAGAGAGAGAGAGAGAGAGAGAGAGAGAGAGAGAGAGAGAGAGAGAGAGAGAGAGAGAGGGAGGAGAGAGAGAGAGAGAGAGAGAGAGAGAGAGAGAGAGAGAGAGAGAGAGAGAGAGAGAGAGAGAGAGAGAGAGAGAGAGAGAGAGAGAGAGAGAGAGAGAGAGAGAGAGAGGGGGGGGTATGAAATAACATATATGTTGAGATATTTTTTTCTTTCATTATTGACTGTATTAAATAATTACAATGTTAAAAAGTATTTAGATTGTATTTAATAAACTGAAAGTAAAAGCGTATAGTGATTTATGGCTTTAGGAGTAAGGGAACAAAGTATATTTCCATCCCTTAGCACAATAACTCTAGGGTATTGAGAGCGATCGGATAGCAATGGGGTCGAGTAACAATGATGAGTGTGAGCACTGTTCTCAATATGTGCAAAGGTCGTTCTTGAATAACCTCGAAGCGATCAAGGATTGCTCAGTTGGTAGAGCATTGGCGAGTAAAGCCAAAGGTCCTGGGTTCAATTCCCGGTCTAGGGTGGTGTATCTTTCACTTGAAATAATATTTTTTTAAAATTAAATAATAAGACAAATAAATCACAGAAAACGAATTTTAAATTAAAACAAAAACTCATTTCGAAACTATTATAAAAATAAAATATTTATGTAACAAATAATATAAATGATATAAAATATAAACAATCACGCTCAGATTCATACACCATGAATTCATAATAATATGTACCGTACGTACAAAAATTTCCTCCCACAACCTTGTAAGAGAGAGAGAGAGAGAGAGAGAGAGAGAGAGAGAGAGAGAGAGAGAGAGAGAGAGAGAGAGAGAGAGAGAGAGAGAGAGAGAGAGAGAGAGAGAGAGAGAGAGAGAGAGAGAGAGAGAGAGAGAGAGAGAGAGAGAGAGAGAGAGAGAGAGAGAGAGAGAGAGAGAGAGAGAGAGAGAGAGAGAGAGAGAGAGAGAGAGAGAATACGGATGTGATGAAATAGAACAATAACCATTCACTATATTAATTTTTTTACAATGACTGTTTAAAATTTGAAAAATCATGTTAGTTATATCTGATATTTTTGTATGTTCATTTACATACAATAATATAACAATAATATATGTTCATCATGTTTTAGGCCATTTTACACACTAAAAAAAAACACACACAAACATAGTACTTCATCTCTTCAGATAGTAGTGACGGAGGATTTGGCCTTGGGAATTTATCATCAAGCCTTAGACTCCATATCATACGGATTGTCTTGAGATCATTGCGTGAATTACTACCGTAAAAAATGGTTTGGGGACCATCATCTGTACTGCACAAGAAAATACCATTTCAGTATACCAAACATACTTATGAGAAATTATGTAATTCAATTCTGATAAAATTAAAAGTAATGAAATTCTCCCTCGCAATGCTTTTATTTTGGCTTCAAATCTGCCTTTTATGATTGAGTAGTACATTTCATTGAACTATATGTGTGGTTGAACTGACTTTAAAATTTTAATATAATGTGGGTAATTAAAATAATAATGTTAACCATAAATTAATATATTCATATTGTAGTATTATCATATTGGGATAGTAAACCTCAAAATTTTACTTCTGTATACCAAGTTGTACATACTTAAATACTTAAATTAAACTTATTGAAATTGAAAGATCCGATAAGACGAGTTAATAAATATACGAAAAATCTAATAAAAATGGGAGACAATGAACAAGTGGATGTATATTTTAACAAGTGCCAAATTCTACTACAAATAAATTATAATATTTAAAAACATTATTTAAATTGTTTGTAATAATTATGTTATTGTAACACGTAAGGACGTTCTATTGAAATGTAAAATGTATTACATATTTTTTTATACTAATTTGCAATAATACCAATTTATTTGATATAATAATAGCTACAATTATTATATCTTGTAAAAATATTTCCATTATTTTGAATGGTAATTGAAAAAATTAAAATATATGTTATTTTGTAGTAAAAATACTAATAATATTATAAATTGTAGTCAATAAATATAGTACACATATTATATTTATTACTGAAAATTATTTTGTTACCATGTTACGCATATAATATAATACGTAATTTCAATAAATGTTTACAATTTAAGAAATAATTTTTGTTTAACATTATGAAGAACATGGAAGATATTTAATATCTGGTATTTAATATTTGCAAATTTTTGAATTAGAAAAAATAAAATAGTTAAAAGACACAAGGAATATTGTTTTATATAAATTAAATTATTGGGACATCTCGAAAAAGCGTAAAGGGGAATTTTAATAGTGGAAATACCTCGATTTATTCAATATCTTGATTCATGAGATAATAAAGACAATTTATCTAATGCTAAACCACTGAATTTAAGAAAAAAAAATATTACCTAAATCGAAGTAATTTTAGAAATTGAAATTCCTTAGTTTCACTTTGAAGCCTCATATTAAAATAAAACTTGTTATTACGTAACCTAAGAACAACATAAAATGTCATTAACATGAAAAAGTTAAATTAAATATTTTTTCAGTATTTATAAGATACATAGAAAAATCAGCAAGTGAATTAAATACAATTTTTTACAAAAACATTTGTGCAATTAATACACAATACGACATCTCAATAACTAGGTCATCACCCTCATTCACACAAACACTACTAGAGTAGACTGTAAGATCCACTACCACCGGTCCACGTAGCAGCTGCGTATGATGAGTTAGTGAATGAAACGAGGTCTTGTATTTGGGTTGCAAAAATAAAGTATTTTTTTGAAAGTTGTATTTCATTCGTTTGTTTATCGAAGTTTCCAGTGTTACTCAATACAGTTGATTGTATAATAATCAAATTTAATCACACGCCACTATTCTTACTGCAATCTATTAGCCGAATAATGATACCAAGTTATTCCAGGAATCGTAATAGTGTCAGTTACTTGCGACGGTAGTATGAGGGAAGACTACAATATATATTTAAACAAGATATTATGTAATATCACAAACTGCTACAATAATAATAGTCCTTGAATAATTACGGTAAATAAACTGAAAACACAATTTAAAAATCAAAGGGAAAAAATGCAAAAAATGTTTGGTTAAACTGTTTAGATAGAAATAAATACTGTATAACATAACATATTATTATGAATACTGAGACATGATGGAGACCGAATCCTGTGTGACGAGATATCCAAATGTATTTTTATTTAAGAAATAATTTATCTACAATAGACCAAATAAATTATCGAATATCAGACTTGTAATAGATCAAAAATCCATTCCACTTTTTTTTTTTTTTTTTTTTTTTTCATGTTGGTTTTGCAAACTCGATAATTATATTCTTATTTTATTAACGAAGCTAAAAATAAAAGCTTAAAACGACCATATGATAGGCATGTTATTTATTCCATGGAGTTTACATATCTAAATAATTGGAATATTGTATTTCTTCTCTTTTTAATCTTATAATTGACAACACGATGCAATGTATCATGAATTGTTTAGCCGTAAAATCTTACCATTATTAGTAGTATTTCTTATAAAATAACTTACCTTCAAAAATTAAATCATCTGTTAAATTCACCAACTTTTCCTGTTAGGTTTTTGCCTTCATAGGCTAGCAAAGATATCGTGAGTAACCTTTGAATTTCATTTACTCAATGTACATTTCATATAAATATTATGTTTGTCTCCATTAAATTCATTCACACAGTTTACAAAGGAATTATAAAAGTAAAAAGATGGATACCCTCGAATAGATTTTCTTATAAATCTGGCATTAAAAAATCAAATAAAGTTTTACAAAAAAACTATATACCTCCAGGAATTTCTTAAAAGAATACAAAAATAATTACACGGCCTGGATACAATAATTCATTACACAGAACAGTTAATTCAACATTTAAAAATACTTCTAAAGTATATTTTTCATATAAAAAGATATAACAAACATTGTTGTTTTGTTTTTGTAACGAATCTTTACCATTTGAGTTTCAAAATAATACAATTAACGAAGTAAAAAAAAACTAACAATAAAACAGCAGAACAAATACTAATTTTCGACAAGTTGTTTAGAGTAAAACATGCAAACATTGCATATTGTTTTGGTGGACAATTTCAAGAGTGGAAATTTGTGTTACAATATTTGTTTAAATATCCCTATGCTTCGAGTGTGAAGCGAGAGAGTAAAATTCATTTTAAGACTAAGCACAATTGCGTTTCATAATAATTTAAAAAATAGCGTTTAATAAAATTTATATCTTGTATTGCATATTGTCTAAATTTTCAAATTTAATTAATAAAACATTTAGTTTAGTAAATTATCACTCGACTATAACGGTTCTGTACACACCTCACATTTGTTGCAGAGTTTTCTAAGAAATTATTTAATGTAATAGTATTTTGTATTTATAACAAATAAGTATTCAATTAAAATAAAGAGATTTTGTTTTTTTATTTTTTTAGTATAATCATAAATTTAATTAATCTGGCCGAACATGGTTACTCTAGTTACAGCATTGCCAAGGTATTTTATAAAAATAATTAAAAAGATACAGTACACGTAACAAACAATAGCTGGGGTATTCCCCATTGAAACCTATGTTGGAGCGTAGAGAGTGGAGGACAAAGGACTATGACCTGGCTAAAAGTTTGAGGATTGGTGAATTATTAATTTATAATTGTTCATTTATAATTAACTCAATTTCCTTCTTAAATAATCTACTAATTTCTAATGATTCTAGAGGATTTACATTTTTAGATTTATTATATATGGGATTTATCAAATTTTATGTTAAAATGAAAATCTGGAACAAAATGTGTTTTTAAGTGATTAACAAAACTAGAGTCTTCATGACCTAAGCTCCAACTTCTATCACTTTTCCCTAAACAAATTTTAAAAAATTCTACCAGTTTGACATATATATGTAGCATTACAAATTTTAAAACATGATTGATAAAAACCACAGTTCTTCATTTTTGGTATTTTATACTTACTATTAATTAACATTTAAATAAATAAAAATCAACCTAAAATGCTGGTTTACAAGAATTATTATTTTCAACTCTTTTATCCCTCACTCTCTAAGTTCCAATTTAGTTTACTATAATGGAAAACACTCAGCTATTGTTTGTAATGTGTACTAAAAATGAAAGTGTTTTATTTCTTAAAATGAAATTTAACTAAGTACCTTCGGTTCAATACTTGTAATTAATTACCTTGTAACTTTATAAATGAAAAATCAAAACACATATTATACTGATATCTTATTTTAATAGCAGAAAGTGATGTTATTAATATTGCTTTATTTATAAAACCTGCTCGTAATTGTGTTTTAATATTTATAAGCTCCAAATTGAGAAAAAAAAAAACGATAAACAATTAATTTCCGTTTGATAAAAACATTTACTGCTAAAATATGATACATGTGCTTTTAAATAGTATTTTTCTGTCAATTATGTTTTGTAAAGTGTGGTGAATAATTTGTATTATTTTATACACTATTTAAATTACTATAATAAAGATTTTTCCTTTGATACAAATACATATAATCGCACAACGACATGCACCCATAGTCGATCTATTGTTGAAATATGAATAAAAGAACTAGAAAGATATCCGATCAGACATATATCAAACTATCTCTAAAAACTTAATGATATCATAAGAAGTATATTAATAGTATAACCTATTTCATATCCTTTAAAAGGGTAAATATAACTGATTATCGAGAAAATTAGTCATCGAACAGTGTTGACTATTTATTATATAAATATATATAAATATATATATATATATATATATATATATATATATATATATATATATATATATATATATTGTGAAAGTCTAAATATTTAATCATACCCAATAAAAAACAATTAAAAAGTGTCTAATTATTTATTACTGTTTATAATTTATTGTTATATTAAAAAATTACAAACTTGTTAAGGGCAGGTCTTAATAAAGCAGCCTTTAAAAATAATCTCGGTTTTCACACCATTAAAATTTCAACATTTACGTATTGAATACGGTGGTTAACCTATTAGAAAACTGATTTTAAACCAATAGATTAAGAAAGAGACATAAAAAATTATACATTCCTCATATTACTAACGTTGTTTTCCTTCGTAAAAATAGAATGTTAAATAAATTAAAAGACAGTTAATTTTAATTTCAAAATTGATAATTTCTAATTTGAACATTATCATATTTAAGCTGATTAGGTTATCCTATTAAAATTATATTTATACTAATAACATTTGTTTATTACTTTTTAAAACGTAGGTCTATATATTTTAAATATTATTTTAATACTTGCAAACGTAAATTATACTTCATAAATGTTTGGTAAAATGTAAATTAAGAATAAAATCTATTCCTACACATTTGTATTCTTGAGTATTTGCATTTAAAATACACTAAAAAAATATTGTTTTTAAGGTAATGATATTTAGTTTCAACCATATTTTTTAATAATATGTAACAATTATGTTTAAATAGTGCTTAATATTTCCTTCTTTTTTTTTATATAAAGATAATTTTAATTTAAAGTCATTTAAATACATTAACAATATCACATATAATAGAAAATTTTTTTTAACATTTTCAAAAGAGTTTTATTTGTTTTTCTTTACACTATAATGAATTAAATTATTAATATGAGTAAAGAATGAACGATGGTAATAAAAAAATTAATTATTTAAAAAAAAATGATAACTGTATATTTTTATGAACACTACACTTGTAGTAATATATATTATCTACTCCTATTCATGAACAGTAATAAACACATTTATGTAAATATTTTCCCTTATATGCCTACCAAACTTCCTTTAATAATAACCCCCTCTACTTTTGACCTTTATTTATATCTTGAGTGTACAACAATAGGCTACCAATTTAAAATAAAACATGCAACTAAACATTTATTTATTTCATTTATTATAATTACGTTTTAGACTTAAAAAGCCATTCTGTATTTTAATTAAGTAATAAAAGTGTGGTTTGATGGCAGGAGTTAACCATGTTTTCAGTATGATAAAGTATACATTAAGTTATGAAATAAATGTCGATGTGCATGCAATCGTGCTGTGCACCGCAACGCAACAATTTCTTATGCGTTCTGTAGTCGGCTATAGAAACTAAACTTTATCTTCCTGTCACGTCATTCCATTGCGGGTACGTACTATGTAGGTTCAGAATTAGTTGATTCGGTAGAATGGACACTTTATGCAAGAAAACACCGACTGAACCAAAACAAATCAACTTCTCTCTAACTTTCCTTCTCTAACTTTATTACACAATAGGTGTCATTACTGATTTCTACAAAAAAATATGTCTAAGTCAGCTTCTGATTACGCACAAATTTATCGATGTGCTAGATATGTTCTGTAGACTCACTAAAATTTAAGAAAAAGGGTATATAGACATTAAATATAGACATTACATATAAACATAGCTTTAATAAATTGCTACCATATATTATAAATTAACCAGCACCATACCCATGCTCGCTATACATTTTGTGGTAATTTATCTAATAAGACTCCAATATGAAATATACAATTTCATTATATACATGAACATTGATTGTTTGCACTTCCGTAAAACAAATAACTTAAAAGTTATTCAGTTCAGCTGTATTAAATCGGCCACGGACATCTAAAAAAGGGAACATGTGTGAGTTCCCATGATGTATTTGCTATAAAGTAATAAAACGATAAAATTAGTACGAAGATATACCCAAGATTTATTATATTGTTCAGTATTAGAGTTATTATTTAGGAATGTATGTTTTATATCTATTTATCAAGAAGAAATAAGTATTTTTACTTTAACTTCATTCATTTATAGTCGGTTCATTTAATTTGATATATAAGTTAGTTGTATTGTATACCCATCAACAATACACACCATTTTAACAAACAGCTTGTGAAAGGTAACTTTTATATTTTTCTATTGAAATTGGAAATATACGTAATTTAAATATAATTTTGCTCTCAAACTGACGTATTTGATATTCGTACTTGTTTTTAATTATTTAATTATTCTCAACTTCCTACAAGTTATGGGTGTAATAGTATACATTTATATTTATACAAATTATATGCTAAACATCATAAAAATTTACTTTCAAAATGCATCCATTAATAAATGTATATAAACTGTACATACGACTATAAATGATATACAACTATATATACTATAAGTAATTATTTAAATATAGTCGTATTATTTTTTTGAAATAATCTTTTTGTTCCAAAGCTATTGTAAAATATATTATGAGCATTAATATATAAAATTTATAAAAAAAAAAAAATAATAATAATAAAAAAATTAAAACGGGTGCTTAGTCGTTTACCCAGTTGAAGGACATTGTTTAATGGGGGGTAGGGTGGACACACGTGGTAGCACACCGCATTTCCTAAGCAATAATTCTCGGCTTCGCAATCAGAATTGCTACTTGTTGTGTCCACTAATATTTGAATCAATTCATTTAGCAATGTATCCTAATAAGCAATACAAAATATAAAAAAAACTTAACTAAAACACCCAACAATTTCACAAGGTAAAAAAATAATGTCTTATTACAAAATGCTAAGTCAAAATGCAGACGTGTAATTTTGGTGAACGCGACAAAACCTCAGTACCAGTTATAAATTTCACTACTTATAAGTGGCAACATGACTTTGAGCACAAGCCGTTGTATCCAGCCGTACGGGGATGGGGTGTGTGCTGCATTTAAAACTTGCACAAACAGCTCATTTTTTTCTTGCTTCGATCACAGGAACTTTGAAATTAACACTAATTATTTAAATCAGTTAAGTTTAAACTAATATATATTGATAAATGTTTACGGGATTTTATAACAACTAATGTAATATTAATGTAAACATTTAGTTAAAATCTTAATTGTTTAATTGACGAATATTTTGCATTAAATATATTTTAGACGACAATATAGGTACAAATAAATGTATTATCAACTCTCCTTTAATTCGCTTAGGAATATCAGAAACAGATCGGCATTTATTTAGTAACTTATAGGATTGATTTTAATGATTTAAGTGTGAAACAAACTGTTATGACAGCATTTTTGATAAAAACATTTCATTTTTCCTTGATACACATATTTTGTAAAAAATTTATATTTTAAATAACATAACTGTATGTTTAAATAATATATTTCATAAAGAACTTGTTATAAATTAAATACGAAAAACCTTTTAATATTGTTATATTGAATGTGAATTTATAACAGCGGTTTTAATTTTTTTTTTAGGTGAAATTAGTTTAAACATTAATTATGATGACTTTTATAAGAAAAAAAAGTTAAACAACTGTTAACATTCTCCAATATTTTTTATTGAATTTTCATAGTTATTATAATAGCTGTTTACAATTAGTTTTAGTTTAACTCATATAATCGATAATGTATATAAGTTCACGTTGTGTTGTAATTCGTTGGTTACAGGTTTTAAATTCACAAATTCATTCAATTTCTTCTTTTTTTTTCAGAGTTTATACTACTTAATTTAAAATTATTGTAGAATAACTTACATATATTTTAGTGTATTTTTCGGGATTTACGTTATGTTGTATTTCATTGCTTACATTTCACAAAACTAAACAGTTTATTTGGCTCTATACTTATTGTGCAATATTTGGGTCTGAATTTTGATCTCGCAAAGTTAAGAGCTTAATAAAAAAATTACATACTGTATAGCACTTACTTTATTTGTGATTTATGGCTTTCATCTCGCAAAAGATAACTTTGTACTTTTCTTGTTGATATTGCGTGGGAGCTTCACCCTGTTTAAAATAAAATACCAGCATCAGGAGACAGCTAGGAAACCGCCGAAAATTTACATGTCAACCCTAAAATGCCAATGACAGAGCACTTAATCATGAAGTAAAACATCGGGAAATTTATTTTTTTTTGATTTAAACACCTCACAACTCATCATTATTTTATTACTACAACTTTATTAGGAAGATAACGTGAAATTGGTACCGTCATGAAAACCAGTACAATCTGTTACGGTGAAATATTTTAGTAATATCAACGGCGTTCACAAATTAAAATAATATTAAGAAGGTTTCTAAAGTGCTAAAAATAAGAGTATTGTCTTATGATTTAATCTCGATTGAGGGACAATTTCTATTGCATAACTAAATGCAAATCATTTTTGTTAGTATTATTCTGTTGGTATAAATGATTAACTTTAACTTGTTTTAATTTAAGGGGAAACAAGCATGGCTGAATGATTGTGAGTACATGTATGTAGCCTAAGTCACTTAAATTAAATCGAAAAAATAAGATTGTGCATACATAGTATATCAATATTAGAAGTTAAAGATGAAAACTTGATATGAATGTTGTGGAATCGGATGGTTTAGATGACAAAAGAAGACTTTTTGGTTCTAACTGAAAATCTGATAAACATTAGTGAAATATTTATTTATAAGTTAGAAGTCTATACAGTAATTTGCTTACTCAGTGTAATTTGTCATATCAGGTGGGGTCATAATCTACATTACAGATAAATATATAGGAACTTATATTATCTGTAATCTATCGATAAGTATATAGATTACTTATTCTGTTTTTGGCAAATCTTGTAAAATGTTTGCTTTTTATATATTAAATCAGAGATCACTTGATTGTGATAGTTATAGTTTAATTATTGTAGCTAATGTATCACTGAGGATGGCGACATTGTCGTTGAAACGCGTTTGTTGAAGTAAACGTAATTTTTGTGTGAAAATTTATTCGATTTTTATTCTATCTTTGATAAATATTGTGATAAATTTAATTGAATGCCCTCGAATTATTGAGCTACAATTACAATTCTCAATATACAGTTAGATGGATACAAACTATGATTACTAACATTCTATGTGTATATATAAATAAAAGAAGAACAATTTAAATTGTTGTAAAACTAAAATGAATACTTTACTATAATACAACGAGGAAAACAAAAGAAGTTTATTATATGTCCAACAATGAATATATTGAGGGTAATACTATAGAACACTAAGATATAAATGATAAGGAAAACAAGATATTATACACTTTTTAAGGTTTTTGAAAGAAAGCAAAATTGTTTAAGATGGAAACTTAATCAGTCTTTTGTTCTTTTACTGAGTATTTTCTTGAAGTTTCTTCTCATTTACGGCAAGCTATTGACGCTTTAAGTAATCAATCATGCTTCAACACCAATTATGGCAGAGAAGCATTCTGTATTTTTTTTCCTGCTCCGAAAACGAATGTTTTTCCGTAATACCTTATTTAAAGTAATTAAATATCAATTTATAGATAATATTATTTCATTTATGGTCAAACAAATATAGCAAAATATAACAATTAGTTAATTACGTAACAATTTGGAATGTTTTGTATTTTTTAATTTAAAAAGTGTATTCATAACATAGTATATAAAATGTTATTAAAAACTGTTATATTTATTATTTACTGTACATAATATATCAAACTAATTATCGGCCCTAAGTTTCGTTCATCACCTGGTCTTAACGATTTAGATAATGAGGGGTCTACAGGGTGTTTTATCTTTTCTTTTTTTTTTGGTAAATAATATAAAATTAGGTTTCGGCTTTTTCCTAGATTGTATGATCGTAGACTGTTGATATGTTTTAGTCCTGATCTTACAAATATTATACACGTAATATATCACAAACGTCAGAAATCTCCCCTACCACTAGTGTTTTATAGCTATATTTTTATTTCAATTAATTTGCTTTTAATAAAAGAACAAGTTTGTTACAATTTAATTTTGTACACTTTTATATTTAGTTATAACAATTTTCATAAAAGATTCACGCACAATAATGTTAACGGAGAGAAGCCTCGTATAACTCAGGCTATAACAAAGCTTGTTTCTAACACAATATATATGCTGACTTGAATATAAACAATCCATCCATCATTTTTTCTAGTTCACTATACAATATTTTTTTTAAACCTAATTCTTCCATCATTACATAAACTTCAGGGGGTGTTTGATCAGCGGAAAGCTTGTTGTTATTGAGAATTTTTTACCGCCAAGTGCAAGAGTCCACTGATTATGCAACCATGCAAGGCGATGTTTAAAATACTTCAGTCGTTGATGACAAAAATTTGGTGATGAATCTTTGAAATGGTATCAAGATTGATTTGATCTAGATTTTGTTCCAGTTTCTTAGTATTGATTGGAAACTGGGTTTATTTCCACTGACTCTAACCACTAATTTTGGGATAAACCTAAAGTTCCATGATTCTTGGGTGTTTTCCAACCTTTCTGGATCAGTGAACAAGGTTCCTATTATTGTAAAAAGTGTTGTCGTTGATAAGGTTTTAGTATTAAAGTACCTAGGGTGGTGGTTATAGTTGCTTCCTTTAGTTTAACAATTTACAAGGTCACTTTGGTTGGAAATGTTACCAGATAATGGCTCATTTCTGTGATCCAGTTGATTACATTGTCTCCACCCTCCAGGGTGTTGTATTAACTAACAGATGTCTTTTTTGTGGTCCTTGATGATTGCTGTCTCGCATTCAATTTTAGGTGAGATATTATTTCGAACGAGCGTTAGTAATTTGAACTAGATATCTTGTTTAATTTATTATATAACCGTATTATTACAGAGATAGAAATTATCATATTTTTTGTCTTAGGTATAATAGTTATGTATCCTGAGTTGTATTTAGTAGGTAAAGATTGTAATTTGTGATTGTTCAAATCAGTGTTTTCAACAGCAGGATTTTAAATTACTGTTGACTTCTAATACCCTTTATATTTCCCATATGGTCTTTAGTTTTGGTTCCATGGGTAATATTTCAACGTAATACTCATAGATTCTCAATATCTCACTGTACAATTCCCTGGTTGAGATAACGCCTGGATGAAGTACACATATTTTACATGTAATCATATCAATGTAATTATCAATGCAAATCATATAAAATTTGTTTTATTTCCACGCCAATGTTTAAAATGTAGTTAGAGTTAATATGTCCATAGTGCACTTAAATAGGTGTTAATTTAGTCACATAATGTTATTATATTTCATAATTATTACGTATTTTACCTTCTATATAATATTTTCGTTCTTAAATCCAATGTCTTATTTAAAAGTCTTATGTGTTCAAACAGTTCCGAATGGGATATTTCATATAATCCATTAGAAGGTGAGTGTTAGGTACTTATAAAATTTACATTCGTTCTATTCGCTTGCATGACTTCTATAAATATTTTATTGTTATTTTCTGTTGCATTGACTGACACGATAAGTTAAGGAACACATTTTTTTTTTGCAAAATAGTGTAGAAGCTTATGTGCAACTTATGTTTATGTGCTCCTCCCACACGGTACACTTGTGGTGCGTAAAGAATAAGTCCAGCCACTGTACTGAGAACTCAATTCTTTTCTAGCGAAATGCTATCTACAAGCAATAGTTGTAACTGTCTTGCTGGTGTAGACGTCACTTTTATTTCAATTGTAAAGGTACTCTGTCATATTTTGTTTTAAACAGATGTCATAATTAATGTTAAACAGAGTTTAAACAGTTTTGAACGCGTCCAATAATAATTTCTTTTGATTTGTTCGTACGTGTCTTGTATGCCGTGATAATTGGTTTTGCTTAAATGATAATTATTAATTCATTATTTATTTTCCTATATTACTCTGTATTTCTTGACAGGCCAATCAATTTAAATGATTAATATTTTTACATTTCCAATAGTAAAATATTTTCTTCAAATTTTATGATTGTTGTTTTATAATTATTGAAAGATGTTTTTAAATACACAAAAACTTGTGAATAAACTAATTTTACTGTAATGTTTAATTTAAGCGATTATGTTTACATGATGGATAAGACTATATGTTGAATGAAATTGTCTTTCTTTGACGTTTCCTTTAAATCGATATAATATTGCAATCATTTTTGACTTAACGTAACATTAAAAACAGCAGACTCTCTTTCAGAATCTCAAATAAATTGAAGAAATAAGTTTCCAAATAATTGATGAACTTGTGTAATTTGCATTGTCATCCATTTAGACATAGAGAACTAATTTATTCAACAAGTAACGTTGTAAATAGTAAACAATCCTTCTGCAGCAACATTACTGAACAGGTAGGAATAGTGGACGTAGCTTGCCTATTGATGTTAGGGCGCAGTAGGGGTGGTTGAACAGCGGTTCCTAATCAACAAAACTATTGCAGTAACTTTATTTTACATATAACTTGAATAAAGCAGATCAACTATTGATTGTCCCAGTTACAACGCTTGGTTGATTCTATATAAAATTGTGTAAGTTCTTTGTAATTTGATTACTTAAGACTTGAATTTCACAAATTAAAACTTAATATTAAGCGTATTATATAACTGTAAATGTCTATAATAAAACGGCCGTATACATAATCAATTCCTTTTGAAATACAGAATGAATACAGCCCGTTAAACTTACATATAGTAAGCTAGATATTTTTAATAACGGTGTCACTTTTAGTTCTAAATAAACTGTAAATGACATAATTTCACTTTATTCCTTAATCTATACCGTTAATAAAAGCTCTTATAATGTTCATATTCCAACGAAAACTAATGTATCTGTCCATTCACATTTTTTAAATTCTTAAAGTTAGAATCTAGTATTAGAAAGATTTACAATGATATGAATATACAGTATAGGACGACGTTTTGACCGTGTGAGGTTTGGTAAAAATTGAATTTTTGTAAAATACAATATTTTGAGGAATGTGCTTCGGTTATTCATTGCAAACTAGTTTATCTGGTTGACAGTTAAAATCTGTTTCAGGGATAGAGATTTCATTTTATCGAACAGGTTGAAAGCTACGCTTCCATCTTACAAAATCTAAAAAAAATTAAATATAATAAAATTGTGATTTGAGTGATCGAAAGGTGTTAGAATTTAATACTTTATGTCTGAGTTATGTTCCCTTTTATCGCAATTCCTGTCTCTATCCATGTCAAAAGATTTCGACTCTTAAAGTTGTTAAAATTTGTCAAATTAGCTCAAAACCCAAAAGAAAATATATAGTTAATAAGATAAATATGAAAAGTTTTGTGAAACTCAAATCATAAAATTCCTCCTAAAATCCACGAAATAGTGAAGTGTGCGAACGGCAAAATACAGGGTTGCATTAGCGTTAATTGACTATGAATAAAGAAACCGCCAGTGATATTCTAGGGAATATTTAACATGATCTGAGAGTTTCACAGTTATGGAGGGAACGGTTCGCTTGTTAGAAAGAGCAGTTTTCACTGAAGCCACTAATACCTGTATCTTGCGAACGAAAAGCGACACAGAAGTCATTCGAGTTAGAGAGAATAGAGGATAACACTTTAAACACCTTGAATCAACTGGAAGTACCATAGAACTGAGGGAATCTATAGCGATTACCATTTAGGTAATGGAGGATTACCATACAGGTCAGATTTTGGCCGCGACATCGCGCGTGTAATGTCAGAACATTCGAGAAGCCGACTGTAGGATAATAAACTGATGGGTTCAGAAATGAAACTCTATATTATCGAAATAACCAAATATATTTCTAAGATATTATAAATAAAAATGAAAATTCATCACATCCTTTAGTTAAGATACTGAATAATCTCACATCTTTAAACTAAACCGTAAATGCACTATTTCTTATAAATACTAATAACACAAAGAGGAATTTCCGAGTCGGAGAGTGTCAACGATATGGAAGAAAAGCCTCAACGCTTGACTAAGATATGATTGGATAGTTTTTGCCCTGTTACGATTAGGGAAAGTTCTTACAGTTTTTGACATGACAATTATTTTATTAATTTTTAAATATATTTTTTGGCGTTTAAACATTTATTAAACTGAGAAAAATGTAGGAATTAAAGTGGTGATATAGAAATTTTGTCTGAAGGGGCCACTTATAAACATAGAACGTTGTTTTAAATAACCTTTTATTTCAGAAGAAATGTTTTAAAAATATAAATTGTTTCATGATTAATATAAATGTTCACAAATATAATTTATTTAAAACATATAACTCATAACATTTAGAAATCAGAAATAATAACTATGTGAAAATCAAAGTATAGTTATAATTTAAGCATTTCTAATATGCTTTACGTTATTAGTAAAGTAGTAAATACTAATATTCTAAAGGTAACGTATGTGATATTTTATATCTCAAATTTTTTCTGACGAGAAACATAAACAAGAGTAAAGGTATACAACTTTCTGTATAAAGTAATTTGAGGCTATACCTCTTTTTGCTCCAGTCTACTAACTTTGTATACACATAATAATACCCTAGGGACACATTCAAGCTAACAAGTTCTTAGACGAAATTTGAAATAAGATTCAAGGGTTATTCCCCAAGGGGGAAAAAGAGCTCAACGGTAATTTCTATAATATCTGAAATATTATAAATTATGTGTAAAGGAAATATTTTCGATAACATCGGTACAGCGTTTTATGGTTAGAAAATACTACTTAGTTGTTAAAAGTTTAAATATTTTATATCTATATCTTTCAAAATAACAGAGGATCATAGATCTTTAATACTATATAATCAACTCAGATGGTCATCGTTTCAGACTGTTGTACTAATATATAGTTTAAATATAATTTTGAATTATGTTTTATTTATTTAAGTCTTATATTTTAACAGAATCAAATGTGAAAATAGGATTTGTTTCAAATAGATTAACATACGAAGTAAACAATTGTAATATCATATTAATGTATTTAAGGTGATTTTGCAATTTAAAATTTGCATTTATCCTATCTTATGGTGTTTAATTTTATAATCATAATATGACTTTTTATAAAATGAAATGTAATTCTGTAGGTAGTTGAAATAAATAATAAATTTAGTACAATGGATTCTATGTTTTAAATATTAAAATCCTTTTGAAAATAAGAGCTTTTCTTCACAATATAAAACTATTTGGATTCAGTAGTTCCCAAGCTACGTGTATAACGATATTATTCTGCCCATTATATTGCATTATATCGGATGTAGAACTATAGGTACCTCCTCATTAACCAAGTGTTATTGTGCTCCGTGTAAACATAACAGGACAGGCTTTGGGTCCTCAATAAAGGACCAGGAGCTTTTGTTAGCGACCAACATGATCAACCGCTACACCTGTTTGAGAGGTGTAAATAACCTTTTTATACGTCTTGCATCTCTCAATAGCTGGAAGCATATGATTGGCTTTCATATCATACGGCTTTCATTAGTCTGCATTGAGCATCTGCCTAAAATAGTGCATGTTTTCTGAAGGGATCATATCCAGTAATAAGTGAATGTTCCTAAATAGCTCTAAATAAAGTGACACGACATAATTTACGGTCTGTTTTTAAAGTAATTATATTAAAATTATGTTATCAGAGAACTATACTTCGTTTAATATTAACGAAGTTATTGAATTCGATAATTTCGTGTAGAAATTACGTTACGTTTTAGAATAAACTCACGGTATAAAGTATTGAAATATAATAATAGCATCATTTAGCCTAAATGTGTTGACAAAAACTGTTATATTAAAAAAAAACCATATAATATTCAGTATAACAAACACACAGAACACAATTCTCATAAAAAAAAATACGAATAAGTATCAGACGCGTTTCAACGACAAGGTCGTCCTCTTCAGTGATACACCAGCTACACCAACCAAACCACAACTCAAATAACCATATAATATTAACAAACATGTTATCTTAATTTGTAAAAAAATACAATTGTATAATCAAAATACGTGAATTAAAAAATGGACAACATATAAATACTGGTGACAAAATTAGTTAAATTTAAAACATTCGTATAATATCAGTATATACGTTTTATCAGCTTCAAAAAGAACTCGCTTTATAATTTACAAGGGTGAATTCAGTTTTTAACTTAAGAAAATACAATTGTGTTAGATGTAAATAATAAATAGTACCAATGTTTACTATGACAATTTAATTAAATTATTATTGAAACTTGCATTAATTAAGTAAAATGTTGAAGAAATATATGGATTGTTCTACCTATAATAATAGACTAACTTATAAAATAAAATTTACCTACACTAATTATAGTATTATACAAATTATCTGTAACAGTAAAATTAGTTAATTTTTTTTTCTATATTACTTGTGGACCTCTGTCCAGATAAAAGAATACTTTAGACAATATAAAATATAACATCTGCCTTTGGGAAGTTGGGATGAATAACGTTTAGTTTAACCTACATTTCGTTTTTGTTTTTTTTTTGTTAGTGGTGTCAGAAAGCTATCCCTTTCTTCTGTGACAGTTTCTTTTCTTTTCATGACTTTCGAAATTTTGATTTTCAAAACCCAGTATTTTTGCTATCATAAAACTCTATACTTTCCATTCTCAGTATTTAAAGGGAACAAAAACAAATAATCATCATTTTTAAAAGTGACTGTCACTGAAACGTTATATTTATAAAAATATATTCGCAGATGTGAAAATGTGTTTATTTTGGTGTAAGTTAATCAGAAGTATACATATTTGTTTTGGTTAACTAGCTAAACTATAGTAACATTATCCCCTATAATTCACATAAGAATTTGATATTGAGACTTTTACGTTTTGATTGAAATTAAAACTAAAACAAAATTCATAAATAATATTCTCAACATATCTTTATTAAACTTATGATTAGGACAAATATCTTCACGATATCGAAATTTACAACTGTAAAATAGGACGTACAAATGATGCAATTAAAATATTTGTCTATATTTACTTTTTTTCTTTCATTATGAATTAAATTACCTTTTAAGTATTGAGAATAATATTTTATTCACATTAAATAAGTATTAGATAGACATTCTTTTATGTAATTTAAATCATCAGGATAAAATCATAATTTTGTTAAACGCATCTTCTAAATATACACTTTAAATTTAAATTTAACTCATAATGTAAAAAAAAAAAAAAATATTATAACAAAAGTACGTAGACGATGAATTAATAGTATTATATTTACGACATCAATCACTAAAGAAGAATTTCCAATGTAGTAATACTCTTAGACTTATAATATTTGTAAAATCTACTATTTGTGCTTACGTATAAATGTTTATAAACATTAAGCAATTCACTCTTCATAATTTGGGCATAAACATTAATAAATTATTTATTGTAAGTATATTACAAATTTATAATATTAGGCCTATTTGAGATACAACTGACAGACTGATACAACAAACTGAAGATTATATGATTTTTAACGAATAATTCACATAAAACAAAATAACAATAAAATAACAATTATATATAAGAAAAAAATCATATATAAAATAAAGGATTATTTAAATGTTTAAATTATATCCCAAATGTAAATCGAAAGTGTAAATAATTTATCTTCTATTAAGGAAAGAACAAAAAAAACTAATATTATTTGTTTAGTCATTAGCTTACCCAAAATACAATTGTTGTCATTAAACAACATAATTGTATGTAAAGTACTATAACAGGACGTTAAAAGTAACAACATTTTCCAGTGTGATAAAATAAATTGTAATAATATGACCCAATCTGGCTACATATATTTGGGTTGTCTTACAACGATGACTGAATTGATGTATATTTATTGAAACTGAAATTATGCATTTAAATAACTGAAATGTATACGTCATACAACATGAACTAGTTTAGTGTTCGTATGTATCTGATAATGCATTTTTCTTTCATACAAATATGTTGTAATGGTTTATCTCTTGAATAGAATATTGAGTAATATTCCATTCAGAAAACATAATGAAGTACATATGTTAAAACAATATTTAAATAATAAATAAAACTAGTAAAACCAAATTAAAACACACACTAATATTACAAATAAAATCGTACATTCCAGAAGTGAAGTATGACTGACCAGAAAAACCGAGCAAATAGTTGAGTTTAATATCATTGTGAAGTATTCACTCTCTTAAGATAGTGTTATTGAAGATATTTGTACGTAATTAAAAATGTAAAATATGTTTTACAGTATTTAAATAAAGTTAAAAAGTATTAAAATTCAATTATACTAGTTTTATTTGAATCTCTGCTATTAAAATTCCTGGAAATAATACAGTAGCTTTAAAATTCACTGCGTTCACTTTTCAATAACGAATTATTTTCAAAATTTAGTAGAAATAAAATTTGTAGTTTATGAGAACTAATATATATATTTTTTTTAAGTAATAGTGATTCCAATTACCAATTATAAAATATTTGTGTTACTAATCAAATTATGTACATACAATTTTCGTTTATATATTATTTAAAATTACACATTTATAAAAATAAAGAAACAGAACATTCTACTTTTGTAAAAGTATGTTATTATGTGTGTTTGTTTTATTTTAATTGATTGAGTGCACTGTGAAATTATATAACTAAAATAATTTATCGTTTTTATCTATTACCCGTACGTAAAACGTTAAGTACTCTTATGTCCGTAATATTATCTGATTCTACAACTACAACTACAGTATAGACGCGTTTGATTAAGTAAACCTAACTTTTGAGAATAATCCTTGTTATTAGATTAATTATAATATAAATTACTGAAATATTGAAAAAATAATTATTTTATTTTTTACTTATTTTTTTTTACTATTATAAGCTATACTGTATAGGATTTGTTTTGTTGTAACTACAAATTAACAAACATTAATTATTTTATGAAACCCACGATGCTTTATCAATCCTCTAAGCTACACTCACTATCCCCATTGTCACTAGCAATCACTTAGTTCTTATTTTGAATTCAAAGATTTGGTAATTGTTATGCATTAAACTATGGTTATATATGGAAAATGAAAAGAACTTCAAAGATGTAATAGTTCAAAGAGTGAGTTTATAAAAGAAAAAATTCTTTTAATTAAAGGAACATTGTTTTGTGTATTGTAGTTAATATACAGTATTCTACGACTGTTTCTTCACTTATCTGATCTGTTCCAAATAATGAAAACCTTATAAATAAATACAAAATCACACAGTGAGTAATGAATTAGAAGAATTTATTGTCATGTGAATGAGATAGTAAAGAAATAAATTTATTCATAACGATTGCATTTTGTTATCATTACTTCTTTTAATTTCAATAAATAAAATGAACATGAATATCTCGTTTTTTTTCTTTATTATTTTCTACCAATTTTTCTTTTTTTTTTAACCAATACATTTGTTACCTCCAAAGATTTTGCGTTGATATTAATTTTTTTTTAATTTCATTAATTAGTAAGATATAGGAATATATATATATATTAAATGACTTCTATATATATATATATATATATATATATATATATATATATATATATATATAAATGACTTCCTATATTTTAAAATGACTTCTAGTTTTTAACTTAAGCTGTTTCAAATTAAATATAAACACAGAAATACGTATTAAAAAAGAATAACACTCTATTCCTCCAGTTGTTATTCATCTTTTTCACGAATTTGAATCAAAAATACAAGTTATTTAACACATCTTGAATTCATATTCCACAATTTATTTTTTCATTTAAACTTTATTTTCTAACTTTTACTCTGTTATAATATTTAGAAAGCGAAAGCTAGAAGTTTAATTACGACTACCAACCTAAAGAGTTTAAAAGTTAGTAAATGAAAGTTTTAGAATCAATAGCTTAGCCTTCATCGAACTTGCTTATCTGAAGTTGTGTGCTTCATAGTTGCCAAACAATAATTCCTAAAAATAATGTAAATTAGTTTTGTATATTCTAAAGTTTTTTGAATTGTAGTAATTTAATTATACACTTCCAATATCATATATTAGGAATATTTTTATATTCATGTATTTTTTATCTCATAATATTAACCAAGAAGAGCAGTATTAAATAAACTTACATATAGAATAATTTTGGATAATATATTTCACTTCAATGTAGTAACTATACCCCTATAATTAATCTTTAGTGTAACCAAAACCGTTTTACCTATTTCACATATTTTCTAGCGTATGTTGTAACATTAATAAACATTATGTAATATACAGGCTTTGTTTCATACATATCAATTTATGACTTGGTTACAACTTAATGAACGATTCAAGAACAAACCAGTATTGTCAAAATATCAGTGTAAGTTATTATAAAACTTCCATAAACAATGTAGTTTTGATCAAAATTATAATACAGTTTTACATAATTCTTTAAATTCATCCCCTACTTTCATATTATGGTAATAAACAGGGTTGCCATAAGGAATAAATAATATTTCAACCTGGAGGGATATTTCTTAATCTTGCGAGTATTTTACGAGATTATTTGAAAACATAAACCAACTTGGTAAATTATAAATAGAATATATGAAATACAATTATTTTTTCCGTTAAAATATATAAACATCTGTATATTTTATTGAGGTGTATATGTCAGTTTGTGGTATTTTTATCGTTTCCATTATGCAGTGTCCTTAAATTCAATGTAGGATTTAAAATTGTTATGTTTCCTTAAGAAAGTTTGTAGGTGCTTACAACAGTTGTTAAATATAACACCTCTAACTTAGTTTTATTTAGAATAGGGTACATAAAAATTATTATGTAAATTATACATATTGTCCCTTTCTTCTAAAATGTAAATACTACAACTAATCAAAGAAAAATTCAGTGTTTTGTGGTTTAAAAATTCAATTCTTTAATTCCATTACAACGCGAGTATCAGTGAGTAATTGATGAAGAACCTCCACAAAATAAAATCATTCGTAGATGAGAAAATCTGTTGAAAAACAAACACACAAAAAGCGTATATAATGGCAGTCAATTAGCTATCACCTGATGAAATTAGGTAAAGATTTTAACGAGGTCGAAAAAATGGAAGTTGCTAAAATAAGTATTTATAGCCTCCGGTTACAAACTAAAACACAGTATAGATCCTACCTGGAGTTAAACTTGAAAATTATTATCATTCTGAAGAAGTTCGTGATTTGGTTGATGTTGACACAATATTGTTTAATGATTAGAACAATATTCATTCAACAGGGCATGTTAGTAGCTACAATTTTTCTATATAGGCCGTTGACTTGCTTATATTTTCTTTTAACACAACCTTTACATGCAAACATTATTGGTCTTTTTCACTCATGAAACACTGCTAGCGCAATTGATTAAATTCACATGTTAGAGCTATTTCCTCATTCGAATATCAAAGATAAAAACTTGGTTGTAAACAAGAGGCGGCACTGCCGCTACATCCCAACATTTTAAATAAATTGTTTGATAAGAGATTTCCTCAACGTTGGATTGAAAAATATGGAAAGGATGGCCACTACGCTTACCCTACTTAACACAAATGAACTTTTACTTATGAGGGTGTGATTAGGTATCATATCTGCAGACATCGGATTTTGAGCATAAACATTTGAGACAATGAATTTTAGAATTAGTGACATCAATAACTTTAGAGAATCTTGGGCGATTGTGAGAATATATTTTGTAATTTGAAAAGATAGTCAAGACAGCAATATAGTACTCACACAAAATAACAAAAAATAGTGTTCTCTTTATTTTATTTTATTTGTTTGTCAAGTTTTAAAGGTGTCTTGTTTTGTATAAATATTTCTCCACATACTTAGACAACGAATACAAAAATAGAAGTAGAATACAGTATACTTCTTGATTTTAATAAATGAAAGAATTAAAATAATGTAAAACATCCATTTTAATTTTGAAACTGTTCACAAATGATTAAGTTTGTCGAATCTTTTAAGTTTGGCAATCTTTGAAAATTAATAGTGGATTTATATCTACAGGATTATTTCGACTTTATCATGAAAATGAAAACAATTTCTCTTTATTGTAATATTTTAATGATTAATGCTTACGTTATGAACTAATTATAGATTAGTTGAAATAATTTATTATTTTTTACGTTAGAATTTTGATGATATTTTGATGACATTTCAACATAACTATACACTGTTAAATCTACCTTGAAAGCATAATAAAATATATTTTTAGCTGAAATAATAATAAAACAATACAGATTTCTTATGTAATTTATGAAAGCAGGAGTTCATAAAACTTATTATAAATATCTTGTTAATGGCAAAACAAATATCTTATATTTGATTATGTAATCCGATTTTTACGTTCAAAGCATTTACAAACCTGCGTATATTTTAATGTGTCTGCAAGGGTACGCTAGGATGATTTTTTATCCAAAATAACACATAGGATTAAATTAATTTTGGTCTATTTTCAATTGTTTTATTAATGTATATAAGGAAATTTTTATATAAATATTTAGAAAAATCATTAAATCTTGTAAATATATTTTTTGGGCACCAAGATATGATTCTGGAAAAAAAATAAATAACCACAAGACTTAATTTGTTTTGTACATGTACTATTCGAATGAGAAAGATAAATTGTATTTAACCAATTTAAAAGGTTTAATCCCACTTAAGAATAAAAATAACAGTTTTATTTAAACAACTACTTTTTAAAGAGATAAAATGAATATTTAGACCTACGTAGGAAGGATTCTTTTAGATTTAATATTAGACACAATTACAATACACAATTATTGTTAATAATTTTAGAATTTAAATTACATAATAACAGTTGTAAAGGTTTTTAAATAAAATTATTGTGTTTGTAGTTTTTCCCTTGTAAATATTAAAAAATATGACGACCGATTGCTTTTGTTGGCAAATACAGTGCTTTTATAAAAATAAATTAGTTTTTTACATTTCAAAACTTTACACAGTTTCATCTATTACTTTCCTCGTAACATTATGTACATCCTCATGTACAATTTATATCAGTATTATCAAATTTTAGAGAAATTTTGTAATAGAGTATTTTTTTCCTATTCAATCGGGTAAGTACTGAAGGAGGATAAGAATAATATCCTTAAAAAATCATAATACATTAGTCAATTAAAAACATTTTGTTTTAGCGATTTTAAATATTTATTGGCCATAGCAAATCGTAGTCATCTTATCAACAACCAGCTTTGGGCCAATTATTGACTTTGTCCTCCTAAAACACTACCTGTTGTATTTTAATAACATTTAAACAGCATATTCATAATATCTTGAACAATGACCATATTGCCTGGTGTGTACAACAATTTGGTATGTAATATATTAACCTCTCTATCTAAGACCTTCTGAACAAGATGTTTATTTCTTATGTGATGTTTAAGTTAAATAGTATAATAGAAATGATATGTTTTGGCTAGATATGATGACGATACCTAGATCTGATCATATGGTAACACTGTGTTGTAATAGTAATTGTTTAGTAGTAAATTACAGGTACATTTTTTGTATTATAATTGAGATTTTGTTGCACATTTTTTTTTGATAATTCAATCTAGCAATATTTATTCCAGGATGATTTTAGTGTTGACAAATATATGGATATTTTTATAAATTAAATATGAATTCTACACAAATCAAATATCAGAATTTGGTTAGTTGTAACATGTTGTTTGACCAATTTTTGTTATATAAAAACCTGTATTATTTTATTGCAGTTTGAGTTTATTGTAATACTAATGTGTAAACAATAAAGAGTAAAGCAAAGTCGTGATACATTTTATGACTTTACTTGAACTTATTATAATCATATTTTCTGTTATACAACTTAAATATAATATTATAATGAAGTTATGAGTATTATTTTATTTTATTATTAATTAATAATAAAAAATAAAAATACTCATAACTTCGCTCGACCAATTCCTGTCCAACACTCCTTCTATACCAGCAGTTTATAAAACTAACCGTAATTTTGATTTAAGTTAACAAGAATATTCATACTACAATATTAACTTTATTGACAATTTTATTACAATGTAAAACATTATTTTATAATTTTAATTATTTTCTTGAATTATACATTTCAATTTAGGCTATTACTAAACAATTTACAAACAATATACAAAATAACCTCATATCCTTTTTATCTTTTAAGTGTCGACATTTATTTATCAATCAAAACAAAATACAACATCTTTCCTTCATGTGATCTTTATAATAACTTACTTGTATTATAAATACGTTATTATTAATATTTACTTAATTGAAGATATCACAGTCAATTAATTGTAGGTGTACCTTTTTTCTATTAACTTGAATTAGTACAGATATAAAATAAACTATTTCCCTGAACTATTTATCATTGTAATATTAATTAAATTCACATTCAAAATCGAAAAATAAATGGAATGAAAAATGCAATTAATTGTTTACATAGTACGTAAACACATTATACTTGTTCAATATCCATTATTGTTGTTTAAGGTTACTATTACTTATTTATGAAGTAAAAAAAAAAATTAAATATTTATTCAAATATAATGCATTGGTAGATGACAATATATGATAAAGCAAATTGTGCCAGTTTTGTTTATAGTTTAGTTATTATAGTTAACTATGACGACTTTGTAGTTGAAATGGGTTTAAAAAAAATAAATCTAATATTGTGACAATTTTGAGTTTAAGTTTTATTCTATTAAGTATACCATCTGACAATTTACGGGAAATATTTATTTAAGAGCAATATGTATTTATATTAAAGTAAGACATTTAAAAATTCACTTTAATACAAAATATTTTACAATAGAGTTTAAATAAAATGTACCGCTTGAAAACCGACAGCGTTTACAGAGAGTGTTCTAGGGATTTTAATAGCAACAATGGCGGAAATCCTTACATCCGTTAGAGTGTAGTTATTCTTGAGAATTCATTTTAGTATTTAATTTGCAAAACAATTCTAAGAAATATAATTTTCCATTGGGAATATTTATTTTATATTTTTTTCTCTTTCATAATATCTAACCTGTAGTATTCCATTTTGTATGAATTAAACGTGTGACTGGTCTGATTGTACACATAGTGTACTACTCTAGTTTGTTTTTATTTTTATTGAAAATATATGAACTATTGGTTTGCAAATCCTAAGAGGAAAAATTACTTCATTTTAAAATTAAAACTGTAATCATTAAACACAATTAAAACACAAATTTTCAGTGTTATGGTGTTATAGTCATATTTTAATCAGATAACTAAAATTTATGACCCATTGTCAAAAAAAAGGCAAGATACATAAAAAATAGCCCTTTTTAATACAAGCATTTTGGTAAATGGTTTATTAATCTAAGATAAGTAGTAACAGTAATAAGTAAGATGTTTTATTGTTGTGTTTGATTTGATATTGAAAATACATTGCAATTATGAATCAAACACAAACCTTTACTTGGGAAATCTTACTTATTTCTGTTACTACTTATCTTAGATCAATAAACCAGGTACCAAAATGCTTGTATTAAAAGGGGCTATTTTTTATGTATTTTGCCTTTTTTTGTAACATCACTCGTTTTAAAGTTATTAGGATTTGAACATTTTAAATGACCGCCATTCTGTTTCTGTAAATGATATTATTTTGAAACTTTTATCGAAGATGCACACTAATAAGGTCATTAAATGTAAAAAGTTTCAACTTGATATCTCAAACCATTTTTTAGATAGAAAATTTTTTTTCTAAAAAACACATACAGACAGACAGACGCTAAACGAAACGAGATAGGACATATGTTTATATGAACTTTTTTCATTATTGTTACTAGTAGAATGAGCTGTATAAGTGTGGGGATAACTTCGTGAATCACCCTGTATATATCAATAGGGGTTTCTTGATATGTACTGAAATATAATAAGACAAATGCTCAACATTTTATACACTTTTCCAAGCTTCTATTAATACTACCTACAAATTTTGCTTTCGAAAAATACCTGATTAAAGTAGCGTTTTTGTTTCGTTAAAGTCAGTTGAACTAATAGTTTAGAAATATTTTGTTTAAGATAGACACATCTGTAATAATACAGAAATATATCGCGACGCTGTCTATAATATAACTGATCGAACCTCCCATACCAACACATTATTTATTTGCTATTGTTTATTTATTTTCTATAAACCCTTCACAAAATACGGAGATCTCAATTTAATGGTTCATAAATAAAACGTTAATTTTTCTCTTAATACATTAGTATTTTAAAAAAAACATTTAATGCCTATCTTTCAACAAGTGAGAGGAATATATCACACACATATGTATTGATCAAATATTCTTGGTTTCAATTAAATAAATTTCATGGTATATTGATTTATTGAATCCTATTTATTTCAATAATAAAGTCGAAATAAAAATTCTATGATTTTTCTAAAAGCATAATTGGTTGTTTATTTTAATGTAAAACTGTACGTTTTTTAAAAATTTCTTATAAATGTTTAAATAAAAATTCACGTTAAAAAAGTTTCCTACTATTTACTAATAATATAAAATTTAAAAACTTGAGTTAACTTGCTGTATCCACGCAATCACCAATCAACAATGGAACACACTCGTTGTTCTGTTCGTCTTATTGCAATGTTTCTATAGTAAATACATCGCCATTCACAAGTGTTTAATTGGAATTATGTTGCTTTTATTGATCACTGTGATAAAGAGCGCGTTCCTGATAAAATATGCATCATGTAAAACAAGAATAAAAGAAGAAATACCTTTTATAATATTAATTGAACTTACACATAAATTAGAGTTGACGACAAATCACTATTATTACTCTTAGTTTTGGAAATATTAACCAAAATGAAAAATAAATATGGATTTTCATTGCTTTAAAGGAGGTTGTGATCAGTAGTTTTTATACAATAATATTTTACAAAAGTCCTTATTTCGTATATTTAAATTATAAACTCATTTTATATTCATATTGATATGAAGCTAATACATTATGTTATTTCGCAAGATAGTTTTACAAAGCTATATATAGTAATAAACTAATAAAATAATTCACAATTGTCATGTTCGTCGTTATGTTTAGTAAATGTAAAATAGTGAAATTATTATTATAGTTAAATTATTATTGTTGTTAAATTATTATTATAGTTAAAATATTATTATAGTTAAATTATTATTACAGTTAAATTATTATTATAGGTAAAATCGCTAAATGATAATTTGAAAACGATAATAATTGCCAAATCGATTGAGTAGTTTTAGAGGTTAATTGTAACAAAAACGTACCAACAACACATAAGCTTTAACGTAAAAACATCATTATACCTCATTCATTGTTAAATTGTGTACACATTTACGTATAGTGAATATATTTGACTGTTATATAGTAAACAAATACCATCATAATAAAATCGATTATCATTATATTCCAGAGTTTGATCAAGACTTCAGTGAGACCTGCTAAATTAATCACTTCTTCATTTACAAGTACAAGATAATTGAATATATTCTGGAAATATGTTGTTACATAATAAGGACATAGAATTTAGTAATATAATTATAATTCAACCGCTTATTTGTGAAACAAGAAAAATATTTTTAAGTAAATAAGTTTTATAAACAATTACATTATCTGGTACATTTTATTTAAAATTTTATTATTATCATTACTTTTATTTTAAAGATTATTATTATGTTTATTATAAAAAATACTCCATTTGACACTAAGTAGTTTAACATATTTTATATTTTAGTCTGGTCTACTAACTTTTTGTACAAATAAAAATACTTAAGACACAAATTCAAAGAAATAAGTTCTACTACGACTCTTAATTTGAAATTAAAAAACATGAACTAGTTACAATAATTTATTCATAAGAGAGTAAATACGTAATTGTTTTTTAAAATCCTATATACTAAAATTAAAAATTATTGAATATATTTTCACGTATAATCTCCCATAAACAAAGTTCCAAATTAAAGATGGCGGTTAAACTGTTTATGAAAATATTTCAATGGTAATAATATTAATAACTCTAGGTTAGACTTAGACTGCTTAAATTATTATTAAAAATAATAGTTAAATATTGTATTATGACTCCTTAATCTGGTTAATAATCATGGCAACAATTCATGTAATAGATAACACTAAAAAAATATTTTCGAATTATTAACTAAATATCAGTAACTGGATTATGTTTTTTTATTAACTTGTCTAACATACATAGATATTTAGTACAACTAGATGCTATATTTTTCTAACTTATAAATAAGATTTATTTTAACTATTTTAATATTTTTCAAAATGTATTTGAAAAGTCTTTAATTATGTACATAGAGTATTAAGTTTGTAAATCATTATTGTTGACAAGTATAAACAACTGGTTTTTTTATAAAGCTAAACTATTTATACTTTTTAAACGTAAAATATACAAATTACATATTATGTGTAAAATACATGTGTAGAATTACGTTTAATATAAAAATGTGTTAATAGAATATTCTATTGTAAAACAACTAGATAACTAACTACTTGAAAATTTTGTTAAAAATTGGACACATTAACTTAGTTTTAAACAAATTTTCTTTTAATACAACACCATTCCATAAGTTTAAAATTCAATTCAATTAAAAAAATGGTTTATAATTTATTTAAAGATGATTTTATTTGTTATTATTCTCCTTAATAAACATTTCTGATACAGTCCATCATATTTTCATATTATCTAATATAATATAAATATGTCATGTAATCTTTAAAAACCGAAGTATTTAAAAAATAGTATACCAAATTAATAAATATGAATTTGATGTAACATTATTTTGTACTTTATTTAGTTTTTATTACGATTTATTTTTGTTACTTTTATCCTAGCAGCCCCTAATTTAGCAAATTAATATACCGTAAAAAAAAAATTAAACTTTAACCCTGTATTGAAAATTGTTTAAATACATTTAATATATTTGTAATTGTTTCTAAAATATACACTAAACACTAAACGCTATTCCACGGCTATTCATAATTTGGATAATTGTCTTTGAAATTGTATTCTAAAAACTTTGAGGTTTATAAATGTAAATAAATGTACAAATATATACATTTGGTATATAAAAAAATTTACTTTAAAAAGGCAATATATTTGAGTTACCACTAAGTGAGACGCCGGAGAGGTATCCATTGTACCTGAGAAGTAGTGAAGATAAATTATGGTTTAGTAAGCGCCCATCCTTTTTCATTCAAAACCTTTTTAGGAAAATTGAAATTTAAACTGAGGGTGGCGACATGCTATGTTCATAATATGAAGATATATATCTTGATATTTCTTTCTTTAAAATAGTGTCATATAAAGATAATGAAATGTGTCTCTCACCTTTTTTTTTTTTTTTTTTTTTTTTTTTTTCCATTTTTGTGATTCATTGGTCTCTAAATATGGGCGTTAGCAGGATCCAGTAAGTGGCGTTATACTACAGACGTCATTTTTTAACGTTGTTTTCTGGGGGGGGGCATTTTATGCAGGGTGGGTGATGTGGGTACTCTTATAAGTCATCTAGTAGGGTGATTTTAGGTGTTCGGAGAAAGGCTAGGTTAAGGAGGTACTCAGATATCGCCGGAGACTTAAGTTCAACAATTATGTGATTTGTGATTCAATTCATCATAGCAAGGACAAGGAAATATGTTACCAAGGTCACTATGGACGTGCGTAACTAAGAGAAAGCGTTGGAGCCCAGGATATTTGAGAGAGTATCTGATCTAACCCTATTTAATTGAGCTCGGGATCACAAGAAAGGTCGGGACCTAATCAACCGAGTGAAAAAGGGATCAATTCCCAATAATGGGTGCTCGCGAAACCAAGCCAAGACAGAGTATCTTCGTAATTAATGGAGCTCTTGATGACCAAGCGAAGACAGAAAAAACCTATACTAATTGTGGACTCGTGATAACCGAGCTAGGACAAAGGTTTTTCCTAAATAAGGGAGCTCTGGATAACCGATTGAGAACATGTCATGTCTCCAATTATAGGAGCTCTCGATAACCGAACAAGGAGAAGGCCTCATTATAGTTATGATAGCTCGGGATAACCGTGCTTCGATAGAGCCTATTCCTAATTATGAGAGTTCAAGATACCAAAAGGAAGACAGAGCCTCGTCCTAATTATGGAAGCTTTGGATAACCGTTCTTCGACAGGGCCTCTTCCTAATTATGGGAACGCAAGATACCCAAGGGCAGACAGAGCCTTGTCCTAATTATGGGAGCTCGGGATAACGGAGCGAGATCAGGTCCTATACTAATTATGGAAGTGTGGGATAACCTCTTCCTAAATATGTTACCTAAGTATACCCAAGGCAAGACAGAGCCTCTGCCTAATTACGGGTACTCATTAAAACCGAGCGGGGACAGGGCCTTTCTTAATTATGGTAGCTTGGGATAACGGAGAGAGGACAGGGCCTTTTCCTAATTATGTGAGCTTGGGATAACCGAGCGAGGACATATCCTAATTATGGGAACTAAGGATAACCGATCAAGGACAGGGCCTCTTACTAATTATGGAAGATCGTGATTATCTCGGAAACCCAGATAAAGGATAATAAAATAAAATAATATCTACTATAAGATGGGTGGAAATAAACTAAAGTGAAGTTAAAAGTGTAAAGAGGGATTACTCGGAAACTTTGAGAGAGGATGTTAATAAAATAAAATAATATATTGGTTTAACAAGCAGGCTTAAGGAACTACGCAAAGGTGATAAAACATACACTCATAAGCAGGCAAAGCAGATACTTCTAAAGTCATGCACCTCATGTTCTTATCCACGTTAGCTTAGCACAGCCAAACCAACTCGTATCTATCACTCAACTAACTCGGAATGCTGCTCTGGAGGTCCCTAGGTTGCGGTGTGTACTGCGCATGCTCAAGTCCTCTGCGGACACCTGTCCTACTCTGATTAATGCCACACTTCGGTTCTCCTTTGGGAGATAAGAGAATTGTACTTTGTACTTATATTGTTTGTTATGGCGGTGTGTTAATAAAATATAAATAAAGGATGAGTCGTCACTCTGTTATTGCAAGGTTCAATAGCAACATAATTCGTTTATAGGTCAATGACTACGACTTAACATCTAAGTATCTCTGAAATGTAAAACGTAGTTAAAGGCTCTCCCTACAGTTTTTATTCAAAAAACTATAAATTATTACATACGACATTTATTACCATCAACAGTTGGCTTATTACATTTAATCTATTAGACAGCGAGAGATTTCTTCTAATGAATGGAATATAGAACTCCTGTTTATAGTGTCCAATTTAAGACTCATCAGTTTTATTCAATATTTTTTAAAGTGGACATCAATGAAAAATCTACGATTAATGTTAAAAGTAGTTTTTATATATCATCAATCAGAATTAAAATGAATGGATTTTGGATGAGCATACTACAGTTTTATAGCCATTCCATAAACGAAAAAAGAGGTTATTGAAAGATTTACAGATCTTTGTTTGCATTTACAGATTTTTGAATGCCAACAGTCATTGTAATGTTTTAAGTTATAGAACAATATCTACTTACCGACTCAAGCTCATCTTGAACTAATACAGAGAAGGTAAACTAGATAGCCGTGTTATCATGTAATATAGATAAAATTAAGAGTTGTAGCTGTTCAATGACGAGATCCATGATTATGTCGTGTGGTTTGTTACTCTCACCTCTTTCGAAAGAATGTTAGGTTTTAAGTTTTTACAGAGGTAATTTAAATTTAATGAAATATGTTGCCAATTGGAGTTTATTAATGACTATTTGATGGGTTTCTTAAATTTATATAGAATGAAGGTAAAACAAATTGAATTCGAAACCCACTTTCATCTTCATGGCGTTTACTATTAATTGATAAAATCAAATCAGTATAATTGTATCATTTAAAAATTATATTTTGGTCGATTTTTTCAGATATAAAACTTAGAACCATTGTGCAAAGTCTTATATAAATTAAAAATTTGCGTTTTATGTTTTACATGGTATATTTTCATTGATTATATTACTATAAAAAGAAAACAAAAATACATCTATTTCACTGTTATTTACATTTGAAATAATAACTTATTTCTATGTATATGATTTATAAACACAGTCCTAATTAGTACGTATGTTTCCAGTTAGCTTCCAGATAAACTTCGTAAACAAAAACCACATCGTTTTTTCATCAGATAACTTATTTAAAATATTGAGGAATTCGTAATAAAAAATTAGATTTTTTCAACTCCTAGAGGGATCCAATTATACAATACAAATACACAAATAAAAGTCACACATTACACTAATGTAATATATTTCTTAATGTAATGTGTTTCTAGATCCTTTTTTTTATAAAATAAATTTATTTTATTTTATATGATGCCATGTGTACATCAGATTTAAATTCCCTTAACGTGATTTAAATATTAAAATAAATAAGCAGAAAAAAATAAATTTCGTGTAAAAAAAAACTAAAAAAATTATTATGTATAAATATATTATGTTTTGAATATCTCACCTTATCACGTTACATAATAAATATACATGTATGTATCATAATCAGTAAGGATTATGAATTAATATTCAACCTCAAGTACCTTTCCAAAACGTTCTGACACGTTTGAATAGAAACTAGTTTCTAGCCTCATATCTCTAACGAACAGAAAAAATTGGTTGCATTAAATATAGAAAAGTCAATTTGTACGAATGTGACAAAATACGAATGTGACTTTACAACATTTCTCTTTCAAAAAAAGGTTGCCCGGTTCTTTTTTTTTTGGTCATTTAACCTTCATCAACATTTATATAAACTATTACAATTCTTAATTATATTAATATTTATTGAAGCTAAATAAAGCAATAAAGCTAAAGTTTCAAACCTATTTTAATTCTTTAATATGGAGTTTCAAAGAGTAATATCAGCTGTTACATTAAATATAATATTATACATAATATTTATTACAAATAATAATGGATTATTTATAATACATTTTTTAAAATTATTATTATCGGTGTTCCATTTGTTAATAATTATTATTATTTAGAAACCAAAATAAATACAAGTAAAGCAAAGGTCATTTAGGAAATAAATGACTTTATATAATGCATAATTTTTGCGTTGGTCTACTAACTTTTAATACACTTAATAACACTCTAGAGGCACATTTAACAAAATAAGTTCAGAAAGTTTCCAAATATGAAATAAGATAAAGAAGGTAGTCCTGGTGGAATTATCAAGATGAGTTTTAAATTATTTACTATCGAAGTATTCTGTATTACTGTAAATAAAAAAGCTAGAGTTTTTTAGAACATGGTATATTATTAAATGGTTTCTTTAATCTATGACAATAGTATACTACTTACTATTCATACTTGTTTCATGTATTTTATAATAAAAAACTGTCCTGCTTTTTAATCTACACATATTTTTTTATTATTGTGTTTGTAATATTTTGTTTATTATTATTATTATTATTATTATTATTATTATGTATCACCTAATTGGTGACGTTAATTTATTATATGCACAAATTTTATCGTAAAAAGAATGATATATCTTATTCCTAAATATAATATAGAAATTATAATAATATACAAAAATAAATTTTATCTTAAATTCCATTATTGTATTTACACAATCATTGATTTTATCGATAGATATTTGCTATAAAGCAATATATCCCTTATGTTACGTAAAGGCATATTTATAATATCTTTTATGTAATGAAATAATTTAATATACCTAAACTATGCAACTGTTTTCTACGTTTAGAAAAATGTATTGTTTTAAAGACCATTCATTTTTATAATACTTCTTCAAGATACAGTACAATATAACACCTATTTAACTTTTGAAGTGTAATCTTCAATAGGCGCAACGCGCACAAACTCTGCAAATGTTGTTCATTCAGTAAATAATTATAATTCATTGAGATGGATTAGTTTTTATTTAGTGTATTTAAGTTAAATGACAGTCTATGTGTTTATTTGCCAACATTTTATGTTTTAGGACTGCATTTAACTACTATGGAAGAGTTACATTATTTAAACTTTCCTATATATTTTCAATATTTTAATACCTCTTGTAAAATCAGCTGGCTTCATAAAGATGGTCAAGGCTATATTTACAGAATTGTTATAAATAATAAGAGATTTCGGATGGTTAGATGATGGACGTATTGTATGACAGATCTCTGTAGAGTTTTTATGCATTATAAATTGATTTGTTAATGATGGAAAAAAATATACATATATATATATATATATATATATATATATATATAATTTATTGGAAATACTAAACTATAAGACAATTTTAATTAGATATTTTTTCTGTAAGTAGTATTGGGAAAATAAGAATACTATTATAATGAACAGAAAACGTTAGATTATAAAATCATTTAAGAACCAATAACTAAACGTACTGAAAGAGATTCAATAAAACAAAATTTAAAATAAATAATAATTCAAAGTTGGAATTATCAAAGAATGAATTTGTTCACACTAAAGGATCCGGAGAAAACTAATTTTATATTAAAATATTAATTTTTGAAAAAAAATTAATATTTAATTTTTATGAAAATTATATATATATATATATATATATATATATATATATATATATATATATATATATATATATATCTTCTGTAGTTGTACAGAAATTACTTTCCTTAAGTTTGTAATACATTTATTTTATTATAGAATTTAAATATATAATTTGGAATAAACAATGAACCAAGTATAAAGGGAACCGGAATCCTTGGGCTAGGTGTCACAATGATGTAATAGCTATGTAATTCTACAACCAGTCGTAGCTGGCGGAAAAAATGCAAGGTAAGGTAGGAGGTGTCAGCTGATCATATCAACAACAAGATGGCGGTATGGTTTCCCCGATGCAACACACACATATATTTAAAAAACCTATTTATTAATAAGCACCTTATATATAAAGATACCTATACATATTAATAAATCCAATCATATCAGACAGTTCATCATTTTTCTTTTGATTTTATACCAATTAAAATATTCTAAATTAAATAACAATTTTATAATTTTTTTCAAAAAAGATATTTCATCGTTAGAAGTTTTGTTATTTCTGAGGCTATGCTATTGTATAATCTGGATGGTATATAAACACATGTTAAAAGAAAGAAGGTACTTAACGGTTTTGGAATTGAAAAAATACATCATTTGTAATTTGGCCATGCTCAATTTTGCTTAAGAACTTCCCACTTCTTTGGAAAATAAAAATAAATAAATAATATTATAAATAAATTGGTTCTATAAAGGAAATATAATGTCATACAATAACGAAAAAAAGATTTGAAGTTTCTGATTTTTGTTTTCACTACTAAATTAATAAAATGATTTTGGGCAATAATTATAGGTTTTACATTCAAAATAACCCCCCTTCCCCTGAAAAATTAAACAATAATATTTTGTACTAGCAAAAATTAAAGATTCCTAAATTGTATGCATATAATCCTGAAAAAAAAAATTAGTAAGGAAAAAATTAGATTTTTCAGAGATGTTAACATCTAGAAATCATTAAATTAAATAGAATAAATAAAATAGCCTCTGCAACATACAAAAAATCACTGATGAAATCATAAATATTTTGTCTTCTTTCACTCTCTTGTCTCCAAAATATTAAAATATTTATTTATACTTTTGTTATCGTATAATAATAATAGGCTAAAATGTGTAACTTATTACCCATTATTACAAATGCAAACTTTTTGAACAATAAAAATACCGATGTACACAACTAATAATCTAACTATGTTTATAGAAAACATGAACTTACTGTATTTATATAACATCAAAATTAAACTCAAAGTAGTACCGCAATAAATACTGCAGTACTTCATTTGAAGTTTAACCCAAACATCTCATTACCGAAGCTTGCTCTAATTAATTTTATTATTAGCTAGCTTTTTCATAGGTTACAATATGTCGCGTCGTACATGTTGTGGTGGAAATTTAAGTGTACAAAAAAAATTATTTTATTTTTTATTTATTTGTGTGTAATCTATTTGTTTATGCTAATGTTCTACTTTTTCATTCGTAAGGCTGTACTTAACTTTAATTTATAAGAAATTATTAAATCTAATTTAGACATATTATTTGTTAACATTTTTAATATTTTACTATCAAGAAAACATAGTTATAAATAATTACTAGAATGACTGTTGCTAAGTGATTTTACTAAATCAGAATAATAGATTTTTCAAACAATGATATTGATCAAGTTAAAAGAATAACAAAATATTTTGTATTTCATTGTTGTTTATATTTATATTTTCAGATAAATATCAATTATAAAAGATAGGAAATTCTTTAAGTAGATCACTATTATAGTAGCAAGGGAGAATATAATTTATATTCATTCCTTTTTAAGTACTAAGGTAATTATCAAATTTTTACGGTGCGAACTGTTCAATTATTACTAAACTCTTATTGTATTTTTTATCACGGAACAACAAGCGTCTTGTAAATTGAATCTATGTCATGCACAGTTACAATACTCAAACAATCTGGTATGAAATAATAGGATTAGTGTTCATACCACTGTTATCTACATTGAAAAACATTGTAGATAAAATTAATTTATATAACAACATGGAAAAAAAACAAAAAAAAACTTCTTCCTCCTTTTGTTGGAATAGAAATGCACAGGATCATTTCCCTATTTAAAGCTTCTGCTTTAATTCAATTTATAAGGTAATAAGTTCAACCTATACTTTTTGTAGAATGGTTACACCTAAGCGTTGTATTCTCAAATATATTGTTAGATGCTTAAATGAGAAAAGGTATTTAAAATGGGGATAACATAATACTAGGTTGTTTATTTAAATATATGTTTTATACTTCTGTTATTTATGTAATTTTTGTGTCTAAAAACCCAAATATTAAAAACCTGGTAATTATTACCATTTGTTCCTTTTTCACTAGAAATGGGTTTGTTGGAGTGTGTGTATATAAACCTAAGAATAACAACAACCAAAATACTATACTGACGAACCTATATCCCAGTGTTACGGTTATAAATTGAAATATTTCTAGCTTAATAATGAAATATATTTTAGATAGAACTTATTTAAAAAAATGATTTAATAGTTGAAACACTAGTGAAATACATAGTGGAAAATGTAAAAATAAACACAATCATTAAAGTAATTATGTAACTGTTTCTAAATCTGATTGAAAGTGAATAGAGAGTAAATTCAGGTTATTTATTCATTACTTTTACAATCCTATCTCATAACCAAACTGTCAATTTACATCGTCATCGTGTAGTTAGTTTTGTTTACTCATACAATCTTGTAAAAATATTGAAGTTTATTATACATATATAAAACTAAATTCATGCAAAACGTAATGCTTCCGTAAATGAGTGAGTGTAAAAATTAGCAACCTAAAATTATTCGGTTTAAGTTTAGGGCAAAAATACAAACCCTTGAATGATCTTGTTTTTAAAATACTACAGTGGAACGAATAAATCTTATTTAATATAAGTTTTGTTAAGGCTACCTCTAAAAGTGTTAAATTTGTTAGCGAAAACAGTCCTAAGCGTAAAGATTTTAAATATTGAAGTTATTTATTAGGTTCTGATATTATCTGGTAAATTTATGACATACGGTAAATCATGTACTCTACAAAATTAAGCAGTGCTACGTCAAAAATAATAAGGGCAGCTAACGGAATTTTTGAAATATTTTATTTGTCGTGGTTTGAACAATTCAATAATATTTTGTAAGATATCAATAAATATTTTCACTGTCTAATACTAAGTACATAAAATATCAATAAGATTGAAATCCTTTTTTGATGTATAGTGGTTATATATTTAATCATTATAACTTATTTTCAATAAAAATAGAAACCTACATTATTTCTTAATGAATAACAAAATTGTGAAAAAATTATTTAAACTCATATTTACGTGATTTATTCACACAGGCGATATAGTTAGAAAAAAAAAACACTGTCCAGAAAGAACATGTAGGATGTAATAGATCATAATAGTATATACTTTTAAGTATTGTAAACACTGATCATAAACATAGTGAATATTATGTAATTAAAATTATAGTTACCCAAGACAAACTGTAATCAAATAACAGTTGAAGTAATTAAATTTTAGATTACCATATTTACCATTAAAGCAAGTTTTGTTATTTGAATGAATTATATGTTATTAAAACGGAATATCTAAAACGGGAAAATGTTTAAAAGTCAAATACTGCATGGTGGTCATTTTACTTTTTAATATGCAAGGTACCTTGAGCTAGTTATTTTTACTTCAAATTTATAATTATTTGTAGTATAAAGTTTTATTTTATTACACACGATTTTATATGTTTTTATAAACCGATTCAATGGTTTGTCTCAACACTGGTAAAACATAAAGAAACATAAATGTAGTATAGTTTAAGTAATTAAATTTTAAATATAGATTGACACAGGAATCTACATATTTAGAAATTGCATTGCCTATTATTATTTTAATAAAACAATGATATAAAAATTGTTTATATGAATATTTTAGTATATTTAGACTATCACTTCACACATAAACACCTCGCTAATAATATTTACATAATAACATGACAGATGAATTGAATAATGTTCCAGTTTTTATTTAGATGAACGTAGTCCAATGAGAGTCAGTAATTTTTAAAACTATGCTGTTTTATGACAGATATGAGTAATTAATATACTAAATGCTAATAATCAAAATATTTTAATTTGTGTATATAATGTACTCATCAACAAATGAATATTCTAACATTTAGTCTCAAAGGATTTTAAATAAATCAATAAAGCTAAAGTTTCAATCACCTGGTTATTGCTGTACTTTAGCTTTATTGCTTTATTTAATCCTTGAATATGGAGTTTCAACAAGAAATATCTGCTGTTACATTTAATTTTAGTCACAAACTTATATATATATATATATATAACATACACTTCATATTGGGTGGGTTAAATAGCTATATTTTTATTATAATTGTTACATTTTTAAAAAAATTATCAAATGACTCTTTATGTTTTTATTTAGAAACAAAATAACAGAAGTGTATATAATAGCTTCCTAATGGTATAATGACATGATATGAATGGTGTCATTGCCAATTTTTTAAATGGATCTTCAATAATAATACCAATTATTCAAATTATTTGCATTTTCTATTAAAACCAACATGGGTCATTATTTGTAACCTTCATTCATGCGTAACCAATTCCGGATTAGCTCTGAATACGCTGCAGTTTATTTGACTAGTATCATGGATTTTACATAATATCACAGTATTACAATTTCAATTTTACACGAATGAAGTGGAGTAGCTACTAATGGACAGTGTGAAAATACATTAAGCCGTCAAACAATGATTTATTATATATTTTCAAAATAACCTAATTAACATTCTTCTCAAAGGCAAATTATATAGAGTTTTTTTAAGATAATTTATCGACGTAATAATCTGATACGATATATCGTGAATTTAGGATATTTGTGTTATGGTATATAAATGTTAGCTATTTGCGTATACCACTTTTTAATTTGAGCAATAATTAATAAAATAAGGTTATTTTTGTGCATTTCTGTTTTCTTCAAGTCTACGACACTTTTCACTGTAGTCGTAGATCTATAAAGTTGGCAATATTTATGTTATAAGATTGTTTTGGACTGTTCCAGGATTAAGAGAATGACTGTCATATTGACACATAAATTAACATCAATACAATCGATATAGTATATTTTTCTAATAAAATAAAAAAATTGTTATAAAGTAGGCGCTATATACATAATGACCTAAGGTATCCTATTTGAATATAAAAAAATGAAATTATTGCAATTTCACAGATACATCCTGTTGGACTGTACGAATTTTAATGTGGGATAAGATGTACATTAAAAAATAAAAACAAGTATACAGCAGATAACAATGTACTAACTCATTACCTTTAGACATTACATCTTTGTAAAAATTAAAGTAGTAACATCATTGAACAAAAATTACATTAAGTTTTTTTTCCCACTAAGGCTGATAAGTAAATTTAGAACCTAAATATATATATATATATATATATATATATATATATATATATATACACTTCTGTTACACCTCTTTAGATTTAATCCAAATATATTATATTTTACACGTCATTGTTCTTATGGTAGAATCACCTTAGTTGCATTAAATATATTTACCTATATAGTATTATTAAATAAACTCATCATTTACAACAGTGTTCTATCCTTAAAAAATACAATTTTACAAATTTAGAATAAAATGTATCACTATTATCGTTAATAACACTACAGTCTTAAATTTTTTTTCTTTGCCAATCAGAAAATATAATAATATTTTAAAAATAACAGATATATATATATATATATATATATATATATATATATATATATATATATAAATAAGATGTCTAGTATACATTCAATAAGGCATGTTAAATGACTATTGTGTCAATTTATATCAAATGTTTGCAAAATGTATTTATATACAGACATCTAATCACATATATATTCCATCTAGGACTACAGATAGTTTTTCCTGCACTGAAAAATATTTTAAACCAAAGCAGAGTGAATTGAATTTAAGAAGTTAATATTTCAAAATTTCCCCAATGAATTTACTATTTAAATGAATTTACTTTTTACGAATTATTCCTTAGATTTAGTGTACCTTCACACTTAACATGAAGATCTCGAAGTTTTGAAGTTATTTGTTGTAATCAGTTTATGATGTCTTCAAGTTATTTTCTACCCAATTCCTGGATATTTTAAAGTTGTTGACTGCTGGTAGTAATTTCGTTTCCCTACTGAGTAGCCTTCAATGTAGTGTTACCAGGGGACTTAAATTTAAGAAAGGCGGAACCAAATGGTAACAATGTTTGAAAAGAAAAATAAAAAAAAAGACAAAGACAATTTTAGTAATTAACAAGGCTCAAGTTTATTGAACAAAAAAGAAATTTCGACGGTTCAGATTTTATCATTTACAACTTAGAAAGACATCCTGAGACAAATCATCAATAAACAGCTTATGATTAACAATATTATAATTGATAAAAGTTATACGCCCTTAATGTAACATATAATAATTTAAATAAAAAAATTAATCAATAGATTCTGAAAATTTATCCCCCCTTTTAGTTTATATATATTTATAGTTACAAAATTTAACAATAAAAAAAAAGACAATGAGCACAGCTTAATAATTAACAGGATTATAATTAATCCAAAAAAAAAAAAAGATTATACGCCCTTAATGTAAAAATTACAAAATAAAAAAAAGATGAAAAGATACTGATATTTATTCCCCCCCTTTTACTTTATGAGATGATAGTTTTTTAAAACAGTTACAGAATTTAACAATAAAAAAAAATATAAATGAGTTTAATGTTTTAAATTCAAAAAATTCATATCAATTGAAATCAGGTTCATCACTAGACTAAAAATTACATAATATTACTTGTTTGATAAATTTCTTAAATGCTATATTGGCCAATAAGTTTATATATTTTAAACACAAGAATTTATTATAAAAATGAGAAGTTTATTAAAAAAGAGATGAAATTTTGAAGATTGAAATTTTATTAATTGACGTCAATTATATTAATTTAGAAAATAACCTCTTGGAGGTTGTTAGGACCGAAAGTTTGCATGCAGGCTCCACCCAATGATTTGTTATATAATTTATAAATAACTACACAAGTCTACATCTAAAGATAGCTTTAAGAAACACATATTCGCTGAAGCAATTTAGGCACATATACAATATGAGTTTAGTTAAAGTTCTGTAAAGTCAGTTTTTTTTTTATTAACATCACTTTTGTGCACATGAAACTCTGAAGGTATTTTAAACAAAACGTGTTTTGCAAACAGGACGAAACATGTTAAGATCTTTAGCTGGTCTATGCAATGTGAGGCAAGAATTGCTGGGTTTCTCCTACCAGCGTATTAGCTATGGCAAAAAAAACACGTTTTTTAGCGTCTGTGCAAAATCAGACATGTTGTAGCATTAATGTTCTTTATTGAAGAAAATCTCTGGTTATTTGTCAAAATTAAAGTAAATTGATTGCATCACAGAAATTCGTTAAGATTATAATTAAAAGCTTCTTATATGACTATAAATTTATTTATATATATTTAGTTTTGTTTAAAACAAAGCTTGTATAAGACTTGCAAAAATCTGCAAAAGTCTGTAAAACGAAATTTTCTGATTTAGAAGAGATTTCTCTAATTGTTTTATATTTGACATGTTCAATAAGATATTCTGATCATTTAATGTTCAACATTAGTTTGCACCTATTTCACATAATTGTTCAAAACTTAAAATGTGCCTTTGCAAGGTTTTGTAAAGTATGTTTTAAGAAAAGAAAATTTTTATAATCATTCAGTTTCAAAAGAACATAGAATATTAAATAAAACATGAAATACATATTTTAAAGAATACATGATAATTAACAAATTATTTTAAAACATTAACAAAATTTAAGATATGATAAAATCTGTAAAGCTGAATACCTGGAAAATCCTGTCGCAGTTCACGTGAGCTTGTGCCGTGAAAACAAAAATTTATTTAACATTTTAGAAACTAAAACGCACAAAGCTGTAGATTAACATATCGTTTAAGAACTGAGATGTAAGTTTTGAGAACAAAAAATTATATCTAACGGAGCTATGAAAGAATGTAGAACATTGTGAGTAATTGCAGGTAGACTGACAACGGGTATTAGAACAGCTAGGCTGACCAGCCGTTGTACTTTGTACTTAGATGTCATGCGATGCTTAGTTTTGGAGAAGGTCGCCAGGTGCCAGCATCTGTCAAGGGACGGAAGTTGAATATATGGAAGAACGAGTGAATGAATTTATTTACGAATTTGATGTTTTGAATTTGGATGTTACAGCTCTCCCCCCCGAAAGACGGAGTTAGAGTGGAAAAGAAAAGGGGCCAGAAGGGCCTCCCGCAAAAATTTTGAAAAGGAGAGAGAGTGTGCGTGAAGGGGGTGAAAAAAAAAAATTCTCTCAGACAGGTGTTTTAGACCTCGAGATAAACAAAAAAAAACTTAAGACTAACATGCATAGCGAGTGCCACATTATCTATATGTAGTTCGACAGAACCTCTCAGTATAAATTCACCAAGATAAAAAACAAAGAACAAATACACCAAACTTAACTATTAAGGAAATGGACTCACTATGTCCTCGTCCGAAGACGTTATGGTGACGAAGAATCAGAAGAGTTCATGACGCTCTCTATATTCTCGTCGCATCGATTACACCCGCGGAGTGCTCGATGTTAAGATATGTCTAGATAGGGAAACATGTCAGGTACATGTAGCGGCCATTGCCGTAAAGTGGAAACTCATAGTTGATCAGACTATGGGTTGAAAAGCGTCAAGTCCGGGAAACAGTGAGATGTATCACTGGACAAGGAAAATCAAGATCTCTTCGCCTGCAAACATCTATACAGATTACGGCACGGAGGGGCTCTAGGAGAGCTCAGCCCACCGATGCCCAAACATACAGATGTGCATTAGGCTTAGAGGAAATACGGCTTGGTTCCGTATTTTGTTATGTTCTGCAGTGCACAGAAAGAAGACTACCAGATGACAATTTGTGCGGGCCAAGAAAGATCAGAAAGAAGAATAAATCGTAAAGGAGAAGGTTATAGAAATTTTGTTAATATTTAATTTATATGATGAGGTTTGAGTTGCTCGACGTGTGCTTTTTTAATGAAACGAGGTGAATTGGCGAAAGAAAGCGCAACGGTAACTGAAGTAAGAAAATCAATGATCCGGAAGGGACCTGACCATCGAGGCATCAATTTAGCAGCTCGCTTGTCTATGGCGGAGCTCAGGGGGTGTGTTTTACACCAAACAAGATCGTTGATTTTATACAGATGAGGCTTCCTGAATTTGTTATAGGTCTTTTCGGCCTTTTGGTGCGCTTTCATTATATTGTCTTTGGCCTGGCGCCAAACTTGTGATGGATTAGTGTTAGGTTTTGGAAGGAGATCATGTATGTTCCAGCTGAGACTCAGTGGTGTATTGGGGAGAAAATTAAAAATAATACTAAAAGGTGTTGCTTTAAGAGTCTCATGATGTGCGAAATTGAAGGCCAGCTGAAGCCAGCAAAGGGAGTCGTCCCAAGAGGATTGATTTTTGGAGTGATAGGCGATGAGGGCTGCCTTAAGGTTTCTGTTAAGTCTTTCCGCATTATTAGGTTGGGGGTGATAAGGAGATAAAGTTGCATGTTTAATACCGCGAGAAAAACAAAAGTTGCGGAAGACATGTGATACAAAACATTGTGCATTGTCAGAGATTATTATCTTTGGAAAACCGAAATTTTGAAAAATGTTTTGGCTTAAGGCCTTAATTGTACTGTGGGAAGTTGCATCTCTGACAGGCATGAGCCAGGTGAATTTTGAGAACTGGTCAACTGCGACCAGTATCATGTTGTAGCCCTGTTTTGTCCTAGGAAGCTGTCCGACGTAGTCAATATGTAATTTTTCCATGGGACGATTGGGAACCGTTGAGGCAAGGTATCCTAATTTGGAGTTGTGAGCAGGTTTGCTTACAGTGCACACCGAACAAGCTCGCACTTTAGAGGTGACATCCTGTTTTAAAGTTGGCCAATAAAAATTCTCCTTTACCTTAAACAAAGTTTTAAGTATTCCAAGATGACCACCCACAACGGAGTCGTGATGGTAATTAATCACCAGGTCGACTAAGGACTGAGGTAAATAAATTCTGGTGGGCTTTTCCAAATGATTTTTCAGGCAAAGTACACCTTTACTTAAACAGTACTTCTCCGAAGAGATGTTCTGTTCAAGGTCGGCAATGATATTTTTCAAAATAGGGTCGGCCTTCTGATGAGTCTGGATGTCATGAAAAGCTAGAGGAAAATTTGTGAGGAGACCGGTACACGAAAAGGTGACAGTTTCTTCGTTGAAATTTTCCGGTTCAAACATGCGCGAGAGGGAGTCTGCTATGATATTTTGAGTTCCTCTTATGTGCGCTACCTTAAATTTCAATGAAGTCAATTTGGCAATCCATCGGCCTAATTTACCAAGTTGACGAGGACGTGCTAAAAGCCAAGAAAGGGCTTGGTTGTCGGTTTCTAATAGGAATTCCCGATGTTCTAGATATTGCCTAAATTTCTCCACTCCAAAAACTACTGCTAGGCATTCGGCTTCATATGCAGATGAGGCTTTTCTTTCTGCAGGTGTTAAAGTACGTGAAGCGTACGCTATGGGCTGTCGTGAGCCGTCAATTTCTTGGAGTAGAACTGCTCCAAGGGCCACCGAGCTCGCATCCGTTTGCAGGATGAATGGTTTGGCGAAATCGGCCATCCGGAGAACCGGAGGCTGTGTTATTGCCTCTCGAAGATGTTTGAAAGCTTTCTCTTGTTCAGCTTGCCAAGAGAATTTTTGGCCCTTCCTCCGAAGCAGATTTAGAGGCGCAGCGTGCTCCGCGAAATTAGGAATGAATTTAGCAAAGAAGTTGACCATTCCAATAAATCTGGAAACGGCCTTAGGGTTCTTGGGTTGCGGAAAATTTCTAATTGCCTTTGTTCTAGATGGGTCGATTTGCACGCCACGAGAAGAAACTAGGTGTCCTAAAAAGCTTATCTCATTCACAGCGAAACGGACCTTATCTGGGTTAACAGTCAAGCCAGCCCGCCGCAAACGAGTAAGGACTTCCCGAAGATGTTTTTGATGCTCTTCCCAAGTTTTGGAGTAGATGACTAGGTCATCCAGATAATTAAAAATGAATTTAAATTTGATGTCATGGAAGACCTGATCCAAAAGTCTGGTAAGCACTTGGGCACCAGTACAGAGTCCGAAAGGGACTCGAGTAAATTGATAAAGCATCCAAGGAGTACAAAAGCTGGTAATTTGTTTGGACTTTTGAGACAAAGGGATTTGATGATAAGCTGAATTTAGATCGAATACTGTGAAATATTTGGCACCGACAAACCAGTTAAAACTTTGATGTAAATTAGGTAGCGGCACCGCTTCGACGACGATGTTTTGATTGAGCCTCCGATAATCAATCACCATCCTTGTTTTCTTTTCGGGATGTTGAACCAGAAAAACAGGGGATGCATATGCCGAACGGCTAGGTTCTACTACTCCTGAATCTAACAATTCGTTAATGTGTTCGCGGAGGTATTCCATTTTTGGAGGTGCCAATTGGTATGGAGAACACTTGACCGGAGTGTTGTCCTTCAGTTGAATATCGTATTCAACTAGATGTGTTAGACCTAACCTTTTTGTGAGTACCTGAGGAAAATCATTAATTATTTTTAAAATGGCGTTTTTATCATTCTTTTGAAGATGTCCTAAAGGATCAGGAGCAGTAGGTTCAGATGTTGAAGACACTATAGGTTTATAAGCAGAATTACTGAAATTACACAGAGGAAAAACAATAGACCTTGAAAATTTAAAATAGAAGTTTTTTGCTGAAAGATCAAGTACCAGTCCCGTTTTAGATATGAAATCTGACCCGAGGATCAGAGGACACGACAACTTATGCGCCACCAGAAAATCCACATTCCAACTACAATGTTCCATTTTAAGATGAAGACGACAAGAGTAGGAAATGGGCAACCTTTTTCCAGAAGCCGTGACACAATCAGCCTTCGCCCTGGTTATGGATTTAAATGCCTTGGTGTTCTTTAATTTTTTAAAAAGGGCTTTAGAAATGACGCATCTTACTGAACCGGAGTCCAGCAGAGCCTTAACTTTAATTTGCCCAAAAGCTACTTCCACCAAAGGCAAAAACTGATCGTTCAGACCCCTAGATTTAAGAGAAATATTTTTTTTTTTTTGAAGTTTGCAGTTGGAAAGCTTAGAGCTGGAATAGGTTTGCCTGGGCCTATTCCGTAGAGAGAAGAATTTACAACCCCAGATATAATGACCGGGTATGCCACAATGATAACAAATGGGAGTAAAGTAATTTTGACTTTTATTGCCGAAATTGTTTCTTCTTAGATAGGAAATTGAATTTAAATTTTGAAAAGATTGTTTATTAGTGAAATGTGGGTTTAGGTTATGTCTAAATCCGAAGTGGTTGGTTTTAGGACGGGAGGCTGGCCTGGAGCTACCAACTAGACTCCAAACCTGCCTCCGTTTTTTTGGAGGGTATTGCCTTGTTGGAGGCCGGTTCCGACACTCTGGGCTTCTATGCCCCGGCTGACCGCAACTGTAACAGACCACAGGTCTTGTAGGTCTAAAGTCAGGACTTCTAACTTCGGGTCTCGTTAATGGAGCCCTTTGCCTGTCAGTATACATGACATTGTTAACATGAGCGCAGAGTCGATCTAAGTCTGCAAAATTTTTTGGTTTGGCAACAAAAACTAAGCAGTTGCGGACTTCCGGAGACAGTCCCTCCAGAATGACGTCCGTGACCTCCAATTCGGACTTATCTAAATTTAATGTTTCTGCAACTTCTTTAATTTGATTTACAAAAATGTGCACCGCCTCGTTAGTCTTCTGGGGCCTATAGAATAACTCCTGCACTAGAGAAGCCAACCTTTTCGAAGGTATAAAGAGACTTAAGGCCTCTTTGTGAAATGTTTTAAATGTCTGATGTCTAATCAAACATGAATTTAAAGGGCCCTGAGCATAGGGCATCAGAACATTATTGATGTTTACAGCTACGTCCGGGTAAGTTTTCACTATCTTTAAGGCAATTTTAAAAAAATTTAATAATTTATCAAGGTCGAACCCATCTGTCTGAGGAATTGTTTTAATGATCTGTTCGGCAGGATGGCTTAGTTTTCCGTATAAAGAGATGTATGGACAGTCTTTTGAACTGCTGGGAGTCGGTTGCTGAGGATCGAAAGCTTTAAATTTTTCTTCGAGTGTGGCAAAATTGTTCTGTAGCTCGGCCAGATCCCGTGGCACGTTGTTATCTGCAACTATTAGTTGTTCAGTATGCACCCGATTTAGGAACTCTATTCGTCTTCCAAAGGCATTCATCCGCCCGCGAAAACGATGTATTCTGTAACCCTTTTCTGGATCTAAGTTCTCCAGGTCATCCTGTAAGATGAACAAGGAGTTTTGCGCTAGCGATATCTGCTGCAAAAGGATCTCTTCGGTGAAATTTTCCAATTCGGGCTCAACGCCATTTTGTGAAAGGGACCTAAGGGAGGTTCGCATTTCTGCTATTGTGTCTTTCTCACCACCTCTAGCTACCACCTCAAAAGCAAGTTCAGTGTTCTTTAATGAGTCTACTAATCCCAGCAAATCCACTGCCATTTTAACTATTGCTGATAAAAAAATTAACCAAGTGATTTTAAAAAAAAATTTCTTTTAAGATGATACAAAATGAAGAGAAGGACCAGAGAATGACTCGAGAATTATATGTTGTGTAATTGTGTAATTGTTGTGTATATGTGTGTGTGTAAGTATGAATTAATACAGACAAGCGAAAGAAAACTCGAGAAAATTTTTTTTGAAGGAAATTTTAAATTTTTTTGTTTTTTTTTTTGTTTCTAACTATTTTTGGGTTTTATAATTTATTTAATTTTTTTTTTTGGAATTCCCGAATGAGCCCGCTGTCTGGATCAAATTCAGTGAATGACGAGAGTGTGCAATGTATGTAAATATAAAAAAAAAATTTATTTAAGCAGAGAAAATAATAATGATAAAAAAAATTTTATCAAAATTGGTTTAGAAGTTTTTGTGTAAAGTGTTTATATGAAAAATAAATAAAAAAAGAGACTAATAGGTTTATATAGATTTAAATATTAAAAAAAAATTTCATCAGCAATAGTTGTGCAGTATTTGAAAAAAGCTGCAAAACATAAAATTGAGCCTTGTTTAACAAAAGAATTTTTTTTGAATTTAAATTTAGATGGTTCCAATGCAAAATTTTGAAAATTAACTACGGTTCCAGAATTTAAAATTAACCACTCTATAATTTAGAGATAACCAAGCTAGAATTTAAGGCAAACCACGCTAGAATTTAAAGCAAACCACGCTCTGCTACCAGAAACATGTTACCAGGGGACTTAAATTTAAGAAAGGCGGAACCAAATGGTAACAATGTTTGAAAAGAAAAATAAAAAAAAAGACAAAGACAATTTTAGTAATTAACAAGGCTCAAGTTTATTGAACAAAAAAGAAATTTCGACGGTTCAGATTTTATCATTTACAACTTAGAAAGACATCCTGAGACAAATCATCAATAAACAGCTTATGATTAACAATATTATAATTGATAAAAGTTATACGCCCTTAATGTAACATATAATAATTTAAATAAAAAAATTAATCAATAGATTCTGAAAATTTATCCCCCCTTTTAGTTTATATATATTTATAGTTACAAAATTTAACAATAAAAAAAAAGACAATGAGCACAGCTTAATAATTAACAGGATTATAATTAATCCAAAAAAAAAAAAAAGATTATACGCCCTTAATGTAAAAATTACAAAATAAAAAAAAGATGAAAAGATACTGATATTTATTCCCCCCCTTTTACTTTATGAGATGATAGTTTTTTAAAACAGTTACAGAATTTAACAATAAAAAAAATATAAATGAGTTTAATGTTTTAAATTCAAAAAATTCATATCAATTGAAATCAGGTTCATCACTAGACTAAAAATTACATAATATTACTTGTTTGATAAATTTCTTAAATGCTATATTGGCCAATAAGTTTATATATTTTAAACACAAGAATTTATTATAAAAATGAGAAGTTTATTAAAAAAGAGATGAAATTTTGAAGATTGAAATTTTATTAATTGACGTCAATTATATTAATTTAGAAAATAACCTCTTGGAGGTTGTTAGGACCGAAAGTTTGCATGCAGGCTCCACCCAATGATTTGTTATATAATTTATAAATAACTACACAAGTCTACATCTAAAGATAGCTTTAAGAAACACATATTCGCTGAAGCAATTTAGGCACATATACAATATGAGTTTAGTTAAAGTTCTGTAAAGTCAGTTTTTTTTTTATTAACATCACTTTTGTGCACATGAAACTCTGAAGGTATTTTAAACAAAACGTGTTTTGCAAACAGGACGAAACATGTTAAGATCTTTAGCTGGTCTATGCAATGTGAGGCAAGAATTGCTGGGTTTCTCCTACCAGCGTATTAGCTATGGCAAAAAAAACACGTTTTTTAGCGTCTGTGCAAAATCAGACATGTTGTAGCATTAATGTTCTTTATTGAAGAAAATCTCTGGTTATTTGTCAAAATTAAAGTAAATTGATTGCATCACAGAAATTCGTTAAGATTATAATTAAAAGCTTCTTATATGACTATAAATTTATTTATATATATTTAGTTTTGTTTAAAACAAAGCTTGTATAAGACTTGCAAAAATCTGCAAAAGTCTGTAAAACGAAATTTTCTGATTTAGAAGAGATTTCTCTAATTGTTTTATATTTGACATGTTCAATAAGATATTCTGATCATTTAATGTTCAACATTAGTTTGCACCTATTTCACATAATTGTTCAAAACTTAAAATGTGCCTTTGCAAGGTTTTGTAAAGTATGTTTTAAGAAAAGAAAATTTTTATAATCATTCAGTTTCAAAAGAACATAGAATATTAAATAAAACATGAAATACATATTTTAAAGAATACATGATAATTAACAAATTATTTTAAAACATTAACAAAATTTAAGATATGATAAAATCTGTAAAGCTGAATACCTGGAAAATCCTGTCGCAGTTCACGTGAGCTTGTGCCGTGAAAACAAAAATTTATTTAACATTTTAGAAACTAAAACGCACAAAGCTGTAGATTAACATATCGTTTAAGAACTGAGATGTAAGTTTTGAGAACAAAAAATTATATCTAACGGAGCTATGAAAGAATGTAGAACATTGTGAGTAATTGCAGGTAGACTGACAACGGGTATTAGAACAGCTAGGCTGACCAGCCGTTGTACTTTGTACTTAGATGTCATGCGATGCTTAGTTTTGGAGAAGGTCGCCAGGTGCCAGCATCTGTCAAGGGACGGAAGTTGAATATATGGAAGAACGAGTGAATGAATTTATTTACGAATTTGATGTTTTGAATTTGGATGTTACAGTAGATAGATCTTCTTGCAGATTGATTTTCGAAATTAATTACAAAATTTTTGTAAGTTACTTTTACTATTTCTTGAAATATTTATCTTGAAATTTGCTAAGTTGAATTTAGAAAAAATTTAGTAGAGCGACTAAAGTAACGTCTTCCCTGCTCGGAGTCTGGTACTAGAATATCCGTCTTTCTACCGACAATTTTGGTTCTCCCTTTCTGTGGGAATGTTCCCGCAAAAGGTAACCAATTTTTCTCCCTTTCACAAAGAAACGTCTCTTCTGTATATTTCGTAGTTTTTGGCTGCTTTTCTCCTAAACTTTTATATGAGAAGCTGTTCTAGGTTTAGTTTTTATCTATTGTACTGTTTTTATTAATTATTTTCTATTAAAAACCCTTTTAATAGATATTTGTATCTTTCTATTTTTTCGCATTATCTGTGTAGGCAGTTGGTCAGGCGAGTCCAACTTCTGATCTGTGACGTCATGCGACTTGGAACGACGTTCATAATAATTCCTACAATTTGTGATTTTGAACACTTTTACGTACATCTTGCTGTAACTTCTGAACGACTGGCCCGATCTTCGATTTTTCTTCGGATTCATCTTCCTTCCGTTCTTGATGATCTTGTAGAACTCGATTCGTCGATTGGGGATGCTTAGTTTTCGAGTCCGCACTTTTCCTGAATGACTATTTTTTCACTATCTAACTTTTTATTTAAGTCCTTTTTCACAATTCTTTTGCACAACAGTTCTTCTTCTGGTCCTATGACGGAAATAACTTCTTAGTTTTTCGTCGTAGTTCGCTTGGCTCTCGACTTAAATTTGCTCGAAGTCGTGGCTTTTTTAGCTTCGTATTATTTGTTTATAAAATACCCCCCATTATCAATTCTCAACTCTGCTCTGTTGTTTTACACTTTTACATCATTAATATATATTATTCATTTCTTATTTTCCCCCTTTAACATTTATTTTTACCGCTTTTGGGCTTTAACTTTTTACCTTTTGTTATTATTATATCTCCAACATTTTAACTTTAAATCTTATTCTGATCACATATTATTATACCCTACGGTTGTCTCTTCAATTTCTATTATTATTATTATTTCGTTTATTCCCCTTTCACCTTTAATAACTTAAAAATCTCTCCAAGAATGATTTTCTAAGTCCATTCTCCCCTTGTTGTTATTATTATTATTTATTTTTGATTTTTGAATTTCCCCTTTTTGCAAATTTTAGGTCTATGGGCCCTTCGAATTTCTTTTATAACTTTATTGTTTTAAGTACTTTTATATTTAATTGTTGATATTATTAGTCGACTGATTCTACTGAATAATTATTTAACTTAATATTTTATTTTTTTAATAAAATTAGAACTACCATAGATTGGTTTTCATGCTTAGACATGAAAAGTTTTGCCTTGGCCTCGCGTAACGTGTGTGTGTGTGTGTGCGCGCGCGCGCGTGTGTGTGTGTGTGTGTGTGTGTGTGTGTGTGTGTGTGTGTGTGTGTGTGTGTGTGTGTGTGTGTGTGTGTGTGTGTGTGTGTGTGTGTGTGTGTGTGTGTGTGTGTGTGTGTGTGTGTGTGTGTGTGTGTGTGTGTGTGTGTGTGTGTGTGTGTGTGTGTGTGTGTGTGTGTGTGTGTGTGTGTGTGTGTGTGTGTGTGTGTGTGCGTGCGTGCGCGCGCGCGTGTGTGTGTGTGTGTGTGTGTGTGTGTGTGTGTGTGTGTGTTGAGACGGCTTGGGAAAAGCCAAAAGTCTCAAGCCAATTTAAAACATTTTAAATTCCCGCGATAAAGCCATGTAGATGGGAGACGAGGAGGGACGATGACGTCACGGCAACAGGTGTTGAACACTGCATGTTGGATCGTGTACAATCGCTCTGTCTTGTTTCTTATTTTATTAAAATACTAAATTATTAAAATAAATTAATGTTCAGTAGAATCAACCGATTAATAATATCGAAGAATAAATTTAAAAGCAATTAAAACAAAAAAGTTATTCAAGTTTTTATAGGGGCTCAAAAACCTAAAATTTGGAAAAAACTTAAATTCAAAATTCAAAAAACGTAGAGTCATAACTCAAAGGGGAACTAATAATAATCATAAATAAGAAATATGAATTAATAATAATTAACAGGTGAAAATGGACTTAGAAAGTCATTCTTGGGGAGTTATTTGGAATTTTTGAGTTGAAGGGGGGATTATTTAAAAAATAATAATAAGTACTATTCAAGAGACCACAATAGGGCACAATAATATGTACTTATAATCAAATTTGAAAATAAAATAAGGGAGATATAATAATTACAAAACGTAAAACTTAAAAGCCCAAAAGCGGTTAAATTAAACGTTAAAGGGGTAAAGTAACATGGTATTTATAGATATCTAGTATGTAAAATTGTAAAACATCAAAGCAGAAGTAATAATATATAATGGGGGGGGTTTATGAACATAAACTCATACGATGAAAACTTTGGGACTTCAAGGACGCATAACTCAAAAACCAAACGAGTTATGTGAAAAGTACAAACATAGTTTTTCGTCGTAGTAGAAGAGGAACAAGATTTCGTCAAAAGAATTTTGAGAAAGGACTTATCTCAAAATTTGGAAAGAAGAAAAATCGAATTTCGGGAAAAGGGCGATAACTCGCGAACGAAGCGCAGTAGAGCGATGAATCAAGTTCCACAAGACCCACAAGATGGATAGGAAGAAGAATCCGAAAGGAACTTTAAAATCGGTTCGAGCGTTCGAAAGTTATAGCGAGTTGAACGAAAAAACGAACAAAGTAGAGATTTTCATGCAAAAACATGAAAAGTGGCGTGCGCATCCTCAGCAGGAATCCAAAGTTTAAAACATCATATTGCCAACTTGGATCACAGATAACGTTGAAGAAAAAATACAATAAATTATTAATTAAAAGGTGTTTTAATTAATAATAAAGGAAGAAAACTATTCATTAGTCAAAAAATATGACTAATAAAATATATAGTGTAAATATTTCAGACCAAAAGGGCCTGAAAACACATAATATATGGAAAATACCTTTTTCCCTAAAAGGGAGGAAAATTGGCTCCAGAAAAGTGGATTAATTCCCACTGACAGGGAGACCATAATTTGTCGTTCGAAAGAAGGACACTTTTGATTTGGAATCGACGCGAAGTGGACGTTTCTTCTGCAACCGACTCTGAGCTGAGAGGAAGATTCAACTGTCACTCTACTTAACTGGACTTAGAATAATTTCAACTTTAAACGATCTTCAAGGCAACTTAGAATAATTCGAGACCAGCATTCAACTACATAGCAGCTTACAGACTCTGGATCGAAAACATCATATCAACATCATCCTAATTATACAACAAATTCCAAATCCAACTAGAACTTCTAATAAAGTGTGAAGGTATCTTATACTTAAGGAATAATTCGCAAATATTAACTTCATTTCAAATATAACGTCATTAGGGGAATTATTAAAAATTAAATTCATTTTTAAACCTCTGCTTTGGTGTTGAAAATAATTAATAATTTAAATACGACTTTTTCAGTACAGGAAAAACTGTTTGTGGTTCTGTCTGAAAAGTCAAGCGTTTTTATTTTGTTTAAGATATAGAAAATATTACATTGATAAATTTTGTCAAATAAATAAATAGTTGTGTTGTTGTTTAATCAAGTTGTTTGGTGTTATTAAAAAAGTTTATAAAGTTAACATTTTTCCTGTGCAAAAGAGAAAGGAATACATAAATAATTCATTTCTAAATTTTGTTGTGTTTTCAATATATATCCATTCTGTATATGTTATTAACCTTGTTTAAACATAAATCTTATATATGTGCTCTGGTAATATAATTTGAAAATTTTAAAAGTTATCATCAGAACTTAAGAGCCGATTTCTCCCAAAAGGCACGACCTTGGAGAGAGAGAGTGTTAATCTTAAAAAAGAGTCAAATAATCGAGCATTGAGATAAAATTCAGGGAATTTTGCGTAAATTAAAAGGTAGTAAGTTTATGAGGACAAGCTCATACTTACTAGAGCCAAGAGTTGCAAAATCTTTGATTCAAAAAAGTAAAAGTGAGCATCTTGGTCTTGCCCGCGCTTGCTCTGAGAACAAAGGTGGTTCGCCCAGTCGGTGGTGATCGTACAGCGAGGTTAAGAGTTCGTGATAAATAGTGTTCCAAAAAGGGAACAAAGAATCTTAAATTCGTGAAGACAGAACAGAGTGGTTAGTGGTAAGTGTAGCGCAAAAAGAGGCGCGAGAACCCACGACCTCGAGACGGAGCGCGGCAAGTAGCGTTCCAACGTGGGGCAAAAAGAACGTGTGTGTGTGTGTGTGTGTGTGTGTGTGTGTGTGTGTGTGTGTGTGTGTGTGTGTGTGTGTGTGTGTGTGTGTGTGTGTGTGTGTGTGTGTGTGTGTGTGTGTGTGTGTGTGTGTGTGTGTGTGTGTGTGTGTGTGTGTGTGTGTGTTTGTTGCACGGTTTAATTGAACCGGTCGCAAGGAACAATTTTGGAAAATAACCAAAATCCAAAACTTCAATCAAATCCAACAAAAACTGTAGAAGTTAAGAAAATTATTCAAATTATACATTAAGAGTAAAAGCAAGCAGGGCTGAACCGAGCCAAGGTCAACGGGCTTGGACAGGAAATGTCCAACGTTCCGGTTTTAACATGAATAGAGTCCATATAAACCAATGTTAAAACTTCAAAATTCGAAAACTAAAACAAAATTAAGGTCATCGTGTAGAGCTAGGAAAACCTAATAATAAATAATGAGAAAATAAACTTGTCAGATTAATAATAAAAAGTTATAGCTAAAATAAAACGAAATAAAACGCAAAACTCTCCTAAAATAGATAAAACTAAAAATCGAATAATAACAGTACATGATCATAAGATAAACTAATAATAAATAAGACTCGACACCAAAATCCACTTAAAGGCAATAAAGTAATAAAACAATAAATAATCAAACATGCAGAGCGTACCGTAATTTGTGAACCAATGAAGCAAGGAAGAAGAGGGAAGCAGTTTTGGGACTTTCAGCATCAGAAGAACAACATCCAAAAAGAAAATTAAAAAAATTTCCAAAAACGAAAAAAGTAAATCCGAAAAAACTACGATATCTTCAAATCGTTATAAAGGAAGAAATATACGTCGTATCGTTTCGAATGAAGATGGAAAACCATCAGGAAGAAAGGGGCTTCAAAATGAAATCACCAAAAAGAAAATCAAACGAAGCGAACGAGAGTTATGAAGAAATGAAGAAATCGACAGTCAAAACTCAAGATTTTCAGGAACAGACATGTGTTCAAGGTCGCGCGAATGAGAGACTCTCGCCGCTAGGAAGGGGAAGATTACCAACTCGAGCAAAATTTAACAACAAACAATTAAACTAAAATAACTAATAATAATAGAAATAATTAATCTAAAGTAGTGAAGATAGCCAAATAATGGAAGGATAAGCCAATAGGAGTTCATAAATAGTTAAAATAAATTATAGAAACTTAAATAAATCGCGAAATAAAAAAGGAACAAAAATCCGAAAAGTTGGCTATACTGTATAGCTCAAACTTCGACGAGTTGACTTGCAACAAGTTAATTCATCAGTCTCGTACCAGCTCCAGGAAGGATCATCCACTTTTACATAAGTCTGAAGAGGAAATCGTCGTAAACATAATTTGTCAGTGTTGAGTACTTCTATGGGTTAAGAACGATATCCAACAGCAGGGTCGGCCTTTGAAGAAGACAACACTACGTCCTACAGCAGCTTATTAGAAGAGATCTTGACTACGGACTCCGGCAAATATCCTACCAATAATTGTCGTCATCGCGGCAGGAAGCAGATTCAACGAGGACAGGACTTTGAGAGATTCTAGAACAGGAGGCAACTCTAGAAACAATCTTCAGGATCCACAATCATCTTCAGAATCAGGACGAGCGGACTTGTGCAATTCACAAAAACAAGGTACTGCATAAATCAAGCTTTTTTAATAAATAAATTTTTTTTTTTATTAAACTTGAGAAAAGTCCAAAATTCCTAAAATTAACAGAATTCAATAATAACGTTTTAAAATAAAGTAAAGAGTCAGAAATAAAGTCAATTTTAAATTCAATAAAGTAAAGAGTAATCAAATAAAATAATTCGAGTCAAATTTTCAATAAAACCAAGTAACAGATTGGAACAACATAAATAAAAGGGTTTATAAATAAATGTGTTAGATTAAGAATATATATTGTTAGATTTAGTTATTGTTAGAACTACTTAGGATAAATAATTTTCAAGTTGTTTGAAAAAGAAACTTTTAATGTAATATGAAGGAAAAGGCGACAAAACTTGTTGTAAGAGATGTATTACTAAATCAATAGTTTTCTGAGATAAAAATTAAATTGTGCCGATTTCAATAAATTTGTAAAATTTCATTGTCTTGTATTTTAATTGAAACTATCCTTATCAAATAAATTCTTAAATTCAAAAAGAAGAATAAGTAAGTGCTCACAAGTAGTAAATTTAAATTTAAAAAGAGCAAATTTTGATTTGATGAATTGATTAGCTCCAAAGGGCACACCCTTTGAGAAAGAGTCTGAAGTTTTAAAAGAGGTAAGATAGCTTAAGAAGTGAACTTAATATATATATATATATATATATATATATATATATATATATATAAACTTTTCATGTGTTAGCATAAGTTTATATATATATATATATATATATAAACTTTTCATGTGTTAGCATAAGTTTGATGAAAATAATTTGATCATGTGTGTAACATAAAATTAAGAGCCTTATCAGGGACTTAGAAAGGTAGGCAATAGGAGAAGCATTTTCTACCTCGTCGTATTAAATAGTGTAGGGTCACTGGTAGGGTCTTGCAAGCGTCTGTCCCCGAGGGTACGGAGTTTTCGTCTATGGGGAGGGGGTGCGTGTCAGTGTGTGTGTGTGTGTGTGTGTGTGTGTGTGTGTGTGTGTGTGTGTGTGTGTGTGTGTGTGTGTGTGTGTGTGTGTGTGTGTGTGTATGTGTGTGTGTGTGTGTGTGTGTGTGTGTGTGTGTGTGTGTGTGTGTGTGTGTGTGTGTGTGTGTGTGTGTGTGTGTGTGTGTGTGTGTGTGTGTGTGTGTGTGTGTGTGTGTGTGTGTGTGTGTGTGTGTGTGTGTGTGTATATTATTACTTATCCAAACATTAATGAAACTTAACTAACCGTACAAAATAATAAATCTGTAACAGTTCTTGTTTTATAGCTCGTTCTTTTGTTAACCTTGTAACAAATACTTTCTATTATACTTTTAAATTAAATGAATAATAATTAATACTTTTATAAATAATCAATTATTGCTTTGTATGCAAAATCCATTAAATTATTCGAATAATAATTATTAACAATAATTAATACTAATAATAATTAATAAATTAGTAATAACAAATAAAATTATAACTTAATTCTTGGAGCAAATGACCTTCAAGTATACACTTATTTTTGTGTCAATCCATTTTTAATTTAGTTGTAGCACATGATTGTAATATAGAAAAATATTTCAACTTAAGATAGAAATTATGTTAAAATATCAATTTTACATATTAACGTAAGTAAAGATAAAGTTGTTTTCATTGTTGACGAGGTTTTCAACCTGACAACGCCTTCCCTAACTAATTTGTAGCTCAATTTTAAATGAACGTTGGTTCTGACTTTCGTAAATTGGTAATTTACAAAATTATGTGCATGTGAGTCATAGTCATAATATAGTAATTTGGTAATATCTCAAAACACAAGATTAAAATCATCGTTACCCATTACAAAAAAAAAGTTGGGATTCACTAGTAATTAGGGCAAATCAAACAAGTTTATTATTATTTTTTTAATAGTAGCCTAACCATTTTTTTCTGAAACATCATGTGCATCATATTTATTTGTGTTATAAATATTATTTTGAATATAAAAAAATTCATTTCTATACAATTAACTAAAAACAAACAACATTTATTAGATTGTAAAAAATACTGGTTGATATTTTTGCATAAGTTAAGTTTCAGAAATAAATAATTGTAAATTTACATAGAAAGCTGGATTTGTATCATTATCAAATTAAACGGATTGCGTTAAAAAGCTGTAATCACATTTCAATATAAGAGAATTTATTGCCTCACCTCTCTATGGAGAAAATTAATGTGGCAATAGATCATGGAAATAAAATTGGTTTCTCTTCGTAGGAAATTGAAAAGATTTGTCATCATTTATACTGTGTCACCTCAGGGTGTTCAATTGTCTTGTTTGTACTCGGTCACTCAGTTTATGAATGCCTTTGTGCAATATAAATGTTTAGCTATTTTAACCGAATCTTGGTTTATTAGCATTCGTTACACTTAAATATATGTGACATATCCACATGATAGATACAAACTTTAGATTTTAATGGACCATATTTCATTGAATTCAAAATCATATTTCTTTCTAGACTTTACTGTAATGTCTGATAGTATGTTCTGTTTCAAATGTACTCTATTAGGATAAATGTGATCATTGAGGTGCATTTTTGTTTTTGAAAAGTGCCATATCATTAGGATTTAGTGATATGTGGAATATCTCATCTTGATAAGACATACATACAGTGTATAATTAGATTCAGTAATGTTAACATAACCAATAATTATTAAGAATAAGTACAAATCAGTGAATGGATAACAAAATTTCGAACACATAGGCCTACTTAAAATACTCATTGATTATAATTAACACAATGTATCAACAATTGTGTTTGTTTAATCCAAGAAGTGAAATCTGTACATTTTTGAAGTACCGACGGACTTTTGTTGATTATGCAATTCTTCAGGAGTATGTTAACTATAAATAAAATCTCAACAATGTAATTGCAGACCCAAAGCAGGCTCTATATCGTAAGACTATAAGCATTTACACACGATTGTAAATTTAATCTTCGGTTTCTTCCAGTTTTTTAGGTGATGAAATGAAGCACGCAATATTAATAGCACTTTATCTTGTAACATCCTTATCTTCATTACAGATTTAATTAAAAACCGTTCAAACTCTACAGAAATACCCGGTCCATCAGGTAGTGGCATCTGGTGTATAAACCATGAAAGCGGCTTCACCTGATTGCACCGTGGACTTAGACCTACCGTTAAGACACGGCCAGTCTAGTTATCATGCTTAAAATGTTAAGTCGTCTTCAACGCACGTGATAATTTATTCCTTTTTCTAGTCGTAAAACGTTGATCTAAAGTCATTCAAAATGAGTCAAAATTTCTCTTCACGCGTGCTAAAAACCTTGCTAAACTGAATACGAGAACATGACTTGTTCAACGAAGTGTCTACTCTTCACCATTCTATAATATCTGACCATCAAAAAATTCCTGTTTCATCAAACCAGGTAACTCGAAAATTTCATTTTAAAGCATATTAAGTTGACCATGTTAAGAAAATATGTATTTCTATTTCATAAATGTAAAATTTTGAAATCTTTTCAATCATAATTATTAAACTTTAAGTTATCTGTAAATTCTTTTAAAGCATATATTTATATAATCTTTTGAAAGAATAAAACAAAGCTTCATTTTAGTAATTATAAAATCAAAGCATTAATTAATGAATCATTAAATTTAATTGCAACTAATATTCTATTGCTTTGTAAATTGTAACAGCTTAAATTCAAACATAAAAGGAAAAGCTTCCTTTTCTATCATTCATAACGTAAAGTCATTTTGTAATTTATTTGAATATATATATATATATATATATATTCATTTAAAGATATATATATATATCATTTTGTCTTTAAAGAAATTGCCTTTTTTTTAAATATAACTTATTTACAGAAAAATATGTCGCTCATAAACCTGCAACAGAAATGTTTAAACCAGTCTAGAAGTGTCTCTGCTCTATTTAATTAGAATATGTATTTCTGCAGCAAAAATCTGGTTCGAGCATGTGGTAACAATGAACTAAGTTCAAACAGAATTTGAAGTTCATGCAAAAAACTCAGGACTTTCTTTAAGTTATGTAAAAAACACAAAATAATGAACTATCTAGGCTGTGAATTAATCTAGTGAGAAATAAACTTGAACTGTTTCTGTGAAATAATGTTGAATGTTTCATGAACTAGACGTAATAATAATTTTTTTTTAAATATGTACAAAATGCAAAAGTAAAATAAAACGGATGGGATACCAATGCACTTTTCGGCTTTACGACCCCAAAGGGGTTAATTTTCAAACTTTAAGATTATTGAAGTCAATATACTTTTTTTAATGTATAATCAAAATAAATAAATCAATATACCTTTTTTTAAATATATAATCAAAATAAATTTTCCCACTACAGTTGGCCAACTTACTTCTCCACATATAATTAATTAAGTCTTATATATCCTATTTGTAATTAATATATTAAAATTTGTTAACCTTAATCTATATATATATATATATATATATATATATATATATATATATATATATATATATATATATATATATATATATATATATATATTTTAAACTAAATTTTGTAACATTTCATATTTTGAAAAATTGTGCTTTTCTTTTAATTTACTTAGTAATTATTTGTATAGGGGGTCTGTTTAAAAAATTATCTAAATTCTCTTTTGGGGCGCATAAATAATATAAATTTTCTAGATATATATATAGTTTCAATTGTTACCTTGTAAATTGTTCTATTTATCTATGTTACATGTCTTTTATGTAAATGGTTAAGTTGATTTTGTCGAAGGATTGAATAAATTGTAGCAAAATTGAAATTCTACTTTTCTCATTCAAACATGTTGCCATATCTCGTTCCTGAGTTAAACTTTTAAGGACCTCTTCCTTAAATTGTTTTCTTAAAATAAAAATGGTAACAATCTAAAACAAAACAGACTCTCTACATTTTCATGTACAAATCACTAACATTTAAAATTTATTCACCCCTATGAGTGTTATTCAGTTCGCTATTTTCATTAAAATTGTATTAATATCCATAGTTTCAGGAAGTGGAAATGATTAATAAATTTGTCGAATAAAATATTAGTTCTGGATTTTATTTGTTAGGTAACACTATTTGGGAGAATATTGACATAATTATTGTCTTAACGTATCATCATGTAAATGTATCACGTTAAATTGGTTTATTGATATATGGATTGTATTTGTTATTACAATGAGACACTGCATAGTGTTGTAATTTTCATAAACACTGATATATTTCATATATCCTGAATATTGAGAGTTAATATTAAAATTAAAATTTGAAAATAATACAAAAATTTATATTATAATGTCTCATAATTTTCTTCGTTTATTATATTACATAGAATGACTAAAATCAATATTTTTCTCTAACATAATTTCAAGAATTGATATATTTTAAGATTTCTAAAACTTGGAATTAAAAATTGGTTACATTTCATTTGTAAAAATACTAAAAATATCTAAGAAGAAGCAATAAAAACTGTACAAGATTTGTATAAATATATACGATATCTGAATTATATACAAAAAATTATATTTGATGTACAATATTTATAAGACTCAAATGTGTCAATACTCGGCATGAAACAGAGGTTCATTCACTGATAGTATGTATGTTACTTTTAGTAATAATATATCTAATCATTTCAGACCCTATTTTTATTAAAATATAATATTCATAGTTTTATTTAGCAAAATCTATATTATGTTTAGTAACTGAGTACGATTTTGACAACACACAATAATTTTGTATTAACAAGTTTTAAAAATAAACAAAAATGTAATGGTTACTTTACACAGGAAACAAACATAGAATTCAGATATATATTGTAGTAAAAATATATATTTTAAGGACAACGGTTTTACACCATTAATACCATTTAATGTTGGAGACGTAATACACGCATAAAGCCCATATGTCACCTAATCAAGCTTCTATTGTTAAAGTGCACGTTATAAAAGTTGTATAAATTATTATAACGAAGTCATATTATAAGGACGGTAATGAAAATTACGTGATTAAATAATCAATAATCAATCATTGAAAAATTACGTGGTGGTTGAATCATGATTCAAGTTGAAAACTTATATATATTTTTTCTCAATAGAAAAATTGTTTTGGCGAGATACATTGAATCAGTATTCGATTTTAAGACTAATATGGTTAATGAATTAATTATATTATGGACAATGTTTGTAATCTTTTTCACATAAGCAAAAACTGAAATAATGGACTTTATTTTTACAGAAAAACTGTTACAGTTTTTTTAATAATCAACAGCTCTCACTCTCTCTCTCTCTCTCTCTCTCTCTCTCTCTCTCTCTCTCTCACTCTCTCTCCGTGAAATATGTATGCAAATACCTCAAGGATGAAACTATAAACTTCGCAATGACGAAATTACTTTGTTCAATAACACTAAAAACCGTTATTTTGATTATAACTATGTTTTAAAAGAATATAAGATTACCTAAATTTTGGAAAGGTTCGACTTTAGGAGTAGATCCTAATAAATCACATGTTTAAATATTATATATATATATATATATATATATATATATATATATATATATATATAATAATTTACTAATATCGATATATCCATTTCATTATATAAATTATACATACTTTTAATTTATGTCTATATTGTACATTGAAATCGTAAAATTGAAAAATAATCAACTTTTGTATTCTAGTAGTTCAACAAACAACTTCAGAAATTGTACCACTGATTGCACAAAAAAATATATGATTGCTTTTCAAAAAAATATATTGAATTATATTAAAGGGTAAACTGAAAGTATTTACGTCATATAAGTTTTAATTTTGTTACTGTATTATGTAATATATCCTACAAAAGCACGTTCAATATCAACAAAATTGGCATTTCCCCTAAGCACCGTAAGATGTTTATGTGTTTTATTACGGATGGTAATGTTTGTTAATGTCTTTCATTGTACAATCTTTATTAGGATTACGCTGTATGTGTCTACGTTGTTATGTGCAAAATTAGAATAAACTCAGATATTTGCATACAACGTTTCAAAATAATTGCAATTTATTATGCCTTTTAAAATTGAGGAATCGTTATTATACAGAAAAGAATAAAATATTGTAATGTGAAATATATAATACATTATTCCACTAACCCGCTTTTCTATATATTATATATCGCAAAAATATATTTCTTTTTTAAATATACACAACCGAGATTAAAAGCAATCAATTCGTGGAAGTTGAGAAAATTCCGATACACCTCAAACTCTTTAAATAATTAATAACCAAAAACGACACATATTGTATTCATGCTAATCATAATAAATTATCATTTTTATCATTTTTGTTATGAATAAATTTATATATATATATATATATATATATATATATATATATATATATATATATAAATACAGAATGAGATGAAATTTTTATTTTTTTTAATGTTTTTATTTATTAAAAAAAATCTAAATTACAGGTTTTATTGCTAATGTAATGAAGTAAGTATACACGAAATTAAAACAATATAACATAGTGAAGTGTTTTAATATTTATAATTAATAACACAACGTTAAAAAAATATTGTTCTTAGTTTAATTTTTATCAGCTGGTTATAATATAATTTTCAATTAATTGACCATAATTTTTTTTAAACATCAATAGATTAATTACCATTAAAAACTTATTAATGAGATCCAAGACCAATCAATAATCGGCCATTGACTTTTTTACAATGACTTGCGATATAAATTTTGAGTGAAGATACATGTTCCCTTCTCCTTGTATAAGTACCTTCATTAGAAATATCACAAACCAGTTTTAGACCTTTAAATAATAAAAAGCAGACACTTATACAACCAACACAATTAAAAGTTTTTATCTCTTTACAGGTTAAAAGTATAAAATTTAGATAAGTGCCTTAAATTACCTAACTAATGATAATAAAATTTATTATATTTTTTTTACAAACAATTTATATTTTAATTGTGGTAATATTTTAGTATCTATAACGTGTAAAAGCAACTTGCGTGTATAAATATGTTCTAAATTCATAAAAAATTAACAACTGCAAAATGACGATTGCTCATTTTTTACATAAATGGAATCGATGGTTAATTGTGCTCTATACAAACAGTGGTTACAATAAACGTTTAATAATTTAAAATATTCATCCACCATATTGGCATATGTAAATTAAAAATAAATAATAAATATTTTGAACAAAAGCATGTAATAAATTATGTAAAATAAATTTAGAAGTAAAATATTTATTATTTATTATTTATTATAACTTAGTAAACACAATATATATAAGTAAAATTAATTTCATTTACACTGAAGTTTAATCTGTTATACTTATACTCGTATGTCGAAAATTTAAATAAATACTGATTAATATAAAATATATCGAAATAAATCAATTTTTTTTGTTTCGGATGTTATAGATTATAGATGATTTAAAAGCATCCATGAAGTTATTATAAAAGCCCGGATTTGTCTGAGAAAGTCTTATCACATACAAAGAAGTAAAAACTTTTACCAGATTAAGATATTAATGGATATGGCGGGGAAATTCGTTCAATGGCCGGAGTGTACCATTACTATTATTTAAAAGAATATAATCAAAATAAAATTAGAATACAAAATACTATTTTTAAAAAAGAATAATTTTAGATATTGTTGTGTTACGTTAGCTTACATTTTATTCAGAGTTTTATTATTTTTTTGCTGAACCCATTATCAATCTTCAAAAAGTATGTCGAATATGATAACAGAGAGTCCAGGTATTCTAAACTCAAATTAGTAACTTTGGCATAATACATACTGCAACTTTTTTTTATTTATTTTTAATGCGTTTATTGTGGCATAAAAAAATTTACTTTTTAATTGAATACGACGTAATAAATATAAGTTAATTAACAAAAATTTTAATATCAAGTTGTTTTTATATTTTAGGTTAATAATTTAAGGATGCAATAGACAAAACATTTGGTTACTATAGTTATTATAATTTATTAAGTTTTTGTTAAATTGTATAAGTTCATTTCTGTTGATAGTTCTAATATAAAAAACTTTTATAACCCATGTGTTGTAAAATAACACATAATTAAAATAATAAAATAATAATTATTATTATTATTACTATTATTATTATTATTATTATTATTATTATTATTATTATTATTATTATTATTATTATTATTATTATTATTACTATTATTATTATTATTATTATTATTATTATTATTATTATTATTATTATTATTATTATTATTATTATTGAAATAGTTCAAGATTATGTTCTTTGAATATTAGGAAAATTACAAAAATATAAAGGTATGAGTAAAAATTATATTTTACTCGTATACCTTCTATGCTAAAGTAACAGAAAAAGCAGGCCTAGGCTTGTGTGTAAATACAAATATAAAGAACGTGTTACTATAACATAATTATTTCTCATAAGTAATACATTAGAGACTAATGGAAAATGAAATATTCCAAGTTGCGAATAATCTATATATACATATATAAAATTTTTTTTTTACTTCAGAATATGACAACACATATTATATTATTTATTTAATTGGTTACTATTTTTCTCACTTGTAAAATGTTTGTTCAAATATATCTTTACTTTTTAAGTGTTATTTAAGGAATTTATTTTAAAGCTGTTATACTATGGATAATATATTTAATTTTACTGGCTATATAATTTTATTTCCGTTTTAAATCATATATGTAATAATATTTTAAATTATAAATATAATAAAATCAATTTTAAGATTTATTGTAAGAGATATTAGTAAATAAACTCATGGAACATCATTCGAAAAATAAACTATGGATCGTACTAACTGTTTGGAATATTCAAACTAAATTGTATACATGATCAAAAATACTCACTTTTGATGTTGTTTATTTCATTATATTTTTAACAAATTATATTACAAGATATAGTCTAAAGCAAAATTGTAGTAACATCCATTTTTCAACATCAAAAATAGTTATACAGTGTAGAAATATAAAGCATGTAAAAGATACCTACATTATTGAATACCATTCTTGTGTAAACAAAAAGTTATAATGTGTTCGTTTGAAGGAGAAATAGTTACACTTTGTTATTTTGTACTATTTACAAAACAACCTCAACTGCTACAAACGATGACAGGGATTCTTCTTAATATTAGGTCGAAAATGGAATGTTAAAGATTGTAATTTTTAGTTACGAAATAAATTAATCTGTTAAGCGATTTTTCAAACGCCATCATCAAACAACCTCAGGAGCTCACTTCATAGGCTCAATTATCTCAAGGAGACCAATAGGATCTAAGGTTTTCCCATGGGTCTTAGGTTTACTATATATTCTCTAATGAATAACTCTTGATCTCTTTCCGTTCTGGATTTATTCAACTTTTTAAAGGTTAAGGTATTCATTTTATGTTCTTATCTTAATTTTATCCTCTGCAAATGAAATAAGACTGAAGGTTCGCAAATAATAAAGAAAACAAAAGATTCTGTATTTGCGATATGCTAATATTAAAATTACTATCTCATTGCGCTTATATGATTCAATATAAATACGTGTTAAAATGTAGGGGGTTTTTTTTTAAGTTCTTTGATTTTAATTTAAAACAATAAATTTGGAATATTTTAGAGATTGTAAAGCTATGATATAATTAGGATATTTATAGTTAAATATAAGACTGTAGGAATAAAAATAATTCAATATAAATTAATGTAAATTATGTAAAAATTCCGGGAAAATTATTTTATTTCAAACTTTTCTAAAAAAGCTGTGCTATACTTTCTTACAAAGTATGAATTAAATTAGTTTGTTTTAGTAGAATTTGAACATAATACGTAAGTAATTAAAAATCGTACAATTATTGAGGGATATTACTTTTAGTATATTAGTTATTTAGATAATTATTTTATGGAACAGAAAATTAAATAAAAACAAATTGTTACATGACGGATTAATTTTGACATTATTTACATGTGTATTATGGCTGTAATCGAATGTAAAAATGATTTCATGAAAAGTACATAAGTACTCATTAATTTTCCTTTTATCGATAGTTAAAAAATGAATATTACGCACAAATAAACATTTTCTTGGAGATAGTCATGTAAATCCTTCTTCACTAGAAATCCTATTTCTTTTTTATAAACAATGTTAAAAATAGATCATATAATATACTTAAATAACCGTTTTGTGCTATAAAGTCTTTATTTCAAAAACAACATACTTTTCAACTATTTAACACGTTTGTAACGCATAAGAAATAGTAGTAAAACATGGTTTAATTTAAAATGATGAACAACAATTGGACAACTACAGAGATAAACTTAGTAAACATATACTAACCAATCAATTCGATACCTTGAGGTGAGGCAGTATAAATGTTGACAAAGCTTTTCAATTTCCTAGGTAGAAAACCAATTTTATTTCCTTGATCTACTGCCACCATTATTTTCTGAACAAAGAGGTGAAAGCTGGAAGAGTATGTTTATATTTAAATGAGGCAGAAAAACTTCCACAGGAAGTCTATTAATTTCTTAACGAAGTTAATCACAAATTTATATTTTAAGTATGTAACAACTTCTATTATAAAGTGACAAAATATATTATCTACAATATCCAATAATGAAAACTATTACTATTTTAATACGCTTTATTCTCACTCCATGTTCTTTCTATGGATGTAGATTTTTTTTTTTTAAATATTTATAACCTACTAAGTACTTTGTTAGTGGTAGAATTGGTTCAACCATAATCGATGAATTAATTATTTAATGTGAATGTTTATGGCTCTGACAATTTTAACTATAGAAATAATATGAGAAAGATTTGGTTGAATTTTGAGAAAACAAACATTAAAAAGCTGTCCCAATTAATTTAGCAATAACTTCCGTTACCTGAGGTATACAACTATGATTTTCGTCATAAATTGTATTATACCTTCAATTCTGTATTGTTTACTATTCATGGATATTGGACATTATAATTTTGTATTAATCAATTAGCGACCATGTTTCATTAAAAATCAGTCCATGCTTTTGAACTGTAAATAACTTCAGGATCGATTGATATGTCGCAATGTAAATAAGAAAAAATTAAAGAGACTTATTAGTTGTTTTTTTTTTTACATTATACTAAGTATTTTTGACATAGACATTTTCAATTGTATTACTTGTGATTGGTAATTTTTGGTGCATAAGTGTGTTAAACAAATATGATTTTAATTTGATTCCTAATACGACCCAATAAAGACAATTATATTTTTTAGTCTATTTTATATAAGTAAATTAAAAAATGCAACTGAAATTGACCGACAAGTTTAAATTTTGATTTAGTGAACAAAGTAAATATATTTGTCCTTGTTGATCAAAAGTTGAGATTGGGCTTTTAGAAAAGTAAAAATTTAAAAAAAATATAATAAAAGCGACTACGATAAACACAGGATTAATAATTATTTGCATGTTACAACATAAATATTTGTATTATAAAATAAATAATAGAATAATATTTTCTATTAGTTGGCTACGTTTAATGGTAATACATTTCGAATAGTCAAATGTGTTCGAACTGAATGGATACAACCACAGGTTTTAAAACCATGCTTCAAATGTCTCTTCTGATATTTCTTTAAAGGCTGTATGAAAAGTGGACTAGAGTTAAATCTCGTTAAAGATAAGTTAGTCTGTTAATTCTACTTTCTTATAACCAACTACCAGGTACACTTAAGCGATTTGAAAATTGTCACTAAACAATTTATTAATAACATCTGTTGCGTTTTGAAAGAGCGGTGTATTAACGTTGTGATATTTAACGCAAATATTGTAGAATTTGATGATTATATTGTACTTGTGCCATCCAAGGATATTTATACTTATATAATATTTTTTAAATTTTACAATTTGTTCATATAAAACATTTGCAAAGTAGCAATAAAATTAATAACTGGTTATCCATACGCAGGCATTTCGCTCTATGTCTAAACCAGAACGCACGGATTCTTGTATATCTCTTGGCATACGTTTGAAAGGATGTATTATGGGATCAACAGTTACACCTGCAGCTGAAAATGTGTACATTACTACGGAACATTCCTTTTCTGTAACAGATGGGATATCATATAAATTCTGATGTGTTCTTGTACCTAAAACTTTGCATTTTTTGACACGTTTTCATTACAGTTTCATTATGATTGAATATTCAACTATGATCCAATAGTATATTTTAGCCGATGATTTCTCGTAAATATAGTATTAGTTCTGCACACCATTCTGGTAAGTCTCAGAAACTCTCACTTTCGACAACATTTAAGAGTTTTTCTCAAAACTTTCAGGATATCTCCTTAGAAGACATTGTATAGTTTCGATCCTGATTTGTCATTTACAAATATATTAAGCCAGGCCGATTCTTCTATTACTTTTTGAAAGCAACATTTAACTTCATGGGAACGCATTGGGGGATCATAATTTTGCTTTGAACAGAATGCAGTATTGGATGTTCTTATTCTGAAAAATGTTTAGGTTGATCCCATATCCTAGTTATTGTTGCAATTGAATGAAGTTTTTGAAATTTACTTACCGAATGAAATAAAATTATGTAGTTCTTTAATACTCTGATTATTAAAAATTTTCTAGTTCTCTATATACAGTAAACTCATCAACTATGTATTAGAATCCTTGGTAGTAACTACTACTAATGACTACTTTTACAAAAGTCTGTTGAGTTTTAATCAACAGCATACTTGTCACGGTTATCTATGGCTCTGAATCAAAGCAATGTGACTAGGCGTAAACAACTAATTAAAATATCTAGAACAATAAATTAGTAATACGATGAAATAGGCCTAGATTTTCAAAAAATGCGTAATTTATGTAGCTCTAGGATAAAAAAAAAATTTAAGCTCGTTACAAACAATTAAAAAACATTTCTTCCATTGAATGGCCGGTAACTTTTAAACCCTTGTCAATTACTGGTTAGGATCATTTTCATTAAATTTCTCATATTTATTTGTTTCCTAGGATATAAACCTCCATAAAAACACCGTTGGCAACACTTAACAAATATTGATTGGAATGTACCCAGTCAAAGACGAAATTACACCCTTACAAAAGTGTATTGTTCGAATATCTGACCGATAATGATTGTAATTATGATTTTATATGAAGATTTATAAAATACATCGGAGATAGTAGATTTTTATGTGTACTAAAATAAAAGGACAGGATGTTAAATAAGTCCAGGGACGGACTAAGATTGTTTAACTATTACACATAGAGCTACAAAACTTTGGACGTTGTTTGTACACCAAAACCTATTTTAGTACGTCTTACTCCTTGTGAGCCGTCCCCCCGGAGAGGTAGCGGTTTACAGATTAATTTAGTAATAATTTAATTTACTCTTCACAATATGAATAAATGCTTTATTATGAACATGTTTACAAAATTTCTATATAAGTTTAAAATCGATTTTGAAAGAAACACCTTTTGTTAGGTTAGTTTCTTAGAAAAAATGAATCATTTAATTAGATATTTTCTTATATCAACATCCTTTATATCATTGATTTTCAATTCTAATAATTATGAAATGTGTAGGCTTACTTTTTGTTTTCAGAGCCCTGCAGAGAACGTTTACTATTGTATTAACAAAATTACTAATTTTAAAACGCCATTACTCGGTTGTTATTAAAGATGAATTAAAAAAAAACATTTCTTTTAAATTTACCTATTAGAATATTTAAAGTAATATTAATAGATATTATTCTTTATTTGCATCATTTATGACATACAAAGTGCCGCGGTATACATTTGACTTGTCATACTATACAAAAATTACTTCTACACACAATACAAATATAAAAACGAGAGGTCAAACAACTAACATAAAGCAGTTCTTGAAATATTATACCGTTTCTTCTAAAACTGTAAGAATGTCCAGTAAAGGCAAATTGTCATTTTCAGATTATTCATGAAAACAAACAAAAGATGTCAAAGAAAATAAATATGATCGAATTCTCCTTTATTATACATGTATTGTTTTTTAGAAATAAAAAACGTTGTATTGAGTTCATACATTAGATCTTTGCACTGGTGGTACCACATAAATAAACTATTAATGTTTTGACTTCATTACTTTTTTCATGACATTTAGAGAACCCTGCCATTTCCTTTACAATGATAGTTTACACACAATATTGTAATACTTGCATATTTCTTTGTTATTATTATTATTTTTTTTTAATAAACCCCATTAGTTTAGCAGTTATTGTCGCCTAAAGTTTCAAAAGCCTATTATGTGATGCATTTTCGGTACACGATTTTCGTACTTCCCATTGTGGAACCAAGTAAAATACTTAATCATAGTATAGGAAGACGTGTAAACGGTAAGAGAATATTATTTTTATTTCTTTTACATAAAGTTGGTTTATGAGGCTCTACTCATAGAGTCGAACCTTTCCAAAATTTAGGTAATTTTAAATTCTTTTAAAACATAATTAATTATAATCCAAAGAACGGTTTTTAGTGTTATTGAACAATACATGTATTTCATCATTGAGATGTTTATAGTTTCATACTTAAAGTATTTGCACACATATTTCACAGAGTTACCGATAGATGGCGTTGAATATCATTTCATCAGTTTTTTTAAAGGAATTATGTTTTAAAAGAATATAAGATTACTTAAATTTTGAAAAGGTTCGACTCTAGGAGTAGAGCCTCATAAATCACGTGTTTAAATTCAAGTTTCACTATTTCATTTCATTATATTAAAATATATTTAAAAAAACTACAAAATATGTGTATTTCATTGTTATAATTAATATGGGGTGCACCGCGGCGGCGTGAGCCAAGCTGTCGCCACCAGGACGCAGTCTAATCTTGCACGCTTATTTCAGTATCGAGTAGAAAGCTTTAGCTCCTCCAATAAATTCACTAACAAGGTATTTTTATTTGTAAGGTATCTCCCATCCTTCACCTTGCACGCCACATCTACCAAACCTGGGCTCCTGCTTGATCTGTTGCGAGGTTTTACCTGCCTGGACTCTGTCAAATCAGGTCTTTACCTCACCCTTCGCACGTATACATAACGATCTGCTTTCTTCCACATTTACTCTCGATACGCCCATGGAAAGAGGTTCTGAGCTTGGTACATGGAAAACCTTTCCTGTTTCCTTGTCCCACGCGATAGGGGTACTAACAGGAAGGAAGGTGGTTTTTAGTGAGTAAGAATCTCACACTATTTGGAAGAGCGGATTTCTCCCTTTGTCTTTTGAAGATTTTCCACCTATCCTGAGAAATTTAAAAAAAAAAGAAAGTTTTTTTTTTTAAGTAATAATTAATAAATGATAACAAGAAATACACATATTTTGTAGTTTTTAAAAATATTTTGTAGTCTATAATATAGATATAATGTAATGAATTAATGAAACTTGAATTTAAACACGTGATTTATGAGGCTCTACTCCTAGAGTCGAACCTTTCCAAAAATTAAGAAGTTTTACATTCTTTTAAAACATAGTAACTGTTATAATCCAAACAACGGTTTTTAGTGTTATTAAAAAATGTATTTATTTCATCAGTGAGAAGTTTATAGTTTCATTATTGCGGTGTTTGCAAACATATTTCACAGAGCTACCGATAGGTGGCGTTGAATAACGTTTCATCAGTTAATTATAAACTTTATTATTGTTTGTTGCCATACCGACTACTGTTAATTATAATTTATTAAATTGCCCACCGTCCAGTAGTTTTTTGCGTTTTTTCTCAACGACGGCCGTTTCGGCTATTCAGCCATTTTCAAGTGTTCAGTTTCAGGACATTTACTATTCCTCGTTATAACATAAAAGTTCACAACACACAGTTATAACTGTTCACAGTGTATAACTGTGTGTTGTGAACTTTTATGTTATAACGAGGAATAGTAAATGTCCTGAAACTGAACACTTGAAAATGGCTGAATAGCCGAAACGGCCGTCGTTGAGAAAAAACGCAAAAAAAACTACTGGACGGTGAGTAATTTAATAAATTAATTATAACAATGAAATATAATTATATATATATATTATAACAAAGACACACTTGACTTTTAATGCAAATGAACTTTATTATTACAATTTCGTTCTCCTCTATTATTATTATAATTTGTCACATTTTAATGTTAATTTAATTTTGATTTGTGGAAATCACATTGACAATTAAACACAATGTAATAAGATTATAAAATGCTTCCTTAACAAAACAAAAAAAAAAGAAACAAAAAGTGTATCAAAATTGTTATTGGTCTAAATTATTTATAATGAATTTAATTTTACTGCAATTTTTTCATTTAAGTTATTCCCTGGCTAGCTTGTTTTCGGATTTCTCCCTTTGTCTTTTGAAGATTTTCCACCTATCCTGCGAAATTAAAAAAAAAAGAAAGTTTTTTTTTTAAGTAATAATTAATAAATGATAACAAGAAATACACATATTTTGTAGTTTTTAAAATTTTTTAAAAATATTTTGTAGTCTATAATATATATAATGTAATGAATTAATGAAACTTGAATTTTAAACACGTTATTTATGAGGCTCTACTCCTAGAGTCGAACCTTTCCAAAAATTAAGAAGTTTTACATTCTTTTAAAACATAGTAACTGTTATAATCCAAACAACGGTTTTTAGTGTTATTAAAAAATGTATTTATTTCATCAGTGAGAAGTTTATAGTTTCATTATTGCGGTGTTTGCAAACATATTTCACAGAGCTACCGATAGGTAGCGTTGAATAACGTTTCATCAGTTAATTATAACAACAAAATATATTTATATATATATTATAACAAAGACACACTTGACTTTTAATGCAAATGAACTTTATTATTACAATTTCGTTTTCTTCTATTATTATTATAATTTTTCACATTTTAATGTTAATTTAATTTTGATTTGTGGAAATCACATTGACAATTAAACACAATGTAATAAGATTATACAATGCTTCCTTAACAAAACAAAAAAAAAGAAACAAAAAGTGTATAAAAATTGTTATTGGTCTAAATTATTTATAATGAATTTAATTTTACTGCAATTTTTTCATTTAAGTTATTCCCTGGCTAGCTTGTTTTATTTAACGAATGATTTAAAATAAAATAAAATCTCTCTCTAGTTCGTGTGGTTCTTTGGTAACTGTGATTTAAACTTTAGTTACTGAATCACAATGTTGTTGGTGGTTAATTATTTATACAAATTTTCACAGTCTACTTATAGAATTTGAAGTTCTTTCACAATCCGAAGCGTATTTGTTCCAGCGGATATGCCTGATGTTGATTTGGTGTCCAATAATCTCCTTTGTCCTCGTGAAGCTGTAAACTGGTCTGGCTGATTTCTCGCAGAATCGCTCTTCTTGTCCTCGACGCTGATCTTTCATCTATCAACTTTTCGCTGACTATATTCACTTTACGATGTATTTTTTTTTACTTTAACTAATTCATTGTTCGAAGTATTTCTTTTAGTTTTTATTAACTCACTTCTTGACGTTGTTTGTTTTAATTCAACACTTCACTTTCGACGTACAGTATTTCTAATTTAATAATCTTCGCGATTACTTTTTCAAATGTTTACCAATTTCCCAGAAGATTTTACAATTTATTATAAATGTTTTAACAAAACTTTATGAAGAACAATTATCTAGTAGCAAAAACCCTATACCAAAACTTCGCAGAGCAACCTCGTATAAATTCTCTTGAGGAACAACCTCGTTTCTTACTCTCGGGCCAATATTTATAATTTCTCCGGTTTTAACAGTCACGCCACGGCTTTATTTTTCATTGGTAGAATTCAAAGTTTACTGGAATTTAAAAGTAACGCATCCTACTCTATTGGCTAATTTAAACTTTGTCCGTCGGCTTCTCCTTACTCTAACGTATCTCTAAATGAGTTTCTTGCCTTTAAAACCTTTTTTAATTTTGTTTGGGCTTGTCCGCGAGTTGTCAACTCTTTTATTATTTCTTGTTAAATTAATGTTTCTTATTGTGTTAGAACATTGTATGTATTTTATCAGTGAGAAGTTTATAGTTTCATCCTTGCGGTGTTTGTAAACACATTTAACAGAGTTACCGATAGATGGCGTTGAATATCGTTTCATCAGTTTTCTAAAGTAATAACAATGACTACATAAATACTATAAGACACGACATAGGATAGGGAAATAGTCTACGCTTTACGGGTGCTGTTCGTCACAAGTTTGACACACAGCTATCAGAAAGCGCTAGCAGCAGGTGCTTGACTGTACGCATCCCACTTGGTTGAGACTGTACAACTGTTGACCTCTCTCTCACAAACCTTCTCACTTACTTCCGTCAGCATAGTCAGTGTTGTCAGTTCGTGCGCTGAGATAAGCGATTCTCGACCTTCCCTCGCATCTCTGGTCCCATATTATGTGGCATCAGTGCGTTTTCTCTTACCCGCCTGAATCATTGTTTGACCGTAGAGCCACCTAGCGCCAGTCACATCAACTTCAGATTGGTCACATCAACGCCACCTAGCGGGTATTGGTCAACTCAAGAATAAGCGTAGAATATTTAACATGGCCATGTCGTGTCTTATAGTATTTATGTAGTCATTGGTAATAATTAATTTTAACAATGAAATACACACACACACACACACACACACACACACACACACACACACCGCTCTTCCTAATAGTGGGAGATTCTTACTAAAAACCACCTTCCTTCCTGTTAGTACCCCTATTGCATGGGACAAGGAAACAGGAAATGTTTTACATGTACCAAGCTGAGTACCTCTTTCCACGGGTATATCGCGATTGTAAAAAGTGTGGAATAAAGCAGAACGTTATGTAACCACGCGAAGGGCGAGGTAAAGATAAATAGAACAGTACAATATTAGAACACAATACATACCATGTCTGAGAACATACCATCTACCGCAGCAGCTCCTCCTCTCCTTACATTTTTAGGGTATCCGGGCTTATTCTCACCGGGGTTTCAAAATCGTTGTGCCGCAGCTGCTGCTCTTGAGCATTTATAGGGGTTTGGGAGGGTGTTGGGGTATAGAGTGGTAGTTGTGATGCCGGGGGTAACATGATGGAGGTTAACTCTGTATATGTTGGAGAGGGATCATGGGATTGAGGGTCACCGTAAGTGTGTATATGATTGGTTTATCGAAATGATTAAATTGTTACCAGGGGACTTAAATTTAAGAAAGGCGGAACCAAAATGGTAACAATGTTTAGAAATAAAAAAAAATTAAAAAGACAAAAACAAATTTAGTGATTAACAAGGCTCAAGTTTATTGAAACAAAAGAAATTTCGACGTTTCAGATTTTATCATTTACAACTGAGAAAGACATCCTGAGACAAAATTATCATAAACAGCTTATGATTAACAATATTATAATTAATAATAGTTATACGCCCTTAATGCAAAATATTATAATTTAATAAAAAAAAAATTATTCAATAGATTCTGAAAATTTATCCCCCCCTTTTTAGTATATATATTTTATAGTTACAAAATTTAACAAAAGACAATGAGCACAGCTTAACAATTAACAGGATTATAATTAATCAAAAAAAAAGATTATACGCCCTTAATGTACAATTAAAATAAAAAAGATGAAAAGATACTGATATTTATTTCCCCCCCCCCCTTTTGACTTTATGAGATGATAGTTTTTTTAAAACAGTTACATAATATTACTTATTTGACAAATTTCTTAAATGCTATATTGGCCAATAAATATATGTTTTAGATAAAGAATTTATTATGAAATGAGAAGTTTGTTTTAAAAAAAAAGAAATGAAAATTTTGAATATTAAATTTTATTAATTGACGTCAATTTTTTTTTTGTTAATTTAGAAAATAACCTCTTGGAGGTTGTTAGGACCGAAAGTTTGCATGCAGGCTCCACCCAATAATTTTTTTTATATATTTTATAATTAATTACACAAGTCTACGTCTAAAAAAAATAGTTTTTAAGAAAAACATATTCGTTGAAGTAAATTTAGGCACATATACAATATGAGTTTAATTAAAGTTCTATAAAGTCAGTTTTTTTGTAACATCACTTTTGTGCACGTGAAACTCTGAAGCTATGTTGAACAAAACGTGTTTTGTTAACAGGACGAAACATGTTTAGATCTTTAGCTGTGTTTCTTCTACCAGCATATTAGCTATAGCAAAAAACATGTTTTTTAGCGTCTGTACAAAATCAGACATGTTGTAGCATTAATGTTCATTATTAAAGTAAATATCTGGTTATTTGTCAAAATTAAAGAAAATTGATTGTATAACAGAAATTCGTTAAGATGGTACTTAAAAGCTTCTTAGATGATTATAAATCTATTTATATATATTTAATTTTGTTTGAAACAAAGCTTGTATAAGACTTGCAAAGATCTGCAAAAGTCTGTAAAACGAAATTTTCTGATTTAGAACAGATCTCTCCAATTGTTTTATATTTGACATGTTCAATAAGATATTTTGATCATTTAAAGTTCAACATTAGTTTGCACCTATTTCACATAATTGTTCAAAACTCAAAATGTGCCTTTGCAAGGTTTTGTAAAGTATGTTTTTAAAAAAGGTAAATTTTTATAATCATTCAGTTTCAAAAGAACATTGAATATTAAATAAAACATGAAATACATATTTTAAAGTATACATGATAATTAATAAATTATTTTAAAGCATTAACAAAAATTTAAAATATGATAAAATCTGTAAGGCTGAGTACCTGGAAAATCCTGTCGCAGTCCACGTGAGCTTGCGCCGTGAAAACGAAAATTTATTTGACATTTTAGACTAAATCGCACAAACTGTATATTAACATCGTTGAAAACTGAAGCAGAAATTTTGAGAACCAAAAAAAAAATTATTATATCTAACGTAACTATGTAAGAATGTCAGGCATTGTGAGTGACTACAGGTAGACTAGCCAGCGGGTATTAGAGCAGATAGGCTGTCTTGCCGTTGTACTTTGCCCTCCGATGTCATGCGATGATTAGTTTTGGACAATCTCACCGGGTGGCAGCATCTGTCAAGCGACGGAAGTAGTATATGTGGAAAACGAGTTAATGAAATTATTTTGCAGATGTGATTTTTGAATTTGAATGCTACAGCTCTCCCCCCCCGAAAGACGGAGTTAGGGTGGAGTCAGAAAAGAGGCCAGAAGGGCCTCCCGCAAAATTTTGAAGAAGGGGCAAAGGGCCAGAGGGGCCTCCAAGAAAGTTCGAAGATAGGGGCCTGAAGGGCCTCCTACAAAAATTTTGAAGTCAGGGGCACTTGATAGAAACAACGCTTCATAATGCTTTTATAGTCACCACTCTAGGGTGAAGCCTCCTTCGGCAATTACTTATTAAATTTTGAAATTTCTACAGCGTCTCAGCTCTTCCCACCTATGATTGGGATAAGCCCAGGACAGAAAGAGCTGAAGGGTGACGCAAAGGTCGACATTGCTGTGCATGAACTGACTTTGTACTCTAAGGTACAAGGGGGAAAGGGGTGGAGTGGCACCTCGGGATACCAAGTGGAGGTGAGCAATCCGGGGACCAGGGGAGGGAATGTGCATAGCACATTGGACTTACAGGAAAGGCCGGACTCAGACGGGGGGGAGTATCCTCTGAGCCGACCTTTACATTTAATTACAAAAATAAATAAAAATAAAAGAAAAACTCCTGAAGCCAATACTGGTCAGATCATGCTCAGCGTCGTTATTTTTTAAATTCCTCTTCTCCCATACGAAGAAAAATTTAAACTATTCACGGCTCTTAACAATTTCCGTGAGAAAAAAGAATTTTGAAGGGTCTAAACAAATAATCCATTTTAAAAATAAACAAAGAAGCAGTATGAAACGTTGGGAAGTCAAGATTGTTTTACTGCACAAGGCAGGGCATGTGGTGTTTGACTTAAGGTCTTATATGTGTATCATGTGCCCCCAAAAAAAAAGGAATTTAATTTAATCAAAAAAATTGTGTAAAAAAAAAAATTTCATCAAAATATGTTGTGATTATAAAAAGTGTGAAAGAAGTGTAGCAAAAAAAAAGAGTGTGGCAAAAAGACAGTATAAAAAGGTGACCCACAATGTGAGAAAACCCAACTCCGGTTTTCTCAACCCTAATAAAAAAAACTAAATCAGGAAACAAACATGTTGACCTGCTAACTAACAACCAAACAAATTAATTAAGACAAACAGGCCAACCATGTCGTCCTATATACAAAAACTGGGCCCCTATAATTTGGAAAAGAAAAAAAAATTGTACACAATGATATATTTTTTAAAAAAGTGTTCAACATTTCAATTATCTATTAAGAAAGTGCCACCATCTGCATCAACCAGTCCACCGCCATCTTGCCTATTGCTCATGATGATAAAATTAAAAAAAAATAAATAAAAATAATTTTCTTTCAAGATGACAAAAAAATTTGAAGGCGAGCTCAGTGTTCTTTAACGAGTCTACTAATCTCAGCAAATCCACTGCCATTTTAACTGTTGCTGATAATTATAAAAAAAATAAACCAAGTAATTTAAAAAAAGTTTCTTTTAAGATGATGCAAAAAAAATGAAGTGAAAGAGCCAGAGAATGACTCAAGAATTATATGTAGTGTAGTTGTTGTGTATATGTGTGTGTGTAAGTATGAATTAATACAGACAAGCGAAAGAAAACTCGAGAAAATTTTTTGAAGGAAATTTTGAATTTTTTTTTGTTTTTTTTTGTTTCTAACTATTTTTGGGTTTTAATATTTATTTAAATTTTTTTTGGAATTCCCGAATGAGCCCGCTGTCTGGATCAAATTCAGTGAATGACTAGAGTGCAGTGTATGTAAATATATATATATAAAAAAAATATTTAAGCAGACAAAATAATAAAAAAAAATTTTATTGAAATTGGTTTAGAAGTTTTTGTGTAAGTGTTTATATGAAAAATAAATAATAAAAAAGAGACTATAGATTTATATAGATTTAAATATTTAAAATAAAAAAAATTTCATCAGCAATAGTTGTGCAGTATTTGAAAAAAGCTGCAAAACATAAAATTGAGCCTTGTTTAACAAAGAAAATTTTGAATTTAAATTTAGATGGTTCCAATGCAAAATTTTGAAAATTAACTACGGTTCCAGAATTTAAAATTAACCACTTTATAATTTAGAGATAACCACGCTAGAATTTAAATTAACCACGCTCTGCTACCAGAAACATGTTACCAGGGGACTTAAATTTAAGAAAGGCGGAACCAAAATGGTAACAATGTTTAGAAATAAAAAAAAATTAAAAAGACAAAAACAAATTTAGTGATTAACAAGGCTCAAGTTTATTGAAACAAAAGAAATTTCGACGTTTCAGATTTTATCATTTACAACTGAGAAAGACATCCTGAGACAAAATTATCATAAACAGCTTATGATTACCAATATTATAATTAATAATAGTTATACGCCCTTAATGCAAAATATTATAATTTAATAAAAAAAAAATTAATCAATAGATTCTGAAAATTTATCCCCCCCTTTTTAGTTTATATATTTTATAGTTACAAAATTTAACAAAAGACAATGAGCACAGCTTAACAATTAACAGGATTATAATTAATCAAAAAAAAAGATTATACGCCCTTAATGTACAATTAAAATAAAAAAGATGAAAAGATACTGATATTTATTTCCCCCCCCCCCTTTTGACTTTATGAGATGATAGTTTTTTTAAAACAGTTACATAATATTACTTATTTGACAAATTTCTTAAATGCTATATTGGCCAATAAATATATGTTTTAGATAAAGAATTTATTATGAAATGAGAAGTTTGTTTTAAAAAAAAAGAAATGAAAATTTTGAATATTAAATTTTATTAATTGACGTCAATTTTTTTTTGTTAATTTAGAAAATAACCTCTTGGAGGTTGTTAGGACCGAAAGTTTGCATGCAGGCTCCACCCAATAATTTTTTTTATATATTTTATAATTAATTACACAAGTCTACGTCTAAAAAAAATAGTTTTTAAGAAAAACATATTCGTTGAAGTAAATTTAGGCACATATACAATATGAGTTTAATTAAAGTTCTATAAAGTCAGTTTTTTTGTAACATCACTTTTGTGCACGTGAAACTCTGAAGCTATGTTGAACAAAACGTGTTTTGTTAACAGGACGAAACATGTTTAGATCTTTAGCTGTGTTTCTTCTACCAGCATATTAGCTATAGCAAAAAACATGTTTTTTAGCGTCTGTACAAAATCAGACATGTTGTAGCATTAATGTTCATTATTAAAGTAAATATCTGGTTATTTGTCAATATTAAAGAAAATTGATTGTATAACAGAAATTCGTTAAGATGGTACTTAAAAGCTTCTTAGATGATTATAAATCTATTTATATATATTTAATTTTGTTTGAAACAAAGCTTGTATAAGACTTGCAAAGATCTGCAAAAGTCTGTAAAACGAAATTTTCTGATTTAGAACAGATCTCTCCAATTGTTTTATATTTGACATGTTCAATAAGATATTTTGATCATTTAAAGTTCAACATTAGTTTGCACCTATTTCACATAATTGTTCAAAACTCAAAATGTGCCTTTGCAAGGTTTTGTAAAGTATGTTTTTAAAAAAGGTAAATTTTTATAATCATTCAGTTTCAAAAGAACATTGAATATTAAATAAAACGTGAAATACATATTTTAAAGTATACATGATAATTAATAAATTATTTTAAAGCATTAACAAAAATTTAAAATATGATAAAATCTGTAAGGCTGAGTACCTGGAAAATCCTGTCGCAGTCCACGTGAGCTTGCGCCGTGAAAACGAAAATTTATTTGACATTTTAGACTAAATCGCACAAACTGTATATTAACATCGTTGAAAACTGAAGCAGAAATTTTGAGAACCAAAAAAAAAAATTATTATATCTAACGTAACTATGTAAGAATGTCAGGCATTGTGAGTGACTACAGGTAGACTAGCCAGCGGGTATTAGAGCAGATAGGCTGTCTTGCCGTTGTACTTTGCCCTCCGATGTCATGCGATGATTAGTTTTGGACAATCTCACCGGGTGGCAGCATCTGTCAAGCGACGGAAGTAGTATATGTGGAAAACGAGTTAATGAAATTATTTTGCAGATGTGATTTTTGAATTTGAATGCTACAAAATTTAAATCTATACTAGTAATTTTTTATTGCAATATATATATTCTGATTATCAATAATGTTAATATTTCCTTAAAATGCCTTGTAATAATAAATTACTTTATGTACCAATTAAGTTTTTTATCAACATACATAGAATTTTAACAAAATCTAGCAAATAATGTGCCCTAAATTAACATGAAAGTCAGAAGTTATTATTTTACAAATATTTTACTTTAACATATTAAAGAATTAATTTAATTACATACGACATATAGGCCTACTACAATCTCTAGGGAAACGAATGAATAATATTATTGATGCAAAAATTAATTGGAAAAGTCAAATTAATTACTTAAAAAAATAATTAATTAAGGGCATTAGAGTTGTTTATATGTTATCCTTTGTATGTAATAAACAACTTCTCAGAACAGTATATTATGCAATAGTAAACTCAAATATAGAATATGGGTTAATAGTATGGGGAGGGGCGTACACTACGAATTTAAGGCCAATAATAACTTTTCAAAAAGCTTTTATAAGATTAATTATGCACAAGAAAAGAATAGAACATACAGCACCTCTTTTTAAATCTTTAAAAATTCTACTTCTCAGTAGTTTATATGATTGTGTTTAATGTTTTGCGTATGTTTTTTGATAGAAGTGGAAATGGTAATACAGGCAGGAAAAATAGAATAGGCACAATAAGAAACAGATTTGACAGAACTATCCCCATGCCTAACTTGTCACATTTTAAAAGGTTTTATATATTTCTGGTATCAAAATTTTTAACTGTCTGGCTTTAAAAATAAAATCTTCTTGTAACAGAGTTCAACTTGCCAAAAGTTTGTGGGAGTATTTACTCGAGATAGAAAATGTTGATTATTTTTTCAATACAATTAATTAGAAATGTTAGTATTATGTTGTATAGTAAGCTTCCTCTTACCATCTTGCCATTAAGTTATCATGTATACTACAGTTTGGGGGAAAGTATTGTATACAAATCTTTCTTGCAATTACCGTGTTTTGGCTCAACGTTTAGAATTTGGCTCTCGCTTTAACTCAGGACGTCACTATAATGTCTCATCAGTGCATGCAATAAAACTTTGAGAAAACTGGTTTCGTAATAAAAATAAAAGCCCAAACCCTTGTGCTCATCGCTTTTTGGTTTGAATATAATGATATTGTTCGTGCAGGAGCTGTCATAAAAATACATATCGTCACACCAATCGTTCGCATCGGATTGATATTTAGCAACACCGAATTCCGTTGCACAACAACAGAAATACCGAGTGTCTTTTAATGACTTAATTATACCTTCCTAATACATACACTTCAAATTGTTACGTTGCCGTGATAGAAACCATTTTTGTGTAAAAAACTGCATTAATTTCCGCCCAAAATATTGACGACGCAAGAGAGTTATTTTATAACTATTAAATGCCAATTGTTTGGCAACAGCTAATATTGAGAAACGTTGACATTCCATGGCTTCTTAGAAGGCCTGCTCCGACAAAGGGTGTTTTAATCTTGTGTATTTACCTTAAAAGTAAAGTGTATTACAGTTGACTTGCTATAATGGATGGAAGAAGTGAAGGCTACGATCTCAGAACAAAATTCTACATTCCTATTTAAATGTTATTTCGAACCATAAAATTTCACAAAGTGACTGGAGGAATGTTAGCACCGAAATGGAGCCTACTCGTTGATGTCACGAACAACAAATATGTTTCCAAGGCGTATTCTTAATTGTATATTATTACTACTAATTGTCATAAATCTAAACAATGTATATTTATTAAAATTTACCGTTTCTCTAAACATCAAATAACTGTCAAAACAAACGAACATTTCATTGTAAAAATATAATTATTTATTAGTAAAATATGGATAACCCATCATTGAACTGTTAGCGTTAATAATATAAACATACTGTAATAATAGTAATAATTACTAATTGAAAATAATGTAGCCCTCTCTTATTTATTGGGCATAATATTAAAACTTTTATATATTTTTATTTAAAAAAAATGTTATATGATAAATAAAATAAAATTAATAAATAAACAATATGTGAAATATAACTATTTATTATTATTATGTAATTTTACATAATCTAATAAAATAAACAATTAATTTTAAACATATACTAATAGAGCTTTTTTAGAATTAACAAAAATAATACAAAAGTAACACCATAAATTAAATGGGTGCAACATTTTGATGAATTAAAAACTCTTTGGGGTTTTAGAGAAGTAAATTAAGGTCACGTTTCCTTTTCCTAAAACTTTCAGCCCTTCAATGTTTTCTGTACTTTAACAATTTGTTCTAAATACGACAAAACATATTTTAATGTGAACACATTAAAAAAATAGTGTTGCTATTTAATACAGTATAGTTTGGTAATATACTATGTAGGTCTCATGCAAGTATATTCTTTGTAAAATGTACCAACATTTTGAGAAAGAAATGTACCAGCTCTAAAAATGTCACAAAGTAGTTTGTGTATAGATGTCTATGCTTATATTTTCATGGATTATTTGTAACTATGATCCAGTATTTACCTTCACTTTAATTCTGTTTTTAACCACACCTCCAATCATCATGGAATTTTAAGTTGTCATTTACTTCAATCCCTAATGATTAGCAAATCCCTAATGCCAGATTAATAGCAAAAATTTACCTCTAATAGAGTTTTCTTTACTGATTATTTTGATTCTTAAAAAACGCTTCCAAAAGTTCACTGAATTTTTAAAGTTAGTCATAGTTTTTGGAGATCCACTAGAAACACCGTCCTTCACTAATCCAGTTTCTTGAAAACGGAGAATTGTTTTTGTTACGGTAGATTTGGAAATGGGAACACGGTTTGGAAAATCAATAATAATGAATTTATAAACCTCTTTATATGATAAAATTCGATCACCTTAACAACTCATCATTAGTAGGCCTATAGATATTCTATCTATTTTACTTAATGACATGATCAATAAAAATGTACTTCTAACTACATAATCTCGACTTAATCCAAAATAAGATTTTTCTCAATAGGCCCTAATAATGAATTTAGTAGAAAACCATTGTTGTGAACATCGACAATGTACCCTGAACAGCTGATTCTGTATTGATTTAAAAATTATTTATTGAATCTACTAACCTGAGATTTTAAAAAAGAAGCTGAAAACAATAATTCTGGTTAATTTTCTACAACACCCAATATTAGCCTAGAACCATCTATTTTGTTTGTTTTCTACAAATTTTCATCTTCAAATCTTCCGGTATTTTCTTCAGCTATTTGTCTAATTATTGAAATAACAGTTTCATTCCTAAAATTATAGTTGAAGTGTTTCGATAATGGCTGGTGATTCGTGAGTGAATAGGTTTATCAAAAAAAAAACTGATTTCACCATCGTTCTCCTCTTGAAATTTCACATTAAAATCATGTGTGGTAGTACCTCATTACCATTTATTATTATAAAGTTAAATTCAAGATGGCGAAATCAATATGGCGTCGGATATTTACGAGTGATTGAGAAGTAGAATCTTTGCATCTGTACTGATCCCCATTTGCTAATTTTTGATACCTGATACAATTTGTCTAATAATCAACTGGTTCCAGACTTTTTACATATAATGTATATATACTACAGATTATTTAATAATAATATATTGTGTTAGATAAAAAAATATCTTTGTATGCGTTAGCATACGTGTGTGTACGTTTCATTTGTATATAAATGGATATTCTAGTAGAGTGGTATATTTTTCTTGGTTGCCATAGCGACGTGTAGAGACATTATGTGCTGGATAAAAATAAATTATTAACGTATTTGATATTCATATGAAGACACATTTTATTTACTAGACAAAATTTAAAAATTTTTAATCATTGTAAATGTAATAAATATTTACATGAAAATTAATTAAACATCTTGTAATTTGTTAAAAAATGATTTACAAAAATATAATTAAAGGAAATAAGTGTTTATCTATTTGCATAAAACCATACAATGATTCTGGCAAAATTTATTAGATATGCTAAAACTTAATTATTTAATCTTATATATTTTCTTACACAAAATTCACTAAAATAATTAATTATTTAGTTTTTATTGTTTTGTTATAGTAAAGATATTTGTGTACATCACCACGTGCCTAATATGAATCATCTTCTATTTTATTGTAACGACAAAAGCAGGCGTTGATCTTGGAATTATTTTGGTCTGTAAAAATGTATGAGCTATTATTTTATATATCAACGTAATAAATTTAATAATTGTATATATTGTTCTGGTTACTCGGAAGGGGCCATGGTCCTCTCTATGATACATGCCTAGTCAAGTCTACCTAAATTTGTTTAACAGATATGTTTCAGAAGCATTATATTATATAGTCAAATATACTGATTACTCCGATTCATGTTTTATTTTGTAAATATACGCCCATGCTGTTCTTACACTTTTACGTTAAAACTATCGTGAAAATATAAATTTGAACAACATTTATTTTAACTTTTTTTCGATTAAATGCATATATTTCGAGATATTGGTAGTATCTTGTAAAAAACGTGAAAAATTATATATATATATCAAAACGTTCTATGTTGTTGGTGTTTGCGTGTGTGATATATGTTTTCTGACCTCAAAACATACACTTTTCAATAAAAAAAAACCTCTCAGAATAAAAAATTCACCTTTTTTTTACTTTCAGAATTATTAGATGTTTTATCGGCGATAACCTATATAGTGTTGTTAATTTGTCACTGCGTTTAAACACAAGTCTAATTTGGAACACCTGGTATTGGGCCACGTTAAAATTTGTTTGAGGAAAATACACCCCAAAATGCACAATGTTTCCTATTTAACCAAAAAGTCTGGAAAACTCCCAATTAGTCTGGACTGCAGCCCTAATTAGTAAAGAGCAACGTTAATGAATCAATATGACTTAGTAGAGAATCAATAGAAGATTTTTTGAAAGTTTGATATCCTGAAATGGTTATAATTATTACCATGCTAGTGTTATGTCTAAGACAACACTAAAAACAAAAAAAAACTCTGAATTCATCGATGATTAATCACAACCTAAATCAAGACCGCGCTGGACATTGTTCGAAAACCTTAATTAGTGTAATTTGTAGGAATATAAATCTCTCTATTATTATAAATAGAAAAGGCAAGACAGACGACGAAGATGTCGTTAATTTAAAAGGCCCTTAATATTTCTGACCTCAGAGTTTTCTAATGTAACAAACTGAGAACTATATAAGTTTTGAAATCATATAATACTCGTTAGTAGATTTAATAATAATTGAACCTCAGAACTTGAATCATATTATATCAAGTAAAATAATGTAAATTTAAACTTTGGCGTAAATGTCTTCATTGTTATCCTTCTCTGACATGCATTAACTTATCATTACAAGAAACTTGCACAATACTTAGCTTTAACTTAGATGAACGTTTCCTCACTATCTCACTATTGTATTCTGTGTAATCCAAAGAACCATTATCTTCACTTACCCACACTTCACAGAATTATTAATTATATAGTGTGTTAATTTAGCATACTTAAACCTCCCTTAATCCTCACATAGGAGTACATTTAGCCAATAGTATTAAAAATATTTCAAAATATAAAACACGTTTTACTGAGTATTATACATTCTAAATAGCATTATAATATTATGACTAGTCCGTTAGTGCTACCATTATGACATCATTGTTCCAATTGATATATTTAATATAAATTGTAATACATGTTAGATGTGACATTTATTAAAATAAACTTTTGATTTCAGATATCAAATAAAAAAACAGCTAATAATATACAGTTCTTTGCGTGATTTTAAAAGATAACAAATATCTATTTTTAGACAATTTAGTCTACATGTAAAATACGAAAAATATATTTTTATAATAAAGACAATATATATCTACAATGAATTAAAAACAGTTTAAATTGATTTTTAACAGCTACTATTGACGTATCTGAGCATGCATATTTTGCATCACGATACTACATAATTATTGTAATATGGAAGCAATTGTTTAGTAAAGTTTTCTTTTCTTTTTGTGAAGGAATAATGAAAACATTTCAGAAACCTGTCTATCAAAGTGTTTTGCTAAATCTCAGAAATAACTAAGGTACCTTTTCAAATGCTCATTGAAACTTACGGGGAAGACTAGTCTTAACCACAAGTGTTTGAAAGGCGCAAGAGATTAAATGAAGAACATCATAACGCACAAGAATACTATCAGAGTGGACGATCTGGCACTTTATGAAACGAAAAATATGTGGACAATATTAGCTAGATTGTTTATTACGACCCATTGTCTAAATATATCAAAGCTCTCCATATTGGCAAAGACAATACTGTATATAGATAATTTCATCTGATGATCTCATAATGAAGAAAAAATAGTCCCAATATTGTTCTCTGGAGTCTCAAAACAGAGTCAAAAGAACCCAATAAGGAATTTTGCAACAACATTCGTAAAGAACATAACATTCTTCTGGTAAAACCAGAATCTTCCCGTGATGATTTTAACATGAAATTACAGTCTTCACAGAAAAATAGTTGTAATAAAGAATGAAAACATCTCACTAAAGCAAGTATTAAATTCATCAATGCGCATTGAGTTTTTATAAGTTCTGGGCATAAATTATGACAAATGGATTTTATAAGTCACGAATGAAAGAAGGTAATTTAGACAAAGTGAAGTTGTTTTTTAGTCAGAAACACATTTCTACACAGGAACATCCATTATATTTGACAAAGTAACTTATTTTTTTCTGTAAAGTGAAACATGTGATTAATTTACCTTTTTCCTTCAATCAATTGATGGCCTACAGAAGACACCCGCAGCTAACCGAACATACGTTAATCTCATCTACTCCTTCGACTAATGAATAACTAATTTACTTCTATGTATAAAGGGAAATATAATAGGCCTACATTGTAGGAATAAAGATTTAGAAGTAAGGAACTTACAAAATAAAGGCTAGTATTGCATGAAATTCATTAAATTAGAGATGCGAAATATGTTACTATAACAATTAGTTTCATTAATATTGTTTTTTAGCTTATCTAGATGAAATTAAACTAAATTTATTCCTAGATTCTATTTTATTATTACTTAATTTTTTGCACCAATTTTGGCCTTTTTAGTTTTAAATTGTGTTAATTGCAGCAACAATGTGAAGACAGCATATAATGTAAGAGTGAATGCATACACGCATACTGATGTTTAAATAGTATACTATCCGGCCATATTTTCGTTGAAAACTGTGTTCTAACATGGCATGAGTGAACATTATTTTTTTTGAGCTATGGCATAGCCACAAAGTCAAAAGTAAGTAATTAAAAAATACATAATTGCTTCTACTATCTTTTGAGTTTGGTGTGCAAGTGAATTTTACATGTTGGTATATATTTTGATATTATGTTAAAAAAATTAAGGTATTACAAATGGGTAACTTAATGAAGAAATTAAATTAATTAGGTTTGTTTATTTCACAATCCCAAACAAATAAGATTAAATTTTGAAATATTTATTTCTATTACAATCATATGTTCAGTATACAATATTTTTGTATAAATAAATTATGGATGAAAAGCTGATAATGTCCCACATAAGGTTGTATAAATAATAAATAAATACAATTTTAAACGAACATAGGGAATTAAAAATCTATTTTCACAAATGAATATAAACTGGTGTTGAGAATATAAACTGGTTTCTCGACACTAATGGTTTTGATGTTTAAATTCAAACATTTTTTACTCTAAAATCTGCTGTTAACACTTTGCAATTTATTGTTAGATTATAATTTTTTTTATTAGAACTTTATGTAATAAATCAAAGGTATTTTATATATGTAATGAAATATCTCATGAATCACTATCATGAAAAATATAAAACCCAAACTTAACAACAATTAACTGCACCTTTACTATAATACTGGTGTTAAAATGTAATACAAATAAATGCAATAAATGAAACCCTCTAAAATGGGTACAATATAAACAATATTACAACTGTAATAAGATAGTAACTCTTTATACACAGAGTATACAAAATATTAGTTGGACAATAATTCTAACGATTCATCAACAGTGTATTATTCTTGTATCTAGGCAATGGTTACATTTTACAAATAATATTAAACACTTTCATGGAATATATAGTAAATATAGATACATAATACATTATAGATTATACTACTGATATTAATCAAAGCATTGATTTGATCAGTAATAGAAACAATAATAAATGTATAGATTTGGTTTTAATTATTTACACTTCATTTATAAGGGTATTCACAGTAAATGTGTATATAGGTAATGAGAATATTAGTAGACATTTACTCATAGCTAAAATTGACATTTCATTACGTCATCTGGGTACGACTTTTTATATTTTAATGAGGTTGAATCAAGGTTTAAGGATTGATGAGGTATTATTTGACATATAGATAATTATCTATCAAAGGATCAAACCTTAGAACAGTAATATATTTCATTTTTAGTTCACTAGCACTAAGAATTGTCGTTTGCTAACTGTAAAATGTGAATCTTTAGGTTTTCAAACATCTTAGGAAATTATATTTATTTATTTTAAAAAAATATTGCAAAACAACGTAATTTTAAAACTTTTCACTATCGACAAAACGTTTTGTGGATTTAATAAAATCTTATTAATATTTAATCGGCTTCAGGATTTTAATTCAATTTTGTAAAATTTCCACCCACAAACTCACAGGTGATTAATTTGCCAAGTTTGTTTTACATCCAAACCTAATGTAGTAAATATTGAATGATTGTGTTGGAAGAAATAATTCTACATTTAAATGGTTATTTTGATTTTTCAAAACTGTAAAAAAAAATGGTGGATTAACAAATAATAATATTAAATTATGATGACGAAAACCTGAATGTGAAAAAAAAAAAAAAAAAAAAATTATATTATTTCATATCTATGTCCTAAAATTAATTGACTTATGTAACATTTTATATTGATTTAAGCCTTAGTTTTAGACATCTTTTTCAACAATTAGTTAAAAATTACATTTGTATAAAATAATGCAATTATGACTCTTCGAGATATGATAACTTCCAATATATGCTCAATAATATTTTCCTTGTTGTTATTTTATAATGTAAGTTGCCATTATGTAAATTGCTATAATTACAGATATTTATTTATACAATAATACGTAAAAGTTGTCACTGATGATGGTATAAATATATTATTTTAATCATTTTACATGTAAAGAAAAAATATCATTTTAAAAAGAAAATGGTTTAGCTATATTTGGAGATATTTCTCCATAGACAATTGTTATATTTTATACGTTGTGCATTATTTAGGCCGACTTTATATCTCGGAAAAGTAAAACCAAGGGCTGTAATTTCTTTTAAATTCAATCGATAGTAAAATCAAAATCAGTACCGTTGAATTACTTGACAATCTACAAAATTTATTTAGTAAGATTTAAATATGTAGAATTATATGTCAATATTTTATCTATACACTTTAAACATAAGCGTATAGCCATTTTTTTGTAGCACTTCATAATTTATATTTATAATTGTACATATAGATCTTACAAACACGTCTCAAATATTAAAATTAAATATTATCATCAATTAGATTTGTTTAAGTAATCGCACTCGTAACCCATTGAAATCATTAAAAAAATACTATTAAAAAATAGCATTTAAATAAATATTATGAAACCAACCAAATGTAGTAACTTATTATTAATTCATTTACCAAATTAAAAGTCGGTTTATTTTATTTAATTGAAGTACTTTTGAAATACTGACACTCACGTATTCTAAATAGAGAGCTTCATGTACATGTGTATACTATGACAATAAATACACCCCAGTTCTCTAATGAGGAGTTTTATTGCCGAAGGAAAGACATAATATTACTGTAAGGATGCAGGTAATTAATTTCGTATATAGGTTCTAGTAAACTAGTTTTAGTGGTAAAAAAAATTGAAATCCTTATGCGCATTCTTTATCGGTGTTATTATTGCTTCCAATCCCTGTTTAACAAGGCGTGAATTTCAAGATAATTAAATTAGAGAACAATAATTAACAGTAAACTATATTCAACACTTTCAACCAATGTCTATATTTATTAGTTGTGTCTCAAATCACTCCTCGTTAATACTTTTGCACACACGATTATTTTTAAATTTGAATTTTATAATCTATGTATTAATTTAAATACAATTATTTTAGGTTATATATATTAGCTGTCAACAATATTATTAAATTTTGTTAAATCAATAATCAACGTTAAGACAAAAGTCAATCTCGCAAGAAATAAATTACTGTAATTACGAAAGAAATGTTCACTTAGACAACTAAAGTTATCCATTAGGTAATGGGCAGTGAGTACATACTGTTTCATCATGATACCACTGTATGTCTATATACAAATAGCTTAAATTTTTATTACCAAACTATGGCGACCCAAAATCTAACAAACCATTTTTCAGTAATAACGAATCTCTAATTACTAATGCATTCAGTTGAGAACATTGTAAGGAACATTTAAACCCAGTAGAACATAACATAAATAATATTAAACGAATTCTTCTGAAAATGTTTAATGCGATCATTTAGCTATATTTTCAACTCAGTTTTTCTTCACTCTCAAGCAGGTCTATCTGTGGAATATTTAAAACAATTTGTTTTGTTTTAAATTTATAGGTTTGTAGTTTAGAAATATAATATTCAGAATTATACGTTTATTAACGTTTTTATAAGTATAAGAGAAAGTCTGTGATCTATTGGGCAGCATTCTACCTTTTACAATGAAAAATAAAATAAAAAACCGACTTATTATATTTACAAAAATGTCCATTTAACTAAATTTAAGACAATTTGTTGACATTTTATGAACATGACCTTAACACTTTAGATAAATGATAAAACGATTGACAGTAGGAGAATAAACATAACAAAGTGACCTCTTTTTACAACATAAACTGGTATTTCCGACATTATCTTGAGGTAGGTATTTTTTTACAAAATTAAAGGGTTCTGTTGTGGGTTGTTATACCGGAAACTATAAAGCACTAAAACATTAAAACAATATTAATACAAAACTGAAAAACAAACAATAACCAAACTAGACAGATATTTCTTTTTCGTTTATATTTATGTAATGTAAAGTTGAGCGGTTTTAATTATGTTGTTGTTATACAATAGTCATTAAACAGCTCCAAAATTGTTTCAAAATACAACCTTTGGATAAAATTGGTTAACCAGAATAAAAATAAAAATTAACCATATTTATAATAAAGAAATAGTAAAATTCATTTGTGCGTATGTGTTTGTCATTTTGTACGATGGTTTTAGTGAACAATTTTAATGACGAAGTATTTAACACAAAGGAGTAAGTACAAAAATTATACAATGATCTCTTTGATAATCTAGTGTAATATACGAATTATTTTTACCCTTGCCATATTTCTTTTTGTATTTCTTAAATTGATTTCCCTCTCCTAACCTAAAAGTATAACTTGAAAAGGGCATATTTGGGTAACTCTATAAAGCCAACACTCGTTTGCTTTTGAAGCTCTATTTTACAACAAAATTATCAAATTTCGTAGAATTAAAGTAAATAAGGATTTTAATTAATAATCTCTAGGGTGGTTGTACTTGTTAGTGGGATAATGAGGGATCTATGTCAAGTTTTACTCACTTGTAAAAAAAAAATTTATTTTGTAACCCTATGCTACGTAATTCCCAATTAACTTCTTTCAACAAAGTACTTAATTTCACGCCATCTATCTCTGCCGACGTCCTACACATTCTACGTCCTACACTTATTTTCGTAAACATATTTTGTAAAATAACGATGTTATTTTAAGAATTGTATCTTCAATAAAATAAGGTTTACCGTGTAAAATAGGGAATTTTATATTGGAATTTCATATTATTGTACGAGAAAAGTGATCTTTTTACTATATAAACTGATTAGTTTTTTTTTGTGTTAAAGTTTTTCTTTAAAATGTTTATTACAGCATATAAATAATTACTTAAGCAAAAATTTTAAAAAACATAAACGATTTAAAGACATTTTAAAGTAAGAGTAAGAACAAAAGTTCTGAAAAAAATTTATTCACAAGTTAAATATCAAACTTAATTTTTTTTATTATTATTTAAATAAATATTCACAATTATTGTTTTATTATTATAAACACACACACACACACACACACACACACACACACACACACACACACACACACACACACACACACACACACACACACACACACACACAACACACACACACACACACACACACACACACACACAAACACACACACACACACACACACACACACACACACACACACACACACACACACACACACACACACACACACACACACACACACACACACACACACACACACACACACACACACACACACACACACACACACACACACACACACACACACACACACACACACACACACACACACACACACACACACAGAGACGGTTTGGGAAAAGCCAAAAGTCTCAAGTAAACTTAAAACAGTTTAAATTCCCGCGATAAAGCCATGTAGATGGGAGACGAGGAGGGACGATGACGTCACGGCAACAGGTGTTGAACACTGCATGTTGATTCGTGAAAAGTCGCTCTGCCTTGTTTCTTATTTTATTAAAATACTAAATTATTAAAATAAATTAATGTTCAGTAGAATCAACCGATTAATAATATCGAAAAATAAATTTAAAAGCAATTAAAACAAAAAAGTTATTCAAGTTTTTATAGGGGCTCAAAAACCTAAAATTTGGAAAAAACCTAAATTTAAAATTCAAAAAACGTAGAGTCATAACTCAGAGGGGAACTAATAATAATCATAAATAAGAAATATGAATTAATAATAATTAACAGGTGAGAATGGACTTAGAAAGTCATTCTTGGGGAGTTTTTTGGAATTTTTGAGTTGAAGGGGGGATTATTTAAAAAATAATAATAAGTACTATTGAAGAGACCACAATAGGGCACAATAATATGTACTTAGAATCAAATTTGAGAATAAAATAAGGGAGATATACTAATTACAAAACGTAAAACTTTAAAGCCCAAAAGCGGTTAAATTTAAAGTTAAAGGGGTAAAATAAAATTGTAATTATAGATATCTAGTATGTAAAATTGTAAAACATCAAAGCAGAAGTGATAATATATAATGGGGGGGTTTTTATGAACAAAAACTCATACGATAAAAACTTTGGGACTTCAAGGACGTACAACTCGAGAACCAAACGAGTTATGTGAAAAGTACAAACAGAGTTTTTCGTCGTAGTAGAAAAGGAACAAGATTTCGTCAAAAGAATTTTGAGAAAGGACTTATCTCAAAATTTGGAAAGAAGAAAAATTGAATTTCAGGAAAAGGGCGATAACTCGCGAACGAAGCGCAGTAGAGCGATGAATCAAGTTCCACAAGACCCACAAGATGGAGAGAAAGAAGAATCCGAAAGGAACTTTAAAATCGGTTCGAGCGTTCGAAAGTTATAGCGAGTTGAACGAAAAAACGACCAAAGTAGAAATTTTCATGCAAAAACATGAAAAGTGGCGCGCGCATCCTCAGCCGGAATCTAAAGTCTGAAACATCATATTGCCAACTTGGATCACAGATAACGTTGAAGAATAAATACAATAAATTATTAATTAAAAGGTGTTTTAATTAATAATAAAGGAAGAAAACTGTTTATTAGTCAAAAAATATGACTAATAAAATATATAGTGTAAATATTTCAGACCAAAAGGGCCTGAAAACACATAATATGAAGAAAATACCTTTTTCCCTAAAAGGGAGGAAAATTGGCTCCAAGAAGTGGATTAATTCCCACTGAAAGGGAGACCGTAATTTATCTTTCGAAAGAAGGATACTTTTGATTTGGAATCGACGCGAAGTGGACGTTTCTTCTGCAACCGACTCTGAGCTGAGAGGAAAAGTCAACTGTCACTCTACTTAACTGGACTTAGAATAATTTCTACTCCAATCGAACTTCAAGGCAACTTAGAAGAATTCGAGACCAGCATTCAACTACATAGCAGCTTACAGACTCTGGATCGAAAACATCATATCAACATCAGCCTAATTATACAACAAATTCCAAATCCAACTAGAACTTCTAATAAAGTGTGAAGGTATCTTATACTTAAGGAATAATTCGCAAATATTAACTTCATTTCAAATATAACGTCATTAGGGGAATTATTAAAAATTAAATTCATTTTTATACTTCTGCTTTGGTGTTGATAATAATTAATAATTAAATACGACTTTTTCAGTACAGGAAAAACTGTTTGTGGTTCTGTCTGAAAAGTCAAGCGTTTTTATTTTGTTTAGAATATAGAAATTATTACATTGATAAATTTTGTCAAATAAATAAATAGTTGTGTTGTTGTTTAATCAAATTGTTTGGTGTTATTAAAAAAAGTTTATGAATTTAACATTTTTTCTGTGCAAAAGAGAAAAGAATATATAAATAATTCATTGCTAAATTTTGTTGTGTTTTCAATATATATCCATTCTGTATATGCTATTAACCTTGTTTAAATATAAATCTTATATATGTGCTCTGGTAATATAATTTGAAAATTTTAAAAGTTATCATCAGAACTTAAGAGCCGATTTCTCCCAAAAGGCACGACCTTGGAGAGAGAGAGTGTTAATCTTAAGAAAGAGTCAAATAATCGAGCATTGAGATAAAATTCAGGGAATTTTGCGTAAATTAAAAGTTAGTAAGTTTATGAGGACAAGCTCATACTTACTAGAGCCAAGAGTTGCAAAATCTTTGATTCAAAAAAGTAAAAGTGAGCATCTTGGCCTTGCCCGCGCTTGCTCTGAGAAGAAAGGTGGTTCGCCCAGTCGGTGGTGATCGTACAGCGAGTTTAAGAGTTCGTGATAAATAGCGTTCCAAAAAGGGAACAAAGAATCTTAAATTCGTAAAGAGAGAGCGGAGTGTGGTAAGTGACGCTGCAAAGTTGGGGCACGAACTTACGACCTCGAGCGTAGTGCGGTAAGTGGCGTTCCTGAGTAGGGGCAAGAAGAACCCTACGACCCCGAGAGTAGTGCTGCAAGTGGCGCCCAACGTGGGGCAAGAAGAACCCTACGGGAGCGAGCGTAGCGCGGCAAGACACACACACACACACACACACACACACACACACACACACATATATATTGTTTTGTTAGTTGACAATTAATGTTAAGTAATAATATTGCACTTTATTTCTTTATATATATCCTTCAAACGCGTTTTAAAATTAATAATGCTACTCTACCAGTTATTTACAATTAATTTAGAAATAAAGTGCAACATTATTACTGAAAGTTAATTGTTAAGTAACAAAACAATGTAAATAATAAAATCTAATCATAATGTTAAGGCATGGAGAAATAAACGGTAATATTATTCAATATTTACCCAAATATTTATAAGTGGATGTGTGACTATTTAATTTTTTAAATAAAATTATGAATAATTTTACCAGAGTGACTAATGTTTTATAAATGTATAACTAAATGAAAGGTTTAGACCTTTCCCGAGAAAGACTCAACTCTAGACATCGAGAAAGGAGTTCGTAATGTAGTTTGAAAACATTTAACAATGTCTCAATTGATAATTTAGGCTACAATTCTATCAATCATCATACATGCCAACTTCTAAGAATACTTACGAAGAAACTGTAAGCGTATATAATTCTAATGTTGAGTAATTTAAATACGTTTCTAAGAAAGCATTATTCTTAATTACATTGTTATCCGAATTATTTGTAGATTATGAAGTTCCAATAACTGTAACCCCACGTTCCTCCAGTGGCATGATAGGAAAGCGCGAGGTTGCCGCGATCGATGAAAACGGAGGAAGTGGAGCAACCACGTGAGATTGCCACTAAACAATCAATTGACAGTCAGTCAATTTCAGTCAAAAAGAAAAAAAAGAAAAACACACCTACACTAGTAGAAAAACAAGCAAGTATTTTACTCTAGCGACAAGATTATACATACATTTAAAAAAAATTATTAACAATCAACAAATTAACAATTAAATATCAACAATTTGTTTTACTTTGCTTGTTATATTATGAAACACATATGATTTAATTCATTTAAAAAAAATATGTATTAACGTTTTGGTGATCCAACGTATCTTCAATTTTTTTTTCTTTTTAAATATTTTTGAATCTCACACTTGAACCAGCGTGGCTGTTTTAGAAAAAAAAAAAAAAAAAAAAAAAAAAGGTATTAATGAAGTGCATTTGAATTGCTTGGACAAGTTGTTATTTTATTTATTTTTATTTAGAAAATTCTTAAGTATAACTAACCTGGTTCAAAGATACGGCTTGGCTTAAAAATGGCTAGACGGGTGGATCCCTGCATGTCAGTCGAATGAGAAATTAATTTTGTACGAAAGAAATCTTGCCACGAGGCACAATTATCTACTTCCCTTATCTCGTATTGAGTTGAGTTTCTATTTACATATTAGGAAGTAGATTTATCAGCAAGATAAGCATCAAAGCATCAAAGATGAGCATCAACCAAAGTAGCGGTCGGTTTTGTGACCTATGTGCGCTACATAACTATCACAAATACAACTACAATACCACATTGAAAAAATTAATTCTGAAAAGAGAAAAACGATGGAGTAATTCCGTCCTTCCAATTTGTAACTGCAATTAAACTAAGAGAAAATTAAATTATGTATTCTACTTGAATTATTTTTTTTTAAAGTAGGACAAGTAACGAATCCATGAGATCAATGTTTTTTTTAAGGGCAGAGACGCCCGAAAGTAGTTCAAGAGGAATATACACAAGCGTCATACGATCGACTAAATATTTAGGTATTTGTGGTTTAAAACTAACCAGTATTCGAAGATAATGTTCTTTAGATGACGAAAACAAAGAGTAGAGTTATCTATTTCCTTACAAAAAAAAATTAAATATCAAACATTATCTACCTGTTATTTGCATTAACGTATAGACCTACTGAATATATGTGTTTTTGAAGATATTTTATTTTTGATAAATTGTTTAAAGTTTGGACAAAGAGGAAACAAAATAAAAGAAAAGAAAAGTAATGATGGTAGAGCGGAAAAAGTAATAGTAACATAGAGTCCTTTGTGGGATGTCACTGTTTAAAAAGTACTAAAACGAAAAGTATGAATCCTATTTTTTTGATTACATAATTTTTTGAGTTTCTACAGAAAAAGTATTTATGTGTGGTTAAGGAATATTTATTAAAACAACATTTACGGGTAATGTATTGATTGCAACATAATAATCTCTTGCTTCCATGGATTATATACTAATCTAGAAGGAAGCGGTATTAAGTTTCTCCTTTTTTCAAGAAAAATTATTATTTCTTTTTAAGCAGAATGAAGTTAAGGTTGAATAGTCGAGTAAACCCAATAAGTTTTACCTTTACGTAGATAATTCTTTTCGTGTTAAAACCTTGTATAAAATGTTTATTTTATTTACTCTATAATATTTTTCTTTAATTGGTTATATAGTAATAAGGTATAAATTACATTAAATTTAATTAGGTATGATGATTTTTTTAGAAGATCAAATATTTCGAATGATGCAGATCTTTTTATTACGCAAAAGGTAATAATAATTTTATATTCTGTAGTTCTGTCAATGAACAAAGCCACATTTGAATAAAATTTATTTTATTTATTTATTATTGTTATTAAGTATGTATATATATTAAGTTTTAAGAACTATCAAATTCTTATTACAAATCATACTCTATTTTTTTTTGTCTCTTATAAATTCGTTATTGTATTGTGAAAGACGTACTTAACTTATATGTACTGTATATATATAGGGGGAAAAGTGTTATTTTGCTTTATTACAATCTTGAATAAACGTACAAAATGACAATCCAAATATGATAAAAACCAAAGCATTTAAGTATTATTATAGATATCAATACATATTACACGATATATATTTTACTGTAAGTGTCTTATATTGTAAGTTGTCTATATTTTTAGCGTAGCCCAATGCACACAACATATTTTATAAAACTGGTCTATTTTAGTAAAATTAGGATTTAAATACAATGTAGTTATGTCAAGCACTAAAAAAATGTAAGTTTATTGTATAAGTTAAGAGAACAAAACTTTACTTACTCCAAGATGTTAATTTATGTTCCATCAATATTTAGAAAATTTTGTTAATATTTTTTTTTCTTTTAAAAAGTTATGGTTTTGAATTTATATATATATATATATATATATATATATATATATATATATATATATATTGTAGCGATCTTAGAAAAATCGCTACATACTTCTTTAAAAGAAATAATAAACGATCCTTTTTTTTAACATCCTACCAATTTTAATTAAACATTCCGCTAATACAAGCAGTGACGCCTCACCCTATATATAGGGCTTTATAAAAACCACTGAACAGCTGTTTTTAGATAACGGATCTCCAACCGGTAGCCCACCATGTGAGATCTTCTTTAGACATTGATCTACTATCAGCCGTTCGTAAGTGTCATGTCTAGCAGGGCCTACATGTGCGAGTTAAAAATGTTAAAATGTTTTTTTTTTTTTTTAAATGCATTAAAAGTATAAAAGGTTTTCAACACGTTGACAAGCTTTTCTTTCCATTTTGATTTTCCAATTACACCTCATAATGCCTGGACGGTAACATAATTTTTCGCTAAACCAGGTACGAATTTCTTGTTCTATAATTTGTCAAAAGGAAACTTATAATAATGTGGTCAACTGAGTCAGCTATGATATTTCTTTTGTATAAATTAGTTCTGAACATGTTTTACTGTATTTTTTTATTTGTTTTAGTTTAAAATTTGTATCTACAAAAATTTGTATCTTTTAAATAATAATATGTAAAGTTATTTCTGATTTACCTAAATGCTAACTATTTAACTAAATTATTACAAACAGTCATTTTGACAGCCATTTTAAAATGGTTTCAAAGATATTGCAACTTGCCTTTTTTAACATTAATTTTACAATCAATAAGTTTTGTAAAAACTTGGGCAAACTCTAATGATCTTGTATTTCGGCAGTCTTGAACTGGTCCAATAACCTGGCGAAATTCCATCGCATACCAAGTCTAAAAATTGCAACAACCAGCAGTTCCATAACATGACCATGAAGGTGTAATATTAACTTTTGACAAAAAAAAATCAAAGTGGCTATATATATATATATATATATATATATATATATATATATATATATATATATATATATATATGAAAAAAGGGGAACTCAAAACTCTATTTTTTTTAAGAATCATGTGTTAAAACCCTGTGTATTAATCTGTTCTCTTGTTATTTATTATTTTATTTTTTTGAATGGGATAGCTAAAATTTTTTTGACCCTACAACCCCAAAGTAGCTATTTCAAAATATTTTTTTAATTATTTTTTTAGAGACGTCAAAGATTTAAAAAAATTACTACCAAAAACAATTTTTTTGTCTAGCATTAAGGTTGGCCAACTATATAATTCATTAGTAAAACAATTGTAGATGTATTCTTTTCTGTAACCTTATTTTACATTTTTAGAACTTATTTGTGACTTATAGTTAATACATGCACAACTAATTGTAAATTTTGACTTACAATATAAAAAAGGGGAGGGCTTGTCAATTTTTTTGTACTTTTGGGGAGGGATTTTTCAAACTTACCGGTAATTTATTATTTGTAGAATGTTTTTTTTTTTTTTTTTTTTTTTTTTTAATATGTGCTATATTTCTGTACTTAAGGGCTAGTCAAATTTCTTCTTTTTTCACTTAAGGGTTTATAAATAAATATACTAATAAATATGTATTTGAATTTTTTTTTTTTTAAATAATTAACTATAGATATAAAATTGAGTTTGTATTTAATATTTTGTAGTTTACTCCGTTATTTGGGGTGGTCTTGGTCACTAAGATAAGAGCAACTATTGAAGTTCATCATTGATACTTCACTGACATGTGTCACGTGCAATCGGCCCATCCATTATATATATCTATATATATATATATATATATATATATATATATATATATCTGATATTTTTATATAATATATATCTGATATTCAATTAAACAATATCTCATTTTATTAGAAATTGTAACTAAAAATAATATGTAATAATATTTTAAATTTTAGTCATTCGAACTTGAAATCATAGTCATATCAGGAATTATTCAAAATCATAGCCATATCATTAATTATTCAATTACTCTTTTGACTCACATTTGTTAAGTAATTCAATATAATACATTCAAGTTTGATTTTATAAAATATTATACCCCTAGCTTTAACTTGTATTTACTAATTGATTAATATATAAGTGTTCACGTACTAAAATATTATTGATTTCATGGTGATTATTATGCACTCATGAGCTTTGGTAAAGAATAAAACGTTTAACACATGTATTGTTTCTAAATTGTACAAAAATTCTTATAACTACAATTGTCATTAGCAATTTTTCTACTGCTTGTTAACAAGCGCTACGTGATATTTATTTATCAAAGTAAAACTTATACGTTATATTCCAAGCTATTGCGATAGGAAAAGCATTTCAGTTACGAAACACTGGATATTGTCAATAAATAATATTACTAAACAATAAATATTTTAAAGTAAACATATCTCTTATAATACATTCGGTTGGTCACATACGTCTAAAACAACTTAACATTTGTTCAGTTAGTGTTATATAATATGTTTCCTAACCATATTTTCGATCAAAACTGTTTTGAAGAATTTATATTGTTATTATTAAAAAAAATTGACTTTAATTTTCACCCGTTGTGTATATATGTTTGGATAAATATAGCTGAACGTTTACATATATGATATCGAAATAAACACCAAATCAATAACTTGGATACCCTTAGGTGAAAAGAATAATGTTTACAAAGCTTTTCGATTTCCTACGAAAAGAAGCCAATTTCTTTCCTTTGATCTACTGCCTTTAATATTAACTCACAGCAGGTAACACGAGAAAGCTCCTCGCGTATATATAAATAAATGTGTTTTAGTTAAATATTCGAAATAAACTTTTGTAATGTTCTAAGTTGAATTTTAACTAAAATTGTTTATTTCAGAAGATATCATAATTAACTTAGCTTCATAAAAGCGTTTACAAAATACATATAAGTAAATATCTATTTAATAATATAAAACAGGAATACAAATAAAATTTATTATATTTTATTTTCAGTTGCTTTAGCTAAATAAATTACTTATGGAAAATAACTTTACTTATGACAGAGATTTTTCAATGCCTCATAATATAGCTCAGGAAAAAAACAAAAAAAACACACACACACACACACACACACTGTCGTTTGTAGTATATTTTATAATGTATATTTTGTTCTGTTCAAGAATGTTTTCAAGTGCAAATGTTATTAATTTAAGTAAACATTATTATATTTTGCAAATTTAAGTAGAAAGGAATATATTTTCTTTCGAATTTCCAAATTAGGAATCTAACATTATCAATGCAATATCGAAAATATTAACCTACTATTTTATAATACGCATTACAACTTTTCATTAGTTTTTTTAGTGTAAACTATTTTTTTAAATTTTGTTTGTGTATTGTTAAATAGAAAGAGATTTGAATACTTCGATGTTAACGTAGTACTTGTTTAGAATTCATTTGTTTATGCTGGTGACCGACGGTATGTTATAGAATTATATGTTATTGAAATAAATAACACGCAAAACTCAAAACAGTATCAGTTTATCAGTTAAATAAATTCCAAGCATATATTCAAGCTCGTACCAGCCAATGAATGAAAGTCACAATAAAAGGTATAAATATTGAAAAGGAATTGAAATCTTATAAAATATGGACGGAGTAGATAGTCTCCAATGTATAGTCACAGTACGCGAAGGTGAAGTATATTGTCCTACAATAAACAATAAAAAGAAAAAAACAACGATTGATGCTAAAAATACTTGAACTAGAAACTTAAGATAATTACAATATTTTCCACACAAACACATCCACAAAAACCAATAAAAATAAATCTAATTGAAATTGATTGATCAGAAAAAGAAAAACCATGACTATATCCTTCCAAAATTAGTGTAGACCGTATGAATTCAGAGAATGAAAAGTAATAATTTAACTGTAGGAGAATATGCTGATATATTTCCAGTTAAAGGAGATAATTTAACATTCCGCAACCAAATAAAACATTTAATTAAGACAACTAACTGTGTATATTCACGTTTATTCCACTAGCAGTTTACATTGGAACTGTAAAAAACAAAGTTAAACAAAAAATAAATGTAATAAATAACAGATGACCTCGGTAAACTCAAAAAGGATTACAAGTAAAATTGAAGGATGAGATTACTACACTAACCAAAAATGCATCTGTCAAAAATTAAAAGATCAAGAAAAATATTATTATTCCACAATATAATCCCCCTGTAAATCCCGTTCCTCAGTTGCGGTGTAGAGACAACTGAAATAAGAAAAAGTACCCAAAACTTAAGAGTAATCCCTATTGATCTAATCGAGAAAAAGTGAAGTCATCATATAATATTTATAAAAATAAAAATTTAGGTTTGAACTAATATTAAGTTTTTAAATTTTGAGTTTTGTTAAAGAATAGTGTTAGCTTTGTAATCGGAATACTGATTGTCTAGAAAGTCTAGATAGAAATACTGAATTTATAACAAAAATGGTAGTAAAATAAGATATGTTAATTACAAAGGGGTTCATTTATTACACAAGAGAAACAATCGAAGAAAAATTACAAATACTCTCCGTAGGAATAAGCAAGAAAAGAAAAAATAAGTAAAGGTATAGCTGAGGGTCTATGATCAAAAGTGATCAAGAGTGGGGGCTGCAAGTTAAGTACAGTAGATATTAATTTCAATGTCGTTTGTGGTCTTTATTAACGAAGTGGTCTTATTGCTCAATTATTGCAGCAAAAGGCAAAGTCAAGTGAGGAGAGGAAGCGACTTCTTAGTTGGTAGTGTATTGGCGTTTAAGGCCAAAGGTCCTGGGTTCGATTCTCATTTTGTATCGTATATTTTTCACTTGAAATATTACTCAAATATAATACTAGCTGGTATGAAGAACCTACAAGCATAAAAAAAAATAAAATAAAAATATATATCAAAGTCCGTCTTTCTGATGGCTTTTTAGTTATATTTTCTTCTACGCCATGTAACAAAAGAGGTGCATAATAAATAGAACTTCTTTAAGAATATCAATATTTACTTTTAACTGAAAGTATTGTAGGAAGAAACATATTTAACAAATTAATTCAATTTTTGTTCGGCCCTGAGGCCAAAAGCATTCCAATTGAGAAACTAAGCAAGCACGATCTGACAAATGGAGGATGACAACATTCGAAAGGTTTTCTATTTCTAATATTAAAAACGCAATTTAAAACCACTTGTAAATTATTTTAACCTCTTCCGTCTTGATATATAATTAAATAGAGGTTTCTTATTAGAAAGGAGAAAATATTCCTTAGCTGTAATGAGAAACTCAACCCATTTTACGGTAGTGTTTATATTTTAAATTACTTTTTTTTAAATTCTCCCCTTCTAAAATCGCAAAAATGTAGATATAGAGTAGAAATGCGTTATTAGTAATGGAACCTGACTGTTATATTGTAGTAATGGATATTAGTAAAATTATATAGTTTAGCTAGCACTAAGGATGATAAAGCAATAATTGTTAATTGTAACGTTCTAGAAAATCATATAATATTGGAAAACTATTTTTTTTTTATTTATCTCTAAAACTAACAACTTATATATTTCTGAGAACCATTGAAACAAGCTGTGCAATTGAAATTGCTTCATCATAAAAAGTTCAAGTAGCGTGAAAGGTGAAAAATAATTGTTACTTTAAAAATAAAGAGTAAGGTGAATTTCTTTATTTTTCACTTGAATGTATAATATGTCATAATGTTTCATACTTTTTAGATTTACTTAATAAATTTAAAATTATTTCATATAAGTTTATTAGTTTAAAATATTGAATTTTTTTTACCTATTTATAACTAAATGCAGTCGACAAAGACTAGATATCTACAGATCAGTTTCCTATCTCTATTTCCATTCAAAAACTTTCCAAAAATTCATTAAAAAGTGAATTATTTACAGTAATAGATAGTTTGTATTTAATAAGTGTAAAATTACCAAAGGGTTTGTGGTAGATAATTGAAAAAATCCAGTTTATTCATTTTTAGTAATAACTAATTTAATAGCATATTTCAGTAAAGCTTTTGACTTATTCTTGGTAACATCTTATATGTATAATATAAGGAGCTGGAAAAGTTTTTTTTTTTAATATTTTGTTTTATAGTTTACTCATTGGTTATGCTCAGCAAATGTGTATTGACAAGTGTCATTACGATTACGAAAAATAAAGTTCCCAATGACAAAATAAATGCTTAATTTGTATTTAAAGTAACTTTTGACAGTAAATTTGGAGCATTTTCTTACAGGTCAATATAAATAATGTTTGTAAAAAATGATTAAATGTAAAAATGATTACATAAAATAGATATGAAACTACTTAAGAAATGATGTTTATAATATAATCGTGTAAAATATTGATTAAAACTAAACCAAATAAGATTTACATTGCTGAATACAGTTTTTTTCAATTTTTAAGGACAATAAAATTTATTTTAGTAAATAAAACCACGATTGTCCATAAATTTTAAACAAATTTAAAGCACAAACTGGTATTCCTAAATAGTAAACGTGTATATATAATCATATGAAGGAACTGAACAAGAAAAATATTACTATTTAAGAATTAAGAATTACTATTTCTTCAAAAATGTTGGGATATGTCTCTGCTTATATATCCCAAACACTGGGATTTGCATTATCGAAAAAATAGTAAACAAAAATCATTGGGTAGGGGTTACTAAACAACTAATAATCATAAACCAGATAAAATTTAATAGAATATCTATATCTCTATTATTTACCTTATATTTCTTAATAATATAATTTTAATCATTGTTTAAAAGAAATAATTAAATTGGATTTCATGATGTTCACATTATATGATTTATCATAGTTAAAGAAATTCTCCAAAAGGTAGTATTTAGAACCATAAGGAGTAAATGAATATTCTGAAAGTACTTAAAAATAATCGATTTAATTAAGATTACTGTTTTGCAATTACATATTATGAGTAGTCTTACTACTGAAATATTGAATTAAGAGAACTAAAAAACTTTTTATTTTACTCATAATTGGAATGGAAACAACTCCTCCTTTTATTTTGCAAAATAAACTAAATATACAATTTCAAATATATTATCTTGAGATTTATAAAAAAGAAAACTTTGAATTATAAAATCTTAATCCAATATCATTGAACTAATATTAGACAAACCGGAAATGTCCGTTGATATATTAAGACGAAGAGTAAATTTGAGATAATAGTTTTACTGATTGGCACTTTGTTTATTACAACCGACGAGATTTTGTTGAACGGTATTTTAATATTGCAAGGATCACTTCCTTATATTTCATAGAAAGGTGTTTAATTTCTCAAAATAATCACGGCGCATATTGTATCATCATAAACGAAGATTGTTATTCCTTTTCTTTAACTCTTAAATTGGCTATGAAATCGTTTCTTACTTTTAAATATTCTATATTGGGAAAAATTGAATAGTCTTACCTTGAATATTGTTTTTTAGTTAACAACATCTTTATTATTACAAAGATTTTAGCCATGTATAGTAACAAAGGAACTACTTACTCCTTCATTGACCGTATTACAATGGTTATGTAAATAGTTTATGATCCAAGCAGGTTGTTATCCTTTTTTCTAAAACTAAAGTCGTAAAAACCTTCTCTCGCCAAAACCGAAAAATGAATTTGATATTTGATATTATTTCAAGCATTAGGAGATGGAATAAGAAGTGGTTATAAGGGAAAAACATGTTATTAGGAGATAAATAAGTTAAAACACTTAAACAACAATAAATAAAAATTTATAGATAATTATAAAAACTTTGTTTCTAATCAACATGAGCTACACGTGTGGAAATTGTAAGAAACTAATTAATGAAAAGACATTTTCCCACGAAAAAGTGTTTATTTAAAAATATTAACGTTCTCGTTTATCAGATTTAAAGGAACATAGGTAATAATCAACTTCATATATTAAATTATAAACCTATATAGGGTAGTAACTTTGTTCTATTAGACACACTTTATGATTTTTTATAAAGTGCTTTTAGAGTTGAAACGGTTTCATGACAAACAAATATACACGTCTAATTTGTAGTAACGATAACCTGTCTTCAAGAATTAAATAAGTCCCAGTAGTTAGTAAAGTTTATATTCTACCAAATCCTACTAAGTAACAAAACAATTAAAGAATAAAATATTAATTTTATTTCTCACCTACAAGAAATTTCAATTTATAAAAATTTATATATATATATATATATATATATATATTGTTTCCATAATACTATTTAGTTTGTAAAAATTAGTAAGGCAAATTATATGGAGGATATCGAAAAGTAAAACTAATTATTGTAAATAAAAATAAGTTTAATCGGTAAATATATGTGTGGCGTGTATATGTATATCACGCCGATGTAGTCAATTTAAGAATCGACAATAAGTGTGAATGAATGAATGATTAACTTATTAGGGGAAAAAAGGCTGTGTTATCAACTTGTCGCTTACAATCTTCTCATTACAACTATTAATTCAACGCCCACATCTTTGGCCTAATGTTTTCTTGGACGCTCTACAACTCTTTTGATTTTTATTTGCACCATTGTCATCAGGAAGAAATGAAGTGGTAATCGACATGTCTTATGTCTATCTTCTCATAAAGAATTCGGAAGTTGACTCCTAAATCTTAGACCCCATTAAATTTCCAATATTTTAGAATAACTCAAAAGTTAACGATTCTTATTATAAAATAAATGATATCTTTTAAAAACACTTTTTAATATAAATTGTAGAAAAAAGTAAGGGGATGGTACTTTATAACCACCCGGTATACGTTTCAAATTGCATTATAATCTTTAACATTTATTACTGTGATTCATATAAAAAAGCAATTTTTAAAAATTATTTAAAACAAAATTATTACCATAAGTTTATTAATATTTGTACATTTGATTTTACTCAAGTACATTTTTTTAGTTTATAATGGAAGAAACTGCTGAATAAAGTTTCAAGGTTATTGGTTTCATATAGAAATGAAAATTTATTGCATACATTTTGGTTAAAAGTAACAACAACTTTATCCGTATTTTCGAACTGCCCATTAAATATACTATATGTAGTCACGTTAAATGATTGTTTTATTTTCATAGCTAACAGCAGAAAATTATTAATATTACACCTAACACACATTTTTTCCCATATGTGAAGGTAAAATATCTGTAAAAAAAGAAGTTTGTCAAATATTACAGACGTTATTATGGATATGTCTATTATTTGTTCTCTTCACATTAAATATACAGTGTTCGAAATTATTTATTTTAAATTTATTAAAGTTGTTTTAGTTTCAAATTATAAAGACAAAGTTATATATTAGTCCATTTTTTATAAAATGTTATTGAAGAAAAGTCATTAAGTGTATCGTTAATAACAAAACAAACCAATAGATCACACAATTAAAAAAAAATATGAGAAAATATAATTCAATATTTCGAATAAATTACAGACTTAAATTATAAACAAAAATAAATATGCGTGGCAAACGGTTTTGCTACTTAGTATAAGGTATAATGGTTTTTTGTGTTTATTTTTTTCTTTCGTTTTTTCAAAAAACTATAAGCATCGGCATTTTACTAAACCATACGTGTGAAACATAAATATGCACTAATTCCAAAACAAATCAATAGCGAAATAGAATTTTTAAAGGTGTAAATTTGTTTATATTAAAAATAATTATATACTAATTTAAAGGATTGATTTTATTATATTAAAAAATAAATATTTATTTACTTAAAGGATTATTTTTTGTATATTGATTTTAAAATTTGTCAAAGTTTTACCTGATTTTACATTATAAGTTTTATTTATTTTGAGTTTACGTTCATGTTTATTAAAACAATTTATTCACAATTACCTCTATCAACTAACCTGATAACATGATGTAACTTAACATACACTTTTTATTTTACTCAAGTTTAATTAACATGAAAATCCAATAGGGTGTTTTGGTTAAGTTGCCTCTCCTAAAATAATGTAATTAACTTATCCATGTTAAATATCTTTAAAAATACTTTTAAAGATCTTTTATCAGTTGGGGCTAACCAATGATTCAATTTTTCCTTTCTCCCATATTATGTTTTGGGATGTAGCTTCTTCAAACAAGGGTGATATAGTGACATGACTTTATTATTTTCAAATATTTCCTTCAAACTTGGACAACAAGTTCCTATATTTATACAAAAATCACTAGCAGAACGTGATTTAGAAAAAACTGCACATATGAAATATTGAATGTACATAAACATGGATTTAAAATATTTTATATACATACCGAAGTACTGTATTTGGTCCAAAAAGGCAAGTGAAAGCAAATGGTCAAAGTTTAAACGCTGCGCAATGAGTCTTTCTATAACGACTATTAGATACAATGAGTCACAATCACTTCCACCGCTGATAATATATTCATCCCACAGGATTGAAGATCTCCTTTGAAATCTCAATGTTCAATAGCATGTAAAATATAGGGATTACAATTATTCGATTATAATATAAATTATGGCAGACATATGTAAAGATAACTACAATCGCACATCATAAAAAAAAAATAAAAAAATTTCCTATTTACTTGTAAAGCAAAGATTATTTATAAATTTTGAACAAGACTGATTGACAAGTTTATTTGATTTATATGTCCTTAGGAATCATTATTAGGTATTTGGAAATTGATTGGATATTATTAGGAAAAATGAAACAATATAAAAAAACCTAGTGATTAAAAAAATATGAATTTTAAGCGTGTAAGAGAAAATAACCAGAAGCCTAATAAAATATTGTCCAATCCAAAGCTATTTCGTTATGCAAAATTGACATATACATCGCCTTTAATAAATTAGAGTTATCAACCTATTTAATGATAATAGCACTCGAAAATACATTTTATAATATGGTTATTTATGGAGTTATAGACACCTGTTTATACTTGCTACTAAAAAAAGAAAGAAAAACTCTAGAAGTTTTAATATATTTCATTTACTAGCACATAAGGCGAGTAAATTTACGTTTTTTTTAGTTTTTTTTAATCTGAGTCAAGGTATACAAATGAGGTCATCAGTCGCAGTTCCTTGTTTGATATTTGTAGATCACCACTATAGTATACAATAACACAGAAAAAGGTTAAACTTTAAACCATTATATAGAATTTGTCAGAAGAGAAAACAAGTTAACACTTTTAAAATATTTAAATAGTATCTACAATTTCAAAATATAAGGCAATAACAAAAGCTGTAATTTTTCTAATCCTAAATTTTAATTGTTATTTTCGTTAATAATATTTTTCTGATAATTATATTTCAAAACAACAAATCTCTTCAATTTGTAGCATGGTCCTGGATACCGGTTGAATCTTTGCCATAATACTCTCTGTTAAATCCGCTTTCTGTAAAAACTTGTTTCATTTGTCTATACAAATTTGAATTATTTTTCAAACTTATTGCAATTTTCACTCTATGGGAAGTAAAGACTATCCTACTGTATAGTGTTTGTTTTGGTGTAAATAGTAAAATGTTATAATAATTTCTTATAAATAAATAATGTATAAAAAGGATGCATTACCTGTATAAATTCAATGTACTATCAACTTTACATGTTGTATTTTAAATTTTTATTTTCATTATTCTCTTGAATACAAATGGTATATACTCATATAGAATATTATGGAGAACAATGAAAGGTTACATATGTTTCCATTTATAATTATAGGGAATCAATGACAATGCTTTATTAAAATATTTAAAAACACCCCTATCTCTTTTTAAAGAAGTAATTCCCAAGACACAAATAAAACACTAACATAATTATTGTTAGATAGTTTAATAATCACTTATGTACATTTATATAATATTACTACTATCCTAAGAGTAATATAAAAAAATATTCCCTGTGCAAATTTAAAAGTATTTGTAATTTTAAAAAATATATAAGGACAAAAAACACCATTATATCTAGATATTTGTTAAATACATTTGTTTTGTTTTTTACTATTTATTTCGAAGTTATTATTGAAATTATATTATGTTTTTAATTATTTCATTCGTTAAGTTTTATAGTAAATTTAATCAATAACTTTTTGAATAAAGTTTGTTAAATAAATATATATAATCTGAATATTTGACATGAAGTTTTCAGTATTTTAATTACAACAATTATCATGATTTGTAATCTAGAAAATATATGGAAGTAAGTTAGGCTTTATGGAATTTAGTTATCAACTTATTTACAATGTATGTAGCAAGATAATGTATCACAATAAACAATAATATGTCGTATTGTATACTTACTAGACTTAAACATGGATTTTTGAATTAAATATATACTAGTCATATAAAACACATGGAATGACTATGTTCGTCATAGCTGCACTATATAATTATAAGTATTATAAATGAATGTGTATTGTAAAAATCTCAAAACATTATAAGAAATCAATATATTTTTCAATTTATTTCATTAAGACTATTAGCATGTTATTCTACTATACATATAGTTATAATTCCTGCAAATTAAATTCCTGCAAATTTCTGGACGGAAGAAGGACGAACCAGATAATTTATTAATATATATATATATATAAGTGTGCTTTTATTTCCTCTGTTTTGGTAAGAAAAATTTAAGTTACAATTGATAATGTTCTTTTAAATAAGTTAATTGTTGTCCAATTTTCCAAAATAAATTCGTTTCTAAAATAGAGTTAAACATCTCAACTATAACGATCGTAAAATATTGTTTGACAGAAAGTATTACTACACAAATACAGTGTTTTTCATTTTAGTTGTTTACGGTTCTTTTAATGAATGTTTTGGAAATAAAATCTTAGGGGAAAAGGATAATGGTCTATATAGATATTTTAATGACAGAAGTTGCTTAAGTTTAAATTAAGGCCAAGAAAATGTTTGGCTGAATTTAAATATTTCAAGAAAATTTAATAACATGACGATGATGATTTAAATAAATTTCAATTTATCTATTGTTTCCGAATAATTTTTATATTTTTGTAGATGTTATTTCTGGCAATATTTATTCATATTTTTCATTGGTGTAGAGTATTTAAATACAATAATAAAGAACCCAACTCATCAAATTCTTGTTGATTTAATTAATAACTATAATTAACTTTGTTATATATGACGGGCGTATTAAACGTGTTATTAGGATTATTGTTTTAGAATTTTCTTTTTGTTAAGATTACACATATTGTTATGAACTTTATAATAAATTTAATATTTACACAATAAAATATAGTTTTTCATTATATTTTAAACCTATTGAAATGAAGGTATCTGTACACAAAAGGTTGTAGTATATTACCAACCAAGAGGTAGTTTTTAATAAAGTGAATAATTACTAGAAAAATATAATGCTTATAATTTTCAATTTATAAGTATTATAATTTAACTTAGTTTGTAATATATTATTGTAACTTACTGAAATAAAAGCCATCAGTTGGTAAAAGCAATTCATATTGAATTAAAAATTTATATTTTTATATTATTGGAGTATGAGAAAGTATTTTTTAATTATATATTTGTTCATGGGGGTTATTAGTTATTAATTTTTCTACCTTCCATCAACTGATTAATAACAATGAATCTTGGTACAAATTACATGATTTTCTATAATCTATATTTTAAATATTAAAGTTATTTTACCTGCATTGTTTTATATTAATATTAACATAAATTCGTGATTTTATAATGAAAATATTAATAAATATTAAAGTGTTTTTTTAAAGTTTTTCTTATTTATTTGAATTTATATTGCTTGACGCAAATAATTCAACAATACAAATTTATTTATTATTCAATAACAATTTTTTTTAAATTTTAACCAAAATCAAGTAATTCAAATTAACTGAAAAATCTGTTTTATTAGTCACTAAAAGAAGATGCCATTAGGGTACTTATTTTTAAACAATAGTCCTTATGATCAAATGTTGGATAACATATTCATCCTATTATTTATTATTTTTTAATGGTCTACATATCATGTATAAAATATTTAGATTTTATAGTGTTCACAATAATATGTAAAAAACGATTTTATAAATAATTAATATTACCATAAACCAATCTTTTTGAAATTCACCATATGAAGTATATATAAATATAAATCTATAATTGTGTGTATGTGTGTGTTTATATATATATATTTATATATATATATATATATATATATAGTTATGAAAACATGACTATCCCGCCGGACATGCCAATACCGACGGAGGTCCGTCGGAATAGTTATAGAAATATGGGACTTTTATACATTACGGCAGAATTGTACGAATAATATATGAATCAAGCTAACGCCCTACCTATACAGTTTTCATTGTTACTAAAAGCAAATAATGGATCCTTCTTTACTTTTTTTTACAGTGATGATTTGTATTCTTTTTTTATAATTATTACTTGAACTTCATTTTAATAAAATATTTGAAGAAAATTTAATACACTTGTCATATTTAAGGGATTTCGTTTTATATAACCCTATAAACATGTGAGTGGTTTATTTACTTCTCACTTTCGACAAATTTAAAAAAAAATTACACAGATTTTCATATCCGAAGGATTGAAGATATGTCTAAATAAAATGTAAATTAATACATTTGATCCTGAGGCTATTTTATCAAGATGTGTTTTGAGAATTTGTCTTAGAAAGATTTTGTTTTCCTCTAGCATAATAAAAGAGATTTAAATATGCTGTATTATGTATCTTCATTTTCCAATAATTAATCAACAGGTTTTGACATTTGCATAAGAGGTTTTTTAAATACGTAGTAACTTGGAAGTATTTTCATCTGTTATATTCTGTATTAATAATTGTAGAGGGATTATCGGCAGTATTTTCATGCCTGAGATTTTTGTCTTAAGGGCACCCGAAATCCCATATACCGACAAAGTTAACTAAATGACACATATCTCAAGAACGGTTAAAGATAGAACCATAATTTTTATTTTATTTTAAATATAATTCAAATATCTAGTTCCGTACATATCTTTTTCAAAATTACAATAAAAATAGAGTTTTTTGCAAATCATGATTTTTTTTCTCCTATATTTTATATTTAACATACTCCATTTTTGTTAAAAATTAATATATTTTTTAAAAAGATTGTGAAAGGAACTAGTTATACATCCAATCTATCTGTGTTTCAAATTTAAAGCTCTATCTCTAATAGTTATTGAGTTACGTGTCATTTAGTGTTTGAAAACAACTTTCTCGTAAAACAAAGAAAAACTATTGGTATTCCTCCTAATAGCTAATCCGTAAAAGATTTGAAGTTTTTTAATCCTTTCACCAGTCAAACGTCCTTTACCTTTAAGGGGTTTGCCATCACACAACTTTTCATTTTTTAGTTTGAAAAGTTGTGTCCCCATACGCTTATGGGGAGTACGAGTTGTACATCAAATTAAAGGTCTAATTTAGTAGAATACAATGCCGCAAATCCGACTTCAAAAGGTTCACCCTAAACAAAATGGCGGCGTTTTAAAGTTTATGAAAGTTACAATGTCGTTGAGTGTTAAAGATAGCTGAAACATGTTTACTCGGTACAGGTTTCAAAACAAAGATTTGACAAACAAAGGTTTGCGCCTTACACCCAAAGATAGGCAACTCATCGTACCCTTGAGAAGTAGGGAAAATACCCAGGTGGTGAATCGGTCATCACAATGTTACCAGGGGACTTAAATTTAAGAAAGGCGGAACCAAATGGTAACAATGTTTGAAAAGAAAAATAAAAAAAGACAAAGACAAATTTAGTAATTAACAAGGCTCAAGTTTATTGAAACAAAAGAAATTTCGACGTTTCAGATTTTATCATTTACAACTGAGAAAGACATCCTGAGACAAATCATCAATAAAAGCTTATGATTAACAAAATTATAATTGATATAAGTTATACGCCCTTAATGTAAAATATTATAATTTAAATAAAAAAAATTAATCAATAGATTCTGAAAATTTATCTCCCCCCTTTTAGTTTATATATTTTATAGTTACAAAATTTAACAAAGACAATGAGCACAGCTTAACAATTAACAGGATTATAATTAATCCAAAAAAAAAGATTATACGCCCTTAATGTAAAAAAATTACAAAATAAAAAAAAAGATGAAAAGATACTGATATTTATTCCCCCCCCCCCTTTTGACTTTATGAGATGATAGTTTTTTAAAACAGTTACATAATATTACTTATTTGATAAATTTCTTAAATGCTATATTGGCCAATAAATATATATATTTTAGGTAAAGAATTTATTATGAAATGAGAAGTTTATTTTTAAAAAAAGAAATGAAATTTTGAAGATTGAAATTTTATTAATTGACGTCAATTATATTAATTTAGAAAATAACCTCTTGGAGGTTGTTAGGACCGAAAGTTTGCATGCAGGCTCCACCCAATAATTTTTTATATATTTTATAAATAACTACACAAGTCTACATCTAAAAGATAGCTTAAAAAAAAAATATTCGCTGAAGCAATTTAGGCACATGTACAAAATGAGTTTAATTAAAGTTCTATAAAGTCAGTTTTTTTTTAACATCACTTTTGTGCACTTGAAACTTTGAAGGTATATTAAGAAAAACGTGTTTTGCCAACAGGACGAAACATGTTTAGATGCTTAGCTGGTCTATGCAATCTGAGGCAAGAATTGCTGAGAATCTCCTACCAGCGTATTAGCTGGAAAATCCTGTCGCAGATCACGTGAGCTTGTGCCGTGAAAAATAATAATTTACTTAACATTTTTAAAAAAACTAAAGCGCACAAAACTGTAACTTAACATGTCGTTTAGAAACTGAGAAGTAATTTTGAGAACAAAAAAAATATGTCTGACGGAGCTTATAATTGAATGTAGAACATCGTGAGTTATTTCAGATAGACTGGCAACGGGTATTAAAGCAGCTAGGCTGGCCTGCCGTTGTACTTTGCACTTGGATGTCATGCGATGCTTAGTTTTGGAGAAGGCCGCCAGGTGCCAGCATCTGTCAAACGACGGAAGTTGGATATGTGGATAATAGAAGAAGCTTTTTCTCTTCATGTCATAATTAATTTTTTTTTTTTTGTTTCAAACATAAATTCAATTAATTTCAAAATTTAACCAACATCCATTTATAATTCCGGCTATTACAACTAATTTAACTCAATTTTTGAGATTATGTTTTTAGTAAATTTGATTTTTATAATAACTCTCTTCTTCAAATAACACCTTACTCTAAAATAACACCAACTGTTATTGTAAAGAACACTTAAGCTCATCACTAAGTAATATTTCACCGTTAAACCTTTCCGATCTAAAAGGTTTATACACTCTAGTTTGTCTATAGACACATCCTGGCCATAGTAAGAATAGCCAATTACACAGAGAAAAATCAAAGGCCTATCAAAAATTACCAATAGGTGTATACTTTATATACTATATAAAGTACTGCAGCTCGAGAGCACATAGTTCTGTAAAATTATTGCCGAAATGGTTTGTAAGGCTTTTTTAATTATTTTTTTTTACGTGTCAGCAACTGCTTATATGTAAGTATTATAAATAGTTGGATATAGAAAATTCTGGAGCAAAATAAACCACCAAAACAAAATTTCGAAAAAAAAATCCTGATTTTGGGTGCCCTTAAACAAAACGTACTTACTGTAAACATGTTTATTAAGTTTCGAAAATGCCACTATATCAATAAAAACAAAAATATTTATACTGTTATACTTGTCATTAACAATAATAATAATGTTTCTTTACTCTACCAATGAATGACACTGTGCTTCCTCTCACCAAAATTTCTTTTACTCTCCTGTCATACTATCGTAAATCCTTTCAGCTCTTTTTTTGTTCGGACGTATGACTAGTATTTAGATAACAGAGATACTGATAGGTTTTATATTCTACCAATGAATGACACTGTGCTTCTTCTCACAAAAATTTCTTTTAATCTCCTGCCATACAATTTTAAATCCTTGCAGCTCTAAATTTTGTTTGGACGACGTATGACAAGTATTTAGATAACAAAGAGACTGATGGGTTTTAATTTGAGACAACACAACGAGTTGGTTTTAATTTAAGTACTAAGTATCATAAAAATCGGTTTGCCTGTTCTTGAGTTAGACTAAACAACAGTACACGTATTCTAATTTTCGAAAAAAAGGTAAACATATCCACGTTACAGATTGTTAAAATATTCCATAGATGATATCCCTGGGATTTTTTATGAGAAATTTAAATGTACTTAAAATAAAAACCTTGTTACCTAAATAAAAAACTAATTAGTTTCATTTGCAAAATTTAACATTGTAACTAAAAATCTATTTGGTAAAATAAGAATAGTTTTATAGAGTTTTACCCATGTTTTTGGAATAAGTAAACTAAAACTTTTAAATATTTTTTTCATATTATAATTTTGAAATTAAAAGCAATAGGCTAACAGCAACTTTCAAAGGTGACACAAAAACGATTAAATCGTTAGTATGTAATAAGTATAATGATTGGTGTTTTATTCAGACTAATTCAGCATCGCAACTCGCTAAGGCCGACACACAAATATACAAACTAAATGAGTGTGGGACGAATATATATGGATAATCATCAGGGTAAATACAGAATTGTTTACAATTAGAAGTGTTATTAAACTTGTTTATAAGGGTTGTTTGTCTAATAAATCTTTGTAAGATCTTGCATGTCATTCCGCTCTAGGGCGCACATTAAGCTCAAAATGTGCGATTTTTAACGTTCACACAGATTTTTTATATTTTCTTAGTCTTCTGAAACTGATTGTCGTCAAATTGATCTGCACATTATTTACTAAAATTTAAGATTTTTAGGTTAATTAAAAAAATGTTATTAATTTTTCATGAGTATGTTTGCTTTTTCTGATCACCGAGTTATCCTACAAATTCGATTGTTTGTGCATTGTGTAGAACCAATAGATTTCAAAAACGTGATTATAAAACAGTAATATATATAGATTTTTATTTAACAGTGTAGTTGAGTGCACCGGAGAGTTACTCACTAGCACTCAAAGCTTGTTTCTATTGTCTCCGGTCTTTCCGTGTTTAATTCTGTCGATTGATATCAAATTCGGCCACTGATTTTAATGCTATATTAATTTGATTGCGGTTGAAACAAACAAAATTAAGTACAAGTTTATTCAACTACTGAAAATAAAATGTATTATGTTTTGAAGAAATCAATGGAGAAAATAAAAATTAATCATTAAAAAGTGTTAATTTCGTGTTAACTGTTAACTTATTTATTTTAAAAAATTGACTTTGACATCCATAAACGCTCAATTAAAGGAAGAAAATGATAAATCAGATTTTGTTATTTATTAAGAGCGTTAGTAGGTCTTAATCGAACGAGAGAAAAAGTTGCCGCCCGAGGCGTAGCAGAGAGCGATAAAGACATTTTAACACTCGAAGAACAAACAAAACTGTTTACGTATTTTACTGATTTCTACACTTATACGAATGATTTTGTAGATAGTAAACTATGCCATTCCACAGTTAAAAATTACCTCTTTCTCAACTAAAAGAAGGAGAGACTTACACACTCATAAATCATCCATGAAGAAGAAATAATAAGACCAGATAAATGTGTCCTTTAATATAGACAAGTTAAAATTGTAACATGAGTGTTATAAAAGTAACCACGAGACTGTCAAGTGTCAATTTACCAAATAAAGGAGTAAACATGTCCGCCCACAAGACCTTGTCCCTCGTGCGGCACTGTCTCAAACACTAGGTTGTAAATCATGTCTCATCTACCAAAGAGTGGCCGGAGTATTTTAAGAATTGACACTTATGTTTGGCCTTGTCCCCCTAAAGTCGTTTTAAAGGTTTGAAGTATAGAAATTTACAACGTTTAGCGAAATTCGTTGTCTTTCATTTGACCTGAAGTTTTGTACTAAAGTAATTTGAGAATCGTACCTCATTCGTTCTTCACGGTAGCCATAAAATATATAAACCTAACACTTTAAATTTCAAAATTAAAGAACAATTCGTCGATAGACGCACGGATTAGCGGGTTTTGTGGCATAATCGTTGGTAAAATAAAATAAAAAATCTAACATTTGGTTTATCAGCCACAAAATGCAAAAACCTTTTGTCCAAATTCGGTAAGATTTTAAATCTAAAAATTTCTAATGTCTGGTATACGGACGAAAGGTTGGTCAAATAACCACAGGAATTTTCACATATATTGCTCTACTGTTTTCCTGTTTCATACTTACGCAATTTCACATTCTTGCCGATAAGTAGCGTACTTCCCGACCATCCATTTAACAGGTTTGATGTCGCTACCTTAAAGTTTGGATGCATTTTTTACAGTGGCAATGTGTATACTAATTTCGTTTCTGTAGTAACGGGTTCAAAAAATAATCGCGCATCACTTTTTTCACTTTTTGTGTATAGTGGCACCCCTGTTTGACATAGCGTTATAAAAATCAATAGGATTCGTTCCATTTACTGAGGAAATGTAATACACCAAATTTCCTTTTCTGAGCTTAAATCGTTCACAAAATTTTCCGAAAGTAATAAGTTGTGGTAATTATTTACGTTATTACTAGTTCCGCTACTACAACACACATAAAAATATTTGGGATATTACTATTCTACTGTAAACCAAGTGTGCAAAATGTCAGCTTCATCGGTTAAACCGTTTGGGAGTTAAGGTGTTCATAGACTCACGGACTCTTGAAAAAATGGTCTAAATTAATTTCAGTGGACCTCAAAACGTACATATCCGTTAAAATCTCCATTACAATAATTTTCATGATACCATTACTTTCCTTCTATATTAGTCAGAAAGTAAAAATTAATTGTTGTTTTCTTTATTCAATGATTGTTGCTTCATTTCACTATATCTATCTGTTTTGTAACGTTATAAAGCAAACCCAATAGTATCAGTGCATCTGTGTCTGTCTGCAACAATGAATGTGCAAGCATTATGCCAAACCGATAGATATATTTTTATTAAACTCTGTATATATTGCATAGGTACTGTAATTAACTAGGTGAATAGAATACTCTTCTTTATGAAAAACGAATGCTATTTTCCATAATTATTGCGGCCTACGTGTTTTTTAAAAGAGTAACACCTATTTTCTACGGCATTTTCGGTTGAAACATTCGCTTTTATTCTAGACGATGTTAAACTAAGCGCAATAGTTCAGGAACTACAGCCGTCATATTTTAGAAACTCTTGTTTTTTTTTTGCAAACTTCGTTATTTGTTATTTGCATTTTATTTATTAAAGGCTTTCTTTCTAATTTATTTTTACTGACTTCACTATATCGATCTGATTTGTGGCATTTTTATGCAAAACTAAAAGCTTTCACGTTTCTTGTCTGTCTGCCTATCTGTAACTCTGTGTAAGCATCACGCCCAAATGGTCCGAGATATATAATTATATATATATAAAAAAAAATTTTAAAAAAACTTTTTATATATTGTACGTTGTAACCGACTTGGTGAATAAACTTTTTGTCGTAATGATAATAGCAGCTTACATATTTTGTTTAAATGGTAATATGTATTGCTAAAATGGGAAATATGAAGTAGGCTACCAAATAAAAGATAAAAACCAGTACAATAAAATCATATAAGTTATTATCCTTCCTCCATATAATTTAAAAAAGAAACCTTGATCGCTGTCATATAACAGCTCATTTTATTTTCAAATGAGCATGCGTATTTAAAAACCTAAATCTATAACAAAATGGCATATATGGTTTATTTACAGTATACTGACAACAATCGAACTGGTAAATTAATGAAATGTATGAAATAAATTAAATTATTAGTGTGGGGGAAGAGTACTACGCACACAGACAGCACGGATTAAAATATAAATTTTGACTATTGAAAAACATGTTGAGTTTTTCGCGGATATAGGCTATCCGTTTTGAAGTCCTATAAGAGCCAAAAAAGTAATTGTGGGAATTATGTCAGTCTGTCGTCTCTCTGTTGTATGTAAAGTATGACCCAAACTAGTAGACCGAGTTTTATCGAATTTGGTATGTGGTAATGTTTTCACACAACTCCTAAGTTTTAATTTAAATAACTCAAATATTGAGGTTGACTTAACATTTTAACACTTAAATACAACTTAAATGAGAACGAGAAAATGAGAATGAGATTAAGTAGAAAGTCGTATTTCGATTGGTCATAACAAATAAACAAATCATTTTATCCACTTGTTATTGTGGACATTAGTTCATAATGAAAATACAAACATTCTCTGATGATTTCAAATGAATACATGATTCGGTTCGTAATTTATGACATAACACCATTGTAAATGTAAAATACAATTTAACTTTTGAACATCGACTTTTTAAATGAAATGTTTACACTAATAACGATAGAAAAGTGAAAATTTTATCAATGAAATAGAACTTCTAGAAAATGAAAATGAGATTTAGTAGAAAGTCGTATCTTGAATGGTCATAACAAATAAACAAATCTCTTTATCCACTTAATATTGTGGACATTAGTTCATAATGACAATACAAACATTCTCTGATGATTTCAAATGAATACGTGATTCGGTTCGTAATTTATGACATACCACCATTGTAAATGTAAAATACAGGTTAACTTTTGAACATCGACTTTTTAAATGAAATTTTTACACTAATAACGATAGAAACGTGAAAATTTTATCAATTAAATAGAACTTCTAGAAAATGAGAAGGAGATTTAGTAGAAAGTCGTATTTTGAATGGTTATAACAAATAAACAAATCATTTTATCCACTTGTTATTGTGGACATTAGTTCATAATGACAATACAAACATTCTCCGATAATTTCAAATGAATACATGATTCGGTTCGTAATTTATGACATAACACCATTGTAAATGTAAAATACAGGTTAACTTTTGAACATTGACTTTTTAAATGAAATTTTTACACTAATAACGATAGAAAAGTGAAAATTTTATCAATGAAATAGAACTTCTAGAAAATGAGAATGAGATTTAGTAGAAAGTCGTATCTTGAATGGTTATAACAAATAAACAAATCTCTTTATCCACTTAATATTGTGGACATTAGCTCATAATGACAATACAAACATTCTCTGATAATTTCAAAAGAATACATGATTTCGTTCGTAATTTATGACATAACACCATTGTAAATGAAAAGACAGGTTAACTTTTGAATTGAACATCGTTTTTTTAAATGAAATTTTTACACTAATAACGATAGAAACGTGAAAATTTTATCAATTAAATAGAACTTCTAGAAAATGAGAATGAGATTTAGTAGAAAGTCGTATCTTGAATGGTCATAACAAATAAAGAAATCTCTTTATCCACTTAATATTGTGGACATTAGCTCATAATGACAATACAAACATTCTCTGATGATTTCAAATGAATACATGATTCGGTAATTTCGGTTCGTAATTTATGACATACCATTATTGTAAATGTAAAATACAGGTTAACTTTTGAACATCGACTTTTTGAAATGAAATATTTACACTAATAACGATAGAAACGTGAAAATTTTATCAATGAAATAGAACTTCTAGAAAATGAGAATGAGATTTAGTAGAAAGTCGTATCTTGATTGGTCATAACAAATAAACAAATCTCTTTATCCACTTGATATTTTGGACTTAGTTCATAATGACAATACAAACATTCTCTGATGATTTCAAATGAATACATGATTCGGTTCGTAATTTATGACATACCACCATTGTAAATGTAAAATACAGGTTAACTTTTGAATTGAACATCGACTTTTTAAATGAAATTTTTACACTAATAACGATAGAAACGTGAAAATTTGATCACTTAAATAAAATAATATTACAAAAAAAATATACGGGGTGTTTCAAAATGAATATTGGAGTTTTCAGGCTTTGTACTATTTAATACTATTAACTAATTATTATAAATAATACATCAAGAGAAAGAACAACTCAAACAGTTTTGTTGGCACGCATGCACTGTTTCCTCTGACTTCCTTATACAGCGCTTGTGGTAAGGATGGCGACTATTGAATAGAATATATTAAATGTTGAGCTTGACTTATGAGAAAAACTATACAGTGTAACAAACACATAGAAGACAATCCTCATAAAAAAAATACACCTAAGTATCAGACGCGTTTCAACGACAAGGTTGTCCTCTTCAGTGATACACCAGCTACACCAATCAAACCACAACTATTTGGTTCGGAAGAACTCAGTTCGGAAGCTAGTCGTGAATTAGCAATTCCAGTGACGTCTGTGTGTAGAGTTTTAAGGAGACGCTTACAACTACATCCTTATCGTTTGCAGTTGTTACAAGCTCTAAAGCCTATAGACTACGGTATAAGTGCCAACTTTGCAAACGATATATGACGGTGAAGATTTTCTGGTTCTTCAGTGACGAATCGAATACACCTAAAGTGGACATAAATAAAGGTTCACGTGTATGTGACTCCGCTACTAGCTGACCAACCCGACTTAAGAAACAAGATTGAAGCAGTTGTTGCAACAATTACTCCAAACACACTGATCATGGTTTGGGACAAACTCGGCTATCGACTCGATGTGTACCGTGTGACGAATGGGGCTCACATTGAATACTTATGGGAAAACTGTCTAAGTTTCTCTTACATAAAATGTATTATTTATGATTGTAAGTTAAATGTAATAAATACTACACACTTAAAACCCTGTTATTCATTTTATAACAACCGGTACGTATATATACATATTTTAAGCAATTATAAATAGATACTTCACAACTTTAGTTAGCGATAAACAGCAATGAGTTATCTACAGATGTAGTTAATTTTGTATTCTTTCTTGAAAAATTATGAGTTTTAGTGTGTTTAAGGTGTACAAAAAAAATCAAAACTTATATCATAAAGCAAGGTATATTCTGTACATAAAATAAGCTACACTGCGATTTGTCAGAGGGTTGATGCAACCACAGATGTCGTTCAGTAACATATTATCTTCTATACTAATAAATAATGTATTGCTCCATTAAATTCTCTGATTCATATGATTGTGTTTATGTATATGATAATACACACTGCACCTTTTCTAAAAAAAATCGTAAAACTAGAAAAGTATCACCAAACGTTACATTTTAAAACAATGATGTAGATACTGACTAGTAGGCCAAACAATATTTAATTTTAAATATTTATAATTTTGTCTAGGACTATCTTTACCTAATGTCTATTTAGATTCCAATAAAAGCTACAATTTCATATAACCAAAAAGACTGATACCCCTACTTAGTCAACGTTGAACAACTGTCAAAGAACCAAGAAGTCGGCTGTACTGTTTGTTCATTGTTCGTTCTGTCACGAGTTCTACAACAACCCGTAAAGGTAAGTTATTTTTACTAAGATATTTTATAGTTTAATTTTATTTAGTGTTGGAAATAGTTTAATTTTGTTGTAATATATAGTAATAATAAAAATTAACGTCTTTAATGAAAGGAATTTAAATTTTGACCATAGCTTTCTTGATTTTTAATATTCTCTTGATTATTGACTGTCAGAGGTGTCATTGCAAGATAAATCATTCATCTCATCATTGCAATAAAATTATTATTATTATTTTAATATTGACTACAAAATTATGAAATTAAAACATAAATTTTCAATCATATACATAAAAATATAAAAAGTTAACTTTGACGTAAAATGTTAAAATTAAACAAAATTTTGATTTTAATTACATTTTGGTCTAATATCCCAATCTAGGTTCAACTGATTTTGACATGTTTTAGATAGATTACAAAAATCGAATACGATTCAAACGAATGTGCCCAGTTATGAACCATGAACATGAACCATGAACCATAAATTTTGTTTTCTTGTACAATTTCGTAAAACTTTTTTTTTTTGGTAAAAATAGTCTAAATATTTAGTCATATCAAAGCATATTTTAAATGAAATTTAAAAAATTTAGGTTATTCGGTATCAAGATGGACTTGTATTCTTAATTATTTATTGAATAGTATGGCTTAATTAATTATGCTTTTAAAAAATCAGATAAAGTCAGGTTGAGTAAATTTTAATTTTTGAAACCATATAACTGTTTATTTCCAAGTAATAAAATTTATTCTCCTTCTTTTTATGATTACATTAATTTAATTACGTGTAAAGAAGTGGTTTTTGTTTGCTGAACTATTTTATAAAAATGTATTGTGCTAAGCCCAATAACAATAAATCCGTACGCAAGTCACATGAACTATTTAATATGTTTTATTGTAAGACAAAATCACTTGTCACAATTCACAGTCGTAAATTGTACGGCTAACTTCACAGTTGTTGCCCAATTTGAGATTTTATAATTAAAAGACAAATATATTGGTATAAGACTCTACAATGTATTATTGATATGGATAAACAATATACAATTATAATACTCTATATTTTCCCGCCGTGATCAACCATGAGCCATTGTCCCAACTGTTTTTCACGAAAATGTTTAACTATAGAAACCAAAACTTCTTAGCAGCAAATTGTTAAATTGTTTTATAACAACAGAAGGACACACTCATCCACAATAATTATAATTCACACTCATCCACAAGCATCCATTCTCACTGCCTATTTACCTAAGAATCGTAAGCTGTTGAATAACATAAAAAAATCATTTTATTCAACCTAATCCAGTAATTGCAGATTTCAATGTTAATCGTTTAGGAAATGAATTTGATAGAATTCTGACTGTAACTAAGAAAATTACAATTTTTTCCACCATTCTAAAATTTCATGTTGTGTAATAATTGATGGCATATCCATACTAATATACTAATTGATTCAGCTCCATGTAATCCATTTAGAAAACAAGTTCAATCTAGATTAATTAAATACTTTTCTGATTGAATGACTAAGAAAAGTGTACATTAACTATAAATATATAAACTGTTTTATATCAAGTTTTATTGAATATATGTTTCTCGGCCAATTAACATGAGACAAACACTTAATTGTTTGTTTACTGATAACTAAGATTACAGTATCAAGTTTATTCTCAAATAATGCATATTTATAACATTTTCGGTTTTAAGTGGAGTATTCGGAGAGGCGTGACTAATGGGATTTACTTGCCGGCCTACCCCAGCTATTCATCGGCCCAACCCTCCAGCCATGTACAACCTTGAAGGAGTCCACCGGCAAAATTATCTTTGAACTTGTTTAGGTCAGGCAGATTTACAGCCCTATTTCAGAGGGCTTTTAACGAAAATCTGCACATTTCTGTCACACAGTTTATTTTAACACTTGTGTCATAGCTATGACATATTGCAAAAAAGGGAAATTTTTGTAATAGTTTTAAATGTTCTAGGCAAGGAAGGTTTATGACTCTATACTTGTTGCCGACATCTACCTACGTCTATAATATATCAATCAAATTTGCTTACTTATTTATGACTGAATTCAGTATTTATTTCATTAAAAAAAAATTAAAATCGGCACATAAAAAAAAAATGAACATTATTTGATTTGTAATATTCACACTCAGTGGTGTTTCATGTAAAGTTTGCTGTATACAACTTAAATTTAAAGAGTGTCTTTTTAATTAAAAAAAAATTCAAAATGAATTTTTACTTCAAAACGTACAAATTACAAAACTGTCTACGTTGTTTTTCCATTGATTGATCAGGCACTGTTTAGTAAGTGAACAAGTGTCATTTATTGATCGGAATAGTACTTTTTACTTCGGTCCTAAACTTTGAATAGTCCTAAACAAATGTAAAGTATTCACAGAGTACTGGAATATTATTGAACTTTTGGTTTGAGTTTTAGATCTTCATTTTTCACCAAAATGTTACCGCAATCGTTTGGACTATTTTGAGTTATTCTAGTTATTACAAATATTGTTCATTATATATTTTAAATGATTACTTCAGAACTTACATTTTTTTATAAGCATCGAATTTATTTTATTTGAGTCCTTAGGCAAAAATTTGAGTCCTTAGGCAAAATGAGCTAAAATTAATGAAATCATTAGAGCCTATTTCGATAAACATGACGGGACATACATTAATTTCTATGAAACTACGTTTAAATAGACAGTTTATATTATTTTGAAAAGTTTTATTCTCGGGATGGGTATTCAATTATGCTCATTTATTAATTTTATAGTATTAAATTAAAGTTATCTTTCAAAGTAAAAAAAAAAAACTAAAATATGAAAACCCTTTTTTGAAATATTCAACTTTGAAAGAGTAGCAGTTTTTATTTCACATCTCTTGTAAGTATAATTATTTATAGCTTCGTCTTTGCCAGTCTTTATGTTAATATCGAATTTTTGTGGTTTGTAAAAACAAGAGTTTGTACTGTTGATGACCAAGCTAAACATATTGGTGTCTCTCTAAAAATGTATATTAGGGAGTTTTTAGTTAATATTAGAAAATGAACCATATTTGTAATAGTTCACAATTGTTTAAACTATTCAATACAATTTGGTGAAAAACTAAATCGTAAAACTGTACCATTCAAATCGAGCGTATACTAATTAATATTCTTGTACTCTGTAAGAACCACGTCAGGTTAACTATTTCTGGATGACTCAAGAATTGAAATCTTATTTTATTTGTAGTTTGGCATCATGGCCTCATGACCAGTTCATAATAACGAATATATCTATTATGACAAACTCCTTATTTGTGTTTATAATAGATTCACTTATGAAAAACATATACATATCAATTAATTACTTTCGTCTCTGAAATATTTGAAACGTCTAAAAGTATTTACTGATAACATAAGAGAAAAGAAACCATTATTGTTTGTTTCGTAATCTAAATAGAGCGCCACACTGACTTTTGTACTTTTTTACCTACTTTGTTTGGACTATTTTTTTACAAAAACAAGTCTAATAGATAAAGTAAACATTCGGAATCCTTTTAACTTAATCTCCCCCCCTCTACCGCTATCTTTATCTATCCGTGGGTTTGAAAAGACATAAGTTACTGTTAATACGATTTTCTTACAATAAAATATCTTACTGAAAGGAACATAAACCAAGTTTCAATCAAGTGTTGCTAGCAACTTTATTTAGCAATATTATATGATTATATTATTTGAAAGAGAAAAACTGTTGTTTATTTGTATTTACGATTTGACTCAAAAACTACTAATCTAAATTGGATGAAACATTCTAGAATAATTTTTTAAACTAATGTTTCGAGAATTATAAAATTAGTCAAATCAGCTTCTACAATAAATTATTAAAGTATGTTTTAAATGGAAATTTTCAAGTTATGTTATTTGGTATCAAGTTTTAACTGCATTTTAATCTTGATTTTTAAATCTGTGTTGATAAAAAACTATGTCTGATAAATTATTATTTTTTTTTATAGATGTCTACTAGGACCAGTAAAATTATGAAATTAGCTCTGTCTAATAACATAAAATATACAGTTTTGCCATCATTAAACATTCCTGAGCAGGAATCTACAAAAGGATCAACTTATAAAAAACCGACAGAAGAATTAAGAGGTAAATACTTAAATTGTAATAAAATTTCGTAATATAATATATTCTTTTTTTCTTTTAAAAACTAATTGCTAACGGGAGTAAAGACAAATAATGTTTAATAGTTCAGTTATCTAAGGATTGATAATTTATTTGTATTTAATATCTTAGTTACCTTACTGGATTTGCCTTAGTTGTTATCATATAATACTCTTGTTCCATTGAAAGGTTTAAATTTCTCTCTAAAATGGAAAATAATAAGTTTCCATATTTATCAACACAAAATCACACTGCTTAATACCCCAGAATCGATAAAGGTTATAGTTATTTGAAAAATCTCAAATTCACTTGAAATAAAAAAAGGGGGAAAAAAGAAGAATATGGTGATATTATGTTATACTTCAATTTTTATTTAATACGCAATAATAAAGTTTGAAAAGTAGAACTTACGAAAATTAACATTTTTCAAATATAATTTTTTTTAAATATTTATCATTATATTTTATTCTGTTCAGATTTTGCTTTGTCAGCTGACGATCTGGAAGCCTGTAGGAAGTCAGCAAGAGAAGCCCTTGACCAGTCAGCAAGTACGTCTACTGACCACTACAGCTTGACTGGTGTTTTACATCCTCAAGGAGGTAAAGAAGTATTTTTATAACTTATAAATCGTGCACTAAATTACCATAGATCATTACTAGTTTTAGTGTTTTACCTGTATATGAAATATTCCATTACATAATTATTTACATTTCAAGTTTATTTACTATATTCAGGCAATGATAAAATGGAGATTTTTGTTTCAAAATTTATCATACGTTATTTCAAAAATAACTGGATTTGATTCAACATGATTTTAAACATAGATTTTATTTTTCACTTGAAAATTGGCACAAAAGATAAAATTACCACTATTATTACTAGCTTGTGGTTGTAACTTTTCAATAAAAATTCCTTAGTTGAAATTAATAACTTTGTTATATAAAGTCAGGAGTAAAGTTTCTTTTATTATCTTAGAGATATTGGTTAATTAAAATAAATATTATTAGTATAATATTATTGGTTAAACAACTTAAGTATTAAAATGACTATAAAATATTGGCCACGTAAAGTATTCTATTATTAATAATATAAAATATCTGATAGTTGTATATTATTGGTACTGAACAGCTGAGCATTATTGTTTTATAATATATATACATAATTTACCCAATTTATAAAATAACAATATAGGTCATATATAATATAACTATACGATATATTTTTTAATAAACAATTATTTAACAAATTTTATACAAAAATATGACAAACAACGGACAAATATTAGCTACATACTTAACCAAGATAGCCGACACGGAGTTAATATACAGCTAATTTATAAAGCGTCTTTGAAATTGTTTTTGTTTATTTCGATGTTGTTGACAATTCTTATATTATCATAGATAATGACAAACTATAACTTAAGGGAAGCTTGAAAATATTTTAATAGAATCTGTAGTCAACTGATCCCGGAGTTCCTAAAAGTAAGTTATATATCTGTCTGTCATGTCTACTTCAAATGTTATTAATCACCATATTGGCAGAAAACTGGCATTTAAACAAAACAGTGTATTGTACAATAAATTATGGAAGTTCTTGGGCATTTGGGGACATTTCATTCGAATACTTAAAGATATCCGTTATTATGATTTCAAACGTTGTGGCACATTGAAAGTAAAAATGTTATTTCAGAGAAAACAGTTCATGTGATCTGTATTGTATATTAATTAGTTAGAAAACATTATAATATTTAGGTGTTTTTGTTTTAGTGAAGAGAAAACTATTTACAAAAACTGATGACATGGAAGAAACCACTAACAATCTCTCAGAAGTAAACTCAAGTAAATATAATACATGGAATTTATAAATATAGTACATTATAATATATGTCATTTTAAAGTAAATGTTTTGGTAACATGTGATCTTTTAATATAAAGTACATTTATCACGATATTTATGTATAGGTATTGTTATTAGAAACCTATTATAATGTAGTATCATTTAAATAATCAGGTATAGAAAAAGGCAACTCGAAAATGTATATACCAACCTTTTCGAATCTTGTATATTTTTTAGTAAACAAAAAATAAAATAATAAATAGAAAATAATATTGTAGTACATTTATGTTTAAAATCTGTTTAGGACCACACATAATTACAGAAATCACAAAGAGGTTGAATGCATATGTAAAACACAGAAAAGTGGATTTTAGAAACGGTAATCCCAACAGTGCCAGGAAGAAGAATAGGAAAATAGGATTTCTTAAAGCGGCGCTTGCAAATGCTGAGAGGGGTGAACCTATTAATTTAGCTCAGCTTCCTGACTTCCCCGAGAGTTCAACCCTAAATTCGATGATGGACACTGAGATCACGGTAATGGTTTAGTATAGTTTTACTTATTCAGAAGAAATACAAATTTATTTTAATTGACAAACATTTGGATATCATTAACTGGGGACAAGATATTAATTATTGGTATGGAAGACAATAAATTATTTTTGGTATTTTTTAACTGAAATAATGTTTTATTTCCACACAGCTCAGATAGTAAAAGTAATTACCTATTAAGGTATTCATAAAGATATTATTAAGACAAAATAGAAATTATCACCCTCAGGTATTTTTAGTAAATACTTACTTTGGCGGTGACGAGGGTAAGAATTTACACCTTTCTTCATGTTATCTTGGGTTCAATCTCTCTCCTTCGTTCCTATCAATTATCATTTGACCAAAATATATTCTGTAATTGCTTTGAAGATATTACAGTATTCTAGCGAGAAGGGTCTTTATTTTAAGGGTTTTTATTCCCTATTTTATAAGGCGATGATTACCGATACGTTCTTTGCCTCTAAGCAAAAAGGAAAACAATTTAGTTCTAGTACATGGTTATATGTTTGCCATTTATTTTAGTATAATATTTATAAAAGCACTCACAGTAATTGTAGTGGATTAAAAAATTATGAAAGTCCAGTGTGACTTTAAATTTAAATATTCAATATAATCAACTTATTTGCAGTCTGATTTACTATACAACCTTTGTTGTGTGGCAGGATATATTTTAATTTAATTCCGCTATATTTTTTTCTACGTTCTCAAAAACATGAAATAAATAATACACAGAATGGCATATGATCTCTATGTAAGGCTTTAAAAAGTGGCCCAAGTGGTGCATGACTTTACAGACCAAATAATATCATCGCAAAGAAGCCCAAGATTTAGTCACAGGGCGACTTAAATGATGAGATTGCAGGTGGGTAGGTCATGGACCTAAAGGGACACTGTTTATAGACCTTTCAAATTGCATGCTTTATAAGTCAGAAGAATTGCTACTAGACCAAAGGTTCCCCAACCATAGGACTGGAGTAATCTTCGGTTATATAGCAAAATGGCCTTTCTTGTGTTTCATCTGATGGGGCACTAGTTATAATATTTTATCAGGGCATGCCTCTAAATGGGCAAGTTCATGTGACGTTAACTCAAAAATATCATAAAAATTCTAACACTATGAGAACTAAAATAAATACTAAAATAAACACATTTTACTATTGAAAACAAGATTGTTTTATCATAACTACAGTATACGAGGTATTCTAGTTTAATAAAATAGGAATTGTTATATATAGAATATGTATAAGTTTTACATAATCTGCAGTTCTCTCTCAATAGAGTCTGTCTCCTCTGATCTTGTCAAATCCATTTAGTGTTACTTTGAATTTATAATGTTGGTACCTCGCTATATAGAATATAAAACAAAATAAAATAATTAATATATCTTTTTTCTGCAATAACTTTAATTTTATATCTTGAAATATATCCAAATAGGATATATTCTTTGCACATGTCTATACATATATGTAGATATAATTTATTATTTTCACAAACATTTGTTTTTAATATACCAAACAAGTACACAGACAAAAAAAGCTAAAACTTTTCAACACATTATAATTGACTTATAACTAAATGTAAATAAAAAACACAGTATTTTTTTAAAAATATTTTGTATATAAAACCACCACATATATAATTATTCTAAATCTAAAAGAGAATTTTCCAATGTACTTGGTATAGTTTATCGCATGCGATGGTATATTTAAATTAAATTTTATAATAAGGGCACTTTTGTTCTTCTTTATCTATACTCTCATAAGATATTTATTGATTTCTTTTTAAAATTTGTATTCTTAAAATTACTTTTACAGACAGGAACTAAAATTGCTGTTGTAAATGACAAATTGTTTTAATTCTATTATTTTGAACTGTTGTTGTGAAAAGTAGAGTATTACCTATTAACTTAATTAGTTAAAACCACTTCTATTATTTGTCTAATGTTATTTTTTTTGTATAATTCTAAACTCGGCTTATTATTGCTGTTGTAAATGACACATTGTTTTAATTCTATTATTTTGAACTGTTGTTGTGAAAAGTAGAGTATTACCTATTAACTTAATTAGTTAAAACCACTTCTATTATTTGTCTAATGTTATTTTTTTGTATAAATCTAAACTCGGCTTATTATTGCTGTTGTAAATGACACATTGTTTTAATTCTATTATTTTGAACTGTTGTTGTGAAAAGTAGAGTATTACCTATTAACTTAATTAGTTAAAACCACTTCTATTATTTGTCTAATGTTATTTTTTTGTATAATTCTAAATTCCGCTTATTATTGTTGTTGTAAATGATACATTGTTTTAATTCTGTTATTTTGAACTGTTGTGAAAAGTAGAGTATTACCTGTTAACTTAATAATTAAAATCACTACTATTATTTGTCTAATGTTATTTTTGTATAATTCTAAACTCGACTTATTATTCTTGTTGTATATGACCCCTTGTTTTAATACTGTATTTTGAACTGTTGTTGTGAAAAGTAGAGTATTACCTGTTAACTTTATAATTAAAACCACTTCTATTATTTGACTAATGTTATTTTTGTATAATTCTAAACTCGACTTATTATTCTTGTTGTATATGACCCCTTGTTTTAATACTGTATTTTGAACTGTTGTTGTGAAAAGTAGAGTATTACCTGTTAACTTTATAATTAAAACCACTTCTATTATTTGACTAATGTTATTTTTGTATAATTCTAAACTCGACTTATTATTCTTGTTGTATATGACCCCTTGTTTTAATACTGTATTTTGAACTGTTGTTGTGAAAAGTAGAGTATTACCTGTTAACTTTATAATTAAAACCACTTCTATTATTTGACTAATGTTATTTTTGTATAATTCTAAACTCGACTTATTATTCTTGTTGTATATGACCCCTTGTTTTAATACTGTATTTTGAACTGTTGTTGTGAAAAGTAGAGTATTACCTGTTAACTTTATAATTAAAACCACTTCTATTATTTGACTAATGTTATTTTTGTATAATTCTAAACTCGACTTATTATTCTTGTTGTATATGACCCCTTGTTTTAATACTGTATTTTGAACTGTTGTTGTGAAAAGTAGAGTATTACCTATTAACTTTATAATTAAAATCACTATTATTATTTGACTAATCTTTTTGTATGTATAATTTTTAACGCAAAGCGTATAATTGTTTCACCTAATGTATGATTGTTGTGAAATGTGTTTTTTTTTAATGAAAGATGATTTTTTCAATAAAAATACATGTCTTTTCTGTAGATTGATTACGATTTTGATAACAGACAACTTATTTAAGTATTAAGTAATAGTTTTGATGCTTAGATACTCATAATTATGTAATATGTTTTGTAAATTGTTGTATAATAAAACTAATGAAATGTTTAATGGAATTCTACTCGGCGTTTTATTTTTAACCTTATCCTAATTTTTTTATTGCTATAGAATTTATTTTTCATTTCCTGTAAAAAAATGCTTAGTAAAAAAATACTTAACCATCTGTTATCAGTATAAAATATGAGAAACATGTGTGACAGTTTATTAAAATATTTGTAAAAATACTATAATATCATAATTTCATGTAGCATTAAATGTAGAAGCCAAAGTCGGATGCAAAGTGAATATCATAAAAATTAACTTCTTCAATTTTTTTCCTCATCTTACAACAGCCCTTTCAGCTATTATACCATTCTCATATTGCTCATTATGTATTCCTGTGACAATAAACACTTATAGTACATTAGATTACATAAAACTTTATTCTGACGCATACGTCCATAAATAATTGAAATAAAATTAAAAAGTGGTTCATTATACAGTTATGTCATTGGTAATCGAAATGCTTGGGCAGATAATTATACATTTCTGTATGTACTCCACCGTTTTCAACGATTCTAAGTCTCTAAGTATTTTAAATTTCATCAATCAAGTGAAGCAAAAACTACGGTTTGTATTTAATTTTTTAAATTTTAATAACATGTTTTACAAAACCTGAATAAAATATTTTGTTTCATTTGTTATTCTTAAACATGTCCACCCTACTGTTCGGGGGGATTTCAATAAACATTTTACATCTTGGTGTAACCACGTGTAGGTGGAACATATTTTTACAATGTATTTAGAAATTTTTAATGTTAGGTTGAAATATATTCTCGCTGTGTAGCTATCACTTTCACATATGGGCGTGATTTTATTTATTTATTTTTTTACTGATTCAAATACGAGACCCTACCATGGTGCGCCCATGGTATAGTCTTGTTTTAACTTTACACAATATTACATTTATTTAACTACGGTTTTATCAAAATGCAACTTACATAAAATATAGAGTAAAGCAAATTATTTTAAAAGACTCCATTAAATTTACCTGGGTTCTGATAAGGGAATTAAAGTAATGTTGCACCTTCGAAAAATAGGAAACATTCTAATTAGACATTTAAAACATGAGAATCAAAACTAAACAACTTTCTTAAATTCATTACTTATTAATTTTTATATAATTCTTTCTTCTAAATATAGTCAGCGATAAAGTAATTATTTATTATAATTATGTACAACATTCTTGGATTGTCATCGCTTATTATTTTGTAACTCCAAATGAAATTTAGAAGGCAATTTTTTAGTTTATATAGGTGGATAAAATATAAAAGCATAACTAAATAAACTACACAACAACAAGTAACTAAGTTACTTGTTGGCACTACATTTACCTTGTGTTGGCTTCCTTAAGCAGTTCTTATGGGTAAGAAAATTTTGAATTTTTTCAGCGGGATTGATGGGCAGTTATTGCACTGTGATAAGTAGTCCAGTGTATTAAAAGTTCCGAGTGGTGTCAGAATTATTGAATGTATTGCTTTGAGCTTAGTTCTTTCTATACATGCAAATTGATAGAGTTTTGGAAGTGATTCAGTGATAGATGGGTTTTGCTTTGTTGAAATTATTACTTTAAAAGAAAAAAAATTGACGGTTGATGTTCTAATTTACTTAATAAATAAGTGTCTACCTTGAAGTATCTATACATATAATTGAAAAGATTAATCTTTGTAAGTCTTAGCAAGTAATACCTATATAAGTTTTTGAAACTATTTTTTATGCAACTAATTATACTAATTAACGTACGTTATTAAAGCCTTTGTTATTATTTCAGAATTCATTCGCCTTTTCCAAAAGTTTATTTTACGTTTTTGTTCATTCTAAACTAGCTATACATATAATATATCTTTTTCAGTTAAAAAAAAAATAATAAAATTGTAATAGGACGTATTTATTTATTGTTCTTTTACTCCATAAAAGAGAAACAAATATCAACCAAATCGAATTTCACGTAATACAAATACTAATCACATTCCAAAAAAAGTAGCAGGCCAAATTATCCACGCCATATTGGAAAGAAAAATAATACTTAATATGTTTTACTGTTAATGGGATCGTTGGACGAAACATTAAAATAGTATTTTTGAGTATTTGTCTAAAAAGTCAAACGTTTGAGAGCTTTGTTTCGAACATAATTTTTTTTGCTAACAGTTGATAGAAAACTCATTGACGCCTGACGGATAGGGTCCAGAATATATTTAGGAGTAAAAAAGCCATTGAAATTTTATATGATATAAAATTAGTTTAATAACTTTTAGCAATCAGAAAACATTTTTTCGTAGGTATGTTAAATTTTAGAATTTTTTAAACTTTTCGAGTACGACAATTGATTGTACCTATGTAGAAATTATTTACCCATTGCATCAAATAAAAAAATCACCCAAGTTTTTGAAACATTAAAAAAACATTAGGTTTGAAATAAAAACCTCCATCTGTTCTGAAATGGTTAAAAATGATAATAAAGTATAAATATATTAAAAAATTTAAGTGGTAATACATTTGGTTGGGCGTTTAAACAGAATGAATACGAGGCAGTGTTAGGTAAAATGATTTATATTTTATTAAAACTATGTTACTCTTTTTAAATGATATACGTAGGCCTACCGTGTAAACAATACTTCGTAAGTGAGCACGGAAGCAAAGTCGAACACAAGATATCCTCAAGATTTCAACTCCACAATCTGAGCCGTTCTAGCATTATCTGTTTTTCTTTTACTCTGAACAGTAAAAGAAAAGACTTTAGCTTTTTGTTTTCTTATTAATTTCAGTCTTTCAATGCATGTCAAAACACATTACTTTCATCAATATCAAAAGATTAAAATTAGTAAATTATTTAAAGATTTTAAGTTATCACATTTTTTTTTACAGGCACCATGGGATCGTGAAGTTTGTGGGGCAATTACACGTATTAAAATAAGTGGTGCACTTCAGAAATTTCAAAACAAGAAATAAGAATTTTTAAAAAAAGATTTTTATTTTGTCCCTTACAGTCCCCACAACCGATATTTATTTAGTTTGTCATTTCTTATTGTATCCCCTTGAGTATAGACCAGATACAACTTATTATTGAATGTGTTTAACAGTGGCCATACTTCGAAATAATAATATTGTTTGTTTTGGAAGACAGCAATAATAGTTAAAACAAAAAGTAAGTTTCATATTAAAAATGTAGAACATGTCCATTGTCTTTTAATAAAAATATTACATATACAATAATTTGTGAAATATCAGTTTATAAAAAAAATTAAATAACTAAGAATAATAAATTTTAAAAATAAATAATAATTGGTAATTACCAATAATAATAAATCAAGAATTATTATCACCGTTTTTTTTAGTCTTCCGTAAAAAAAAGAAGATTTTAAAAGAACATATATCTTCGTGTAGTAACAATCAAAAGAATTTATATTGAAATATAATACATATTTATTAATGGAGAGGCAATGACTTTTACAAATGAAACAGATTTGAAATATTTGATGAGTTCGTTTGTGGTAGATACACGATTAGTCAGTATAACTACACGTAAAGACTACGACAATTCCGACGGAGGCGAAATAGACGAGAATCCGTCGGAAAGGTATTGATTTTGAAGAAAATACGTCCGAATAGTACTATGTTCATATATATATATATATATATATATATATATATATATATATATATATATATATATATATATATATATTTTACAACGGTACCTTTATCTACGTTCTTCAATTGGCGAGCCAAGTCATCAAAGGGTTCTTTTTACCCACGTTGACAGCGCCAATTTTTTAACAGGTATGTTGAGAATAAGTTGATATCACCTACTGGAAGCTTTAGGCTTTCACTTTGATCAGCTTAGGTGATATAACTGGTTGTCCAAATAATTAACCCTATAATTATTGTGACTAAAAAAAACTTTTTTCTAACTTCCAGTGATTTCTTTCTTAATAAGTTTAATATTTTTTATATAAGCTCAGTTTGAGAACACAAGAATTTACCTTTACTTTAACTTGATCTCGGATTAGTCAGTACACTGAAATTATCCTTGTATATTTATCTATTCGTGCTTGATATATTTTATAAATGAACACTGTTATAATTCTTAAGCTATAATGGAGTAAAAGAATGGGATATTCTAATACTAGGTAAGTTTTTCAAATAAAGATTTTAATAATATTTAAATTAACAAGTTATTATTTATTTATTTAACTCAAACAAGTTTAAATATTATTATTAACTTTATACTTTATACTAATATTATTATTAATTATTAACAATTAAAATATACAAATTATGATATTAAAAAATATTTCTTTAAAACTATCAGGCAGAATAAATACTGATTTTACTTTAATTTATTCTGATATTTTTAATTATTACTATTTTCCTTTTTATTAAAATTTCTCAAAATTATTCTGAAGTTAATTGATTTTAAATTTGCTATGATTATAATCAATTTATTTTAATAAAAGACTTTACTTAATTTAACATCCTATCTAAACCCAGTATGAAAATAAATTTAAATGAATTTAATCAGGCAAATTTTTACTTGGGACTAACGTATGTACGCTTTTTACCAACCTTTTTAACACTTGACTTTGCTGTCGCTTCTGTTCTGATGACGTCAGTAGTTGTAGTATGTAGACGGCCAATTATACTCTCTGAAGAGATGTCTGGAGTCTGATGTCGTTCTCTTTGTCGTGTTGGCAGGTGTGGTGTTGCTGAGTACCTATGCTGTCTGTTGATTTACAGATGTCAGATGCTGCAATTAAAGTTGTCCTCTAACGGTGATTTAAGATGATCTGTGAATTTCCCGGATTGGTTCATTCCTTTCTCTGTTGTTTATTAGCCCATGTTATTGAAGATCGCCAGTTGAAATCCAGAAGTCCAGAATGAAGTTGCTTTGCTACATTTAAATAAAACATGTCGACATTTTTGCTAAACTTTTCTAAGTCCCTTTTTCGGTGTTAGAATATTTTACTGTTTAAAATTTATACTGGAGCTGAGCAGCGTAGAGACTATCCGTCGATATTTTGATGAAGGCCAAGATCAAGATGAAGAGAAGATGTCAAGATGAGAGATGAGAGAAATGATCTAGAAGATGAGATTAAAGAATAGATGTCTCGCTCCCTTGAAGCGGTGGGTTATATACCCCTGTTTGAAACTAGATTCAATACCAACCTTACTTCCTAGGCACTATGAATTTTCTTCGTTAGAAATCCCATTTTTCCGGGATTTTCTGACTCTAGTTACTTTTCCTTGTCATTTACTTTTTATTTAGAATTTTTATTCTATTTATTTTTAATTAGTTCAATTATTTTCACCGTGTAATCTCGTAACTGCAGTTGGTAGCATAGATGGCTGATCTCTGATTCGTCCGCCCTTCCCTTCTACTTCTTATCTAAGCTTGCTAATTTTTTCTATTGTCTTCCCTGTTTTTCGCTGTAACTTTTTTCAGCGTCGTCTGATTTTCCCGCGAGTCGACTTTCCTGGATGTACTCGATTTCTTCTATACTGTCAATTTTGAGTGGTTGTTCTACTCCTTTGCGTTCGCGAGTTTTTTACGCGTTCGTTTTTCGCATTTCGTTTCCCGGAAAAATCTGTGGATTTTAATTTTTTCGGATTTTCCTTTTGACACAATCTAGTCCTGTAAAAGTTAACATACTAGCCGAAATTTCTTGAATCTTGCTTGGTTTTTTCTTGGTGTTTGGCGTTAGGGATTTCTACGGTTATTCACTTTTCTTTGGGCTATTTAATTTAACGAAATTTATTAATCATACTGAGTGTTTCTTACATCTCTAATAAGACAATAACTTACTCTATATTATAATGTATTTAAAAATGTGAATTTAACTTTCTAAATTACTTTAAAGGTGTGAATTTTATCACCCTTTCATTTGAATTATTTTTAAAAATTTTACTATAATTTATAATAAAACTTTTCACTCTTTATCACTTCTTTTACTTGGATTTTATAAAACTTTATTTTTCTATACTTTTTTAAAGTCTAAACTTTAATATCTTAACTAACTTTTTAAATATGCAATTTTGGCATATACCTTATTTGACATTTATTTTAGGCCTTTTTTGTAGGACCTAAAAACCTTTTTCTTTTTTTTCATTTTGAGCAAATTTGAGTTTTTCCCATAACTTTGATCTTTGATTACGTAAAAACTAATTTATATTTTGAATTAAAAATATTACAGCCCACAATTGCGTGTTTATTGCGATATGTTTTCCTTAATAAAACTTAAATACATAATATTCCTGGTTTCTGTTATCCCCTAGGAAATCAGATTGAAAAAAAGTTGAAGATAATTTTCCAGTTTGTGTACATAGTTACAAGGTCACCTTGACGAGAGATACCGCTGGTTGGGATCTACCTGTCTTGTGACCTTCAACGTTTTAAACCGCTGCTAGTCCAGAAAAATCAAATTTTGCAAAATTAATTGCAAATCCCGAAGTTCCAAGAATTACAACGGATTTTTACCGTTGATATATATATATATATATATATATATATATATATATATATATATATATATATATATATATATATGAGTGTGGGGGAGTGGGTTTGTGTGTTTGTGTGTTGTGAGTGTGTGTGTGTGTGTGTGTGTTTATATGTGTGTTTATATGTGTGTGTGTGTGTTTATATGTGTGTGTGTGTGTGTGTGCGTGTCTGTCCTTAAAGTGAAATTTTAAAGAATTTGTATTTATAAAAAAAAACTCGCACAATTAATTATTTCTTTACACAGTATATTTCCTAACAAGAAACTAAATCGCTTCAGGGGCGGCAAGATTTTAACCTAAGAGACACTTCAGAGCTTCATTAGCACAACGGCAAATTTCTCCGTAGTTTGTGAAACAAAATATATATCTACATTTGACATCGAATTAACTCGGTCACAATGATTCTTTATAATAATAATTTTTCAAAACGTTATTTGCTTAGAAATATTACTGATTAATTGCAAGCATGTTAGGAATGAGAATATTCTTATTTTAAGGTTATTTATGTAATTCACAATAATTTTAAGAAATGTATAATAATATAGTCATTATATTATATGCCTATATGTTATTTTGTATATGTGGATAAACTAGATTTATATTGTGAATAGTTGGTAATACAATAGTGGTAATTATTTATTGTTATTTATATGACACCACACTGAGGGGGAAAAAATCTTGAAATATTATCTCATTCATTTTATTTGCAACAATATCAGTTAACTTCATGTTGTGTTTAATCTAAATTTGGTAACTAAAATATATCTTATACATCGCATTAAATAGTTCCGAAGGGTAACTATAATAATTCATTATGTGTAATGCATACACATAATATTTGTTGACGTGTGTCTCACAAAAATGTTCCAATAGACTATTCAGTTTTAACTGTATCGTAATTATATAATAAGTAAGTCGAAATATTATTATCTACATAATTCAATATTAAAAAATGAATCAATTTTAATACATTAATACATCCTGTAAATGACGATAATGCTTTATATTGCAGTACAGTACTACCATTTCTTCTCTTTATTGTGTAAAATTCTCATTTAAGCAATATTAAACAATTTGTATTAAACTGATGTCATTTCGATGTTTAGACAAAATTGATAGGGAACTTCCTTTAATTACAAATGTAGTGAAATTAAATAAGTAACATTTTCCAAACTAGCAGTCGTTATATATATATATATATATATATATATATATATATATATATATATATATATATTATATACCAAGTGTCCTAAAAGTCCCCCCCCCATTTTTTTTTATTAATGGAAATGGACAGATTTTCTTTAGGGAAAGTTTAGATAACCAGAGTTTTTTGAAGTATGGACATTTTCAACCCTTCCCCCCAAAAGGGGGTAGTTTGTTGGTAAGTCAAAATTTTAAATAGCAACCCATTTCGAGAACTTAATCTGAGCCAAAAAAAACAAGGTAAGGCTCTTACCATCGTATTACCAACGTAGATCAGTTTGTAATGTAATAAAAACAACCGGAGTTTGTAGGTTAACAGTCACAATTAATTCGATTGATCGCTTTTGGATTGGTTGAACTTAGAGACCTCTGGTTTACGTCATTTTCTTATTTTTAAAAGGCCTTTTAAATGAGGTATCACTCAATAGGGGTTGCTATTTAAAATTCTTGACTTACACCCAAAACGGTGTAGTTTGGGTTGAAAATGTTGATACTTCAAAAAACTCCTCCTTTAGTTATCTAAACTTTTCCCAAAGCAAAGATGTCTATTTCTATTATTTAAAAAAAATAATAGGGAGGTGTGGACTTTTAAGACATTTGGTATATATATATATATATATATATATATATATATATATATATATATACCAAATGAATTTATAGTGCTCTATATTATTAAGTATAAACCTAACGTTATTTGCAATATATATATATATATATATATATATATATATATATATATATATATATATATATATATATATATATATATATTGCAAATAACGTTAGTTTTATACTTAATAATATAGAGCACTATAAATTCAGTTGTATTGTTGGATATGAACGATCAGTTCATAAACAGATCAAGAAATTATATCTATTGAATTTTAAAAGTGGACTATTAAATATGTTATTATAAATATTGAATAAACACTAGCAATTTATATTTCGGCATACTCATGAAAAGGTACATTATGTTCAGTAGGATATATCCAAAGTATTATTTAATATAATAATTTGACTTTTTGATTATTTATATTTTATTTGTTATAATAAATTCTTAAATTGATGTTTGTTTTAATTTACAAGTATTTCAATAAACGAAAAATAATAAAAAAAGTTATAAATAGCTATTATTAATAGCCTTCTAATAATAGATATTTTAATGGCTTTGTCAATGAAGCTGCTAATTTGTGTATAGTATAATGTTTGGAATTACTAAGTACAAATCTATTGTTGTTGGTAGAAATTCTTAAGGAAAATTCGATAGTTTGATCGATTCTAATACACAATAAGTCTAGAAACGGTAACCTGTTGAACTCATAAATTGTTTAACTATGAAAGGAGACAGGTGAATTCCAATAGCTCTACCTTTGTGTTGTTGAAAATAATAATTATTAAATATAAAGTATTTTAGACTTATGCATACCTTAGTCAACCTTAAATACTCAATGTTTTTGAGGTTCAACATGATTTTTTGTTAAAAAAGTTTTCATAAATGTCAAGGTTTCCTTTATAGGTGTTCCTACCAGGTGTTTTCTGAAAGGTTTATGATGTAGTTTAACCATGATTGGCTGACCCACCTGAACTGAAAAAGGGAGGGGGCGAATTGTCGGTTAGGTTTCAAAAATTAAACAAACTTTGTTAATAGTACCGAAATTGGTAACTTGGTTACCTTAGAGTATGTTAGGGAACTGTAATAACATATGCTAATAAATTAATGTTTGTCAAAAGTTTACTTGTATTGTGTTATTGTACATAACTTGTGGTGGGGCAGTTAGTGTAAAATTCACCACTGTGCTCATTGTTCATCCATTACAAAAATGTCACTTTTTTATTTCAAAGAGATATTATGTAATTTAAGATTTTTTTTTATTCCACTACGTAAAATTTTAATTAATTAAAAGTAGCAAAAACCTCTTTTATATGATATTTACAACATGTATAAAATACTAAATGATAATTTGGATAACCGGGTGTAGAGACAATATACTGAACGAATATCAGGCTGGTATGAGTTTAAAATATAGTCAAGACCTTATATAAAAATACATCTCATTCCCATAAAATATTGCTGAACTCTAGTTTCTTTACACATAACCAATTTATTCCATATTCATGAAACAATCTCTACATTATTATGATCTTGTTCTTCCGGAATATCAGATTCCGACCATATAGATTCTGAAAAATGACACCTCATAAAAACATTACAACAAAACAGCTACCAGAAGTTTGAAATTATACAGAAACTACGAAAACAAACACAACCAAGGCGTAAAGAAACAGAAAACAAGAATACTGAGAAACAGAAAGAAAAATTAGCCTTCTTGCCTTATATTCAAGGAACTACTGACAAAATTGTAAGATTACTAAGAAAATACAATGTTAAAAGAATCTTTAAACCACCCACCAAAATCCAGCAGCTCTTAAATACTATAAAAGTTAGGCTCCCTTTACACACCTTAGGAGTTCCTTGCAGTTGCGGTAGGTGCTACGTAGGAGAAACAGGGAGATTAGTTTCAACAAGGGTAAAGGAACACATAAGATGTACAAATAGGACAGATACAGACAATTCAGCAATAAACAATAGAATTAAATTATTATTAGTAAAACAATACAATTAAATTTTAGTTATTTGAGTTGTGGCGATTTCTTTTATAATAATGTAACATTGGACTTACGGTTTGATGTTTATGAACGCTATGCGCCCTCTGATTCAGAGTTGTCTTCTATCATTATCGATTCTTCATGGTAGTTGAATGATAAGTAATTACCGAGCCATATTTGACGAGCGTAAAAATTTTCTGCTACTCTTACATTGGTAGTATTTATTTTTGCTGCATGTGGAATGAACACCCTATTCCACTTTCTTCATTATTTTATGATAGGTTTAGTTTCGTGGTAAAATACTATATATCAATCCTATAATTTACCTTTATGCAGTTTATTTTGAATTTACTTTTCTCACAAAAATTTCATTCATTTAAAAATTTGCGAAAAGACGCAGTGACTTCAGCCTAGATTCTTTCCAAAACAAGTCATATATACTGTACGCATATAAAATCAGCATTCATTACCCATAATCATCAATATTATACGAAAAAAAAAGTTAAGAAAAAGGAAAATTAATTAGGTATACAGAAAAGTTTTTTTTTGTATTTCTAGTCAATTAAAAATTGATTTTAAATTTTATTAAAATAAAAACCAAAATCATTATCTGAACATACACATACTAATACTAAAACATCCATAAGCTTATTTAAAAATAAAAACTACATTTTTAAAACGCTTCCAGTGTTTATCGTTTAAAATATGACACATTTAAAGTGTTTATTTCACTTCCAGTGGTAATCATTGAGTTTCTTATTTGCACAATTAGTAAACAAATTAATTTAAAAAACTGATATAAAGCCATAACAAAAATAATTGTTATAATCGTTTTACTGATATATTTGTGGGTACATTCGTAAAGCTATTTAATATCATGGAGGATAAACTATCACCTTCAATTTCTATTACCGCAATTCAATAACCACCATCATAAAAATATCTCCGTACTATTATAATGCAAAATATTTTTTGAAGGGTATGTGTAATCCATTGTAAGTCGGATAATATTCCATGGGACTGGTGTACTTAAGTTAAACTCAAAGTAAACGCTTTAATATCCAAAAATGATGTTGTGCATGATATATATATATATATATATAATTGATAATACTAACCAACAACAATAGATGTCAATGTATTGTGTTTTGGCAGAACTAATTTGTATGTTTAGTTCTGAGTCTGTCCAATCGAATATAATTAATTCTAGAAATTATCATTATTCACGTCAATTAGTAATTAAGCCATAAAGAATTTGTAGAACAAAAGGAAATTTGAAATATTTTCTTAATGTTCAAATCGAAATCTGAACATTTAAAAGTATTTTTACACAATAACTCTATAAAACCATCGTCACTGGATATTGATTAATTATTTCTGTTCGTTTTGTTTTTTACTTTGTACATTTATTCACAAGATAAATTCATATTAATTACAAATTTTTGAAATCTATGTTAATTAATTTACTGTTTATGTTGCACGACAAAATGTAAACTTCATTTATTTTTTATATTTATTCAACCTATACTTATTAAAGACACATAATTAAATTGGTGAGGGTCGATTACATCCTACGACCCTGTGGTTATGTTTTGTGAGGGAATTGTGCACATATAGTAGATTTATGTCCTAGATTAAAAGCTCAGGTCGCAGTGCGCCTCCACTTTGTGTGTAAATCACTTTCAATCAGAGTACATCTTTTGACAATAATTATTTCTATTATATTTTAAAATTACCTCTTAGAAATATATTGCCTTCTTGTGGTGACGGGGCTTTAAACGAACTTGATAGGAAGTGCAGTATCAGACTGTGCTATTGTTTTTCACCAACACTGACCCTCTTGCGCTGCAGTAGTGTAACATTTTGCCGTTATACGAGAACGTATAACCAATGTGTAACCACTATTTTTCTTCGTCGTCTTCATTGTGACGTCAATCGGGTTCTCAGTTGGCTTCAAGGTCATTGTTAAGTTTGGGCTAAAACGGGCTCAACGCCATTGTGACGTAAAACAGGGCTCAAGTTGAAACAGCGTTATAGTGATATCGATGGGAACTCAGCTGGCCCCTTTTTGCAAGGCCAAGATTGCCCCCTTAATATTCATATGTTTCTTTCTCCTGTTTTCAACTAGGCCCTTTTCTAATCTGACTTCAACAAGCTAAGAAGCAAAACCTTTCTATTTAGCAAAAACATTTTATTGCACATTTTTCATTCATCCAAAGTCTTTCAATTCCTGAGGATTATTATTGTATAGGTCCATATAAAGCATTTGTCTGTCTCCAAGTATGGGCTATCCACACAAATGGTTAAAGATATCTGGCTCCTCTGGGCTATCTGATCCAGAGTAGATTTCAAATTTGAACAAACTAAATGTTTGATACAAATAACATTGTTTGGATATACTTTTCATAACTTCACTAATGTGAACCCTCCCAATTCATAAACACATTAAATAATATGATTTTCAGAAAGATACTAGGTCCAACAATGTATTTTTATCATAGTGTTTCGACTGATACTTCAGTTTATAATTTACTTCTTTTGTTTTGAATTCAATAAATTTTCTTTAACCATTTCTTTCGTCGCTTTTCCCGTAAATTGAAACCTTTTTCTATTCATCATTAATTTAGTATTCTGTTTTGTTTAGATACTCATATGAGTCGTTTTTTTAACGTTGCCTTGGGTTTACATTAGTTTATCGTTGAAATTGCTGTTTTTGGGGCAATGGGTGATGCGATGTATGTATTTTGATTTTTTTAAACTTGTTGTTTCTTTCACATTAATATATATTTCTCCCTTATTATCCAGGAAGGTTTTACCTTGAGTACCTTTAGATTTTTACAAAACCCTATTGTACCTAAAGTTTGATCATGTAGCGGAACATTTATTCCTCTTATTACGCAATATCATATGGTCGAGATAATGTTAAGTACACTTCTACAACTATTAAATTCAATTGTGTGAACAGTTATATCGGAAGTTTGAAATATAAACTTACTTAAATGCTTAATACTGATTAAATTGTTCAAATAAAATATTCAAACAATACAAAACGGATTATGATATTTGAGGAAACTTCAACTACTTTGAGTCATTGGTGCTTCCTACTCTTTTGTTAATCATTTTACAACGTAATCCACAACAATGTAGTTATGAAAGAATAACGAGGTTCTTGATGAAAGTTAAATTAAGGGAAAGTAAGATAGTTAGAACCAAATGTACATTTTGGCACTTACATCAAATTACTTGATCTACTTATAAGCAGAAATCTGTATTATTATTATTATTATTTTAATGTTTTACAATCATTACTTATTATACTTCAATTCTTTGATTTAATATTAATCTTGTTCATATTCATTAGGTCAATATTTTTGCAGATTTTTCGGTGGGTAAATATAAATATAAATTGTCCATTTAAAAAAAATTAATAACTACATATTAGTTAATAGCCGGCAATTAATTTATATTGTAAGACAATAAAAAGTGTTTTCAGTCACATTAGTTCATCTATGTACATTATTACATTATAACGAAAACAAACTGGAAGGGGAAAATTGAAAAAAAGTGGAAACATTTGCTTCGTTCTCTTGTAAATTAAACAACTGTTTCGTTAGAATATCCCTGGTGTACATGTTCCAACAATTATTATTTAATAATATGATTTAAAGTGTACATTGTTAAATTTCAATATAGTATCTGTTGTAATAAATTGATTTACATTGTAATATACATTGTCATCAAATTTGCTGTCAAGTTATGAAAAATAGAGAAGTTATACATTTCGTTGGATATAATCAACCTGATTTAAAAATAAATACAAAAAGAAAGGGTAAATTGAATATTAAAAAAGAATATTATACAGATGAATAATTGTTATAATCAGTCAAAAGAGAGTTAACTTTTATTTACATATATTAGTTAATATCAGTTATTTTCAAAATATACAGGATGTGAATTTTTTGTTAATCTTCAATATGATTACACTAAAATTGATTTCAAATGGTATAACACTCAACGAGCAACAAGAATTTTATAAGCTTCGGGGAACTACAGAAGAATACGTGGCAAAAAAAATTATATGTTAGGAAATATATATTTCTTCTATATTTACCTTATTTGTAATATATTTGTAAATATATCACCTTATTTGTTCCTTTAAAAATTTCAAAAATATTCGGTGTTTTGTAAAATGATAGTTTTAACATAAATAAATCAATTCATTGTTAATCTTAATTTGATTTTCAATAAATACATGGTTTAAAACATTACATCTTTTTCATTATTAGGCCTACGTGTACTTTTTTTGAAGAAAAAAAATCATGTTTTTATGACTTATCATTTTAAGTTCAATATTTGTTGATTCTGGAAATAACAGTTGTTCATTTTGAAGAACCATTGAAAAAAATCATTAAAAATAACTTAGTTTTTAATTTGTATAAGAAGCTCTATTTATATTGTTTGGAACTCCTCCCTCATTAAAAAAAAAAATAAAAATAAATAAAATAAAATTATTTCTCCAATCTTTCAATGAGATATATTTAGCCTCTACTTTAGCTTTTTAATCAAATAATAAGGTTGTAATTAACACTTGAGTTGAAGAATTAAAAGAAATATTTCTCAATTGTTTATAAGTTATAAAAATGTGAAATGTTACATGCTTTCTATAAAAAGGCAAACTTTTTGATCTTTTAAAAGTAAGCTAATTTACATAATTTTATGTTAACTTTTTGAAAATAAATTATCATTTATTTATTATACCCACTGAATTTTTACCAAACACAGATGGTATTTTCACTTGCAAATTTTTAAGAAAAATGCATAAAGTTTGAATGGTACTCACGAACCACATTATAAAAACCAGCACATATTTCTACAAAGATGGCGTTGTAATTAAAATCCTGTTTACTTTTTACAGCATATAATTACAGAATTGCAAAAAAAACTTTTTATGAACAATTATAAAATTCTTATTGAGCTCACAAGCTTATTTTAGCACTTCACTTTATTTTCAATAGTTGATGTTTACACCGGGTACTAAAACTTCATAAAAATTATTATTATCTATTTTAGGGTATTCAGCTTTTAAAATATTTGTTTTATTATTCAATTTAATCACTAATTAAACTCTTGTGAACGATGTAGCAATAAGTTATATTCCTTATTTGCTTATCGTTGAGTCAAATAGAGAACACGTAATAAACAATTAATTAGTTTAATTAATAAATCCAATACTGAAAGAAAGTAATGGGTGAGCCGATATTTAATCAAAATGATATAAAGTATTGTATATACAAGTATATATATATATATATATATATATATATATATATATATATATATATATATATATATATTTATATATATATTATTGATATTATCATTAATTGTTTCAACATTGGTGAAAATTTTATATAACTTTGCCTTTGACAAATGTGCAATATTGGTCAAAAATTTATTTTATTTTTTTTTTTATTTTTATTTTTTTTTTATTTTTTTTTTTATTGATTTTTTATTACAACTGAGTAAGATGTACTCATCTAGTAATTTATTCCTCATAAATGAATAACGTTTGTAAGGGATATAACCCAATGGTTACTCCCTATCACTAATTGTCCATCAAATCAAATCCGAAGGCTTGGTTCTCTTCAGTCTTCTTCCAGTTACATCCAACATCCCTCGTAGCTCATGACGTTCGTGGTGCCTGATGCGCTGTCTGTGCTTCTCTGCCTGCTTTTTTATTTCATCTCTGACAGTATCTATTTTGAGGTCCCTATGTAAATCTTCATTTCTGATGAACCAGGGTGCGTTAACTATACATCTTAACACCTTATTTTGGAACACTTGGATTATATTTATATTTTTCTTATTAGTGCAGCCCCATAGCTGAATCCCATATGTCCACACTGGTCTCAGGACCTGCTTATATATCAACAGCTTATTATGAATTGACAGTTGTGATTGTCTTCCAAGCAGCCAATACATTTTCCTGAACTTTAGATTTAATTCTTGTTTTTTCTTTTTGACATGTTCCTTCCATTTCAGCTTTACGTCAAGTGTCATTCCAAGGTACTTAGCCGAGTTGGCATGAGGAACCTGTTTAGAATTTATTATAATTGGAATACGATGTTCGTTCTTATTATTTGTAAAGTTAACATTGACTGATTTCTCTTCATTAAGACTAATGCACCATTTTTTAGTCCATGTGCACACCTCATCAGCGACCCTCTGGAGTTTAATTACAGCTTCTTCGGTTTTCTTATCAGTCACTAAAATCGCCGTGTCATCAGCAAATGTACCTATGGTTGTATCATCTGGTGTAGGAATGTCCCTTGTGTACAATAAGTACAGGATAGGTCCCAACACACTACCCTGTGGCACCCCAGCAGATATTTTCTTCAGTCCTGAGTATTCGGCTTCATATTTCACTCGAAAGTGTCTATCAGATAGATATGACTTCAAAATAGTGTAGTACTGCTTTGGTAAATCTCTTTGCAATTTCCACACCAGTCCGTCATGCCATACCCTATCAAATGCCTTTGCTACATCCAAGAAGACACTTGCACATGTTTCTCCTTTCTCAAACGCATTTTCTACTACTAAAATTGATTTCAAATGGTATAACACTCAACGAGCAACAAGAATTTTATAAGCTTCGGGGAACTACAGAAGAATACGTGGCAAAAAAAATTATATGTTAGGAAATATATATTTCTTCTATATTTACCTTATTTGTAATATATTTGTAAATATATCACCTTATTTGTTCCTTTAAAAATTTCAAAAATATTCGGTGTTTTGTAAAATGATAGTTTTAACATAAATAAATCAATTCATTGTTAATCCTAATTTGATTTTCAATAAATACATGGTTTAAAACATTACATCTTTTTCATTATTAGGCCTACGTGTACTTTTTTTGAAGAAAAAAAATCATGTTTTTATGACTTATCATTTTAAGTTCAATATTTGTTGATTCTGGAAATAACAGTTGTTCATTTTGAAGAACCATTGAAAAAAATCATTAAAAATAACTTAGTTTTTAATTTGTATAAGAAGCTCTATTTATATTGTTTGGAACTCCTCCCTCATTAAAAAAAAAAATAAATAAAATAAAATTATTTCTCCAATCTTTCAATGAGATATATTTAGCCTCTACTTTAGCTTTTTAATCAAATAATAAGGTTGTAATTAACACTTGACTTGAAGAATTAAAAGAAATATTTCTCAATTGTTTATAAGTTATAAAAATGTGAAATGTTACATGCTTTCTATAAAAAGGCAAACTTTTTGATCTTTTAAAAGTAAGCTAATTTACATAATTTTATGTTAACTTTTTGAAAATAAATTATCATTTATTTATTATACCCACTGAATTTTTACCAAACACAGATGGTATTTTCACTTGCAAATTTTTAAGAAAAATGCATAAAGTTTGAATGGTACTCACGAACCACATTATAAAAACCAGCACATATTTCTACAAAGATGGCGTTGTAATTAAAATCCTGTTTACTTTTTACAGCATATAATTACAGAATTGCAAAAAAAACTTTTTATGAACAATTATAAAATTCTTATTGAGCTCACAAGCTTATTTTAGCACTTCACTTTATTTTCAATAGTTGATGTTTACACCGGGTACTAAAACTTCATAAAAATTATTATTATCTATTTTAGGGTATTCAGCTTTTAAAATATTTGTTTTATTATTCAATTTAATCACTAATTAAACTCTTGTGAACGATGTAGCAATAAGTTATATTCCTTATTTGCTTATCGTTGAGTCAAATAGAGAACACGTAATAAACAATTAATTAGTTTAATTAATAAATCCAATACTGAAAGAAAGTAATGGGTGAGCCGATATTTAATCAAAATGATATAAAGTATTGTATATACAAGTATATATATATATATATATATATATATATATATATATATATATATATTTATTTATATATATATTATTGATATTATCATTAATTGTTTCAACATTGGTGAAAATTTTATATAACTTTGCCTTTGACAAATGTGCAATATTGGTCAAAAATGGCTGTGTATATATTTAAACTTGAATTTTAAATATTGGACTAAAAATAATGGTAAGATATATCTATCTTCACTTATGCAATGTAGTTTTGATTGACTAATTATTCTGCCAATATTATATGAATATTTTCTTTGTATATTCATAACCCGCAATGTGTAACTTTTACGTTTAGCGGTAAAAGTTACACATTTCGGGTTGTGCCCTCTTAAATTACAGAGTCAATAGATTAATTAGGAATAGAACTTACCTTCCTTGCCAGTTCATAGATAATTTATATAAAGTTTAATAATTTATATTATTGGAATACAATAATGTTAAATATACAACGAAATTTAAATTCACAGATACAAATATTTTACTTACAACTGTAAAGTATTAAATGAACAGCTGGATATTATTTTCTTGCTCATTTATCTGTTGACATGCTTTTGTCTATTAGCTTAAAAAGGTAAAGTTTAATGGAAGATAACAAGATTTGATCAAAAGAAACATTTGATTAATGAAAGCAATATAACCCAAGACTATCAGATCCAGTTAAGAGGCCTTGGGATTTCTCTCTATTAATTAATTCCTGAGAGGTTATAAAATTATTAACAAAGTGCTCGTTTTTTAATGTAACTGGGCTACGGAAGATTTTTAATGGATTAACAATGAAAATAAATAAAATTATATATCGTTTCTGACTTTAACCAATACAAAGAAGTTTAAAAGATTGTTATATATTAACTATTCATAAATAAATAGTAATGGTTTGTGAATGAAATATATTCCTGCAGATAAAAGGTTTGATAATAAACAATGCTTGAATGAATGTCTAGTTTTGTAAAGTGATAAAGTAAATTTTGACCTTAATTATAACTTTAACCTTTTCATAAACATACAAATATTCATCATTATCCATATGTAGGCCTATATTAAATTATATTTTTACAAAGTTGGAAGTTTCTTTATAACTATATTAGAATCTTAATTGTCATTATATTTTAGTTATATAAATTATTTAAACTGAATTATTTCATAATGGAACTAATCAATTTCAATCCAGTATCAATATATTTTAATTTGATATGTTTTGTTTTATTTATTTTAATTAGTTGCTAGTATAACAATTTTGATTCGAGTTTAATTTGATATTTGTTATTTTGCAGAATATTAGTTAATATGTAATTATAATGATTTACATATGGAACGACTTTCTGCTCCAAATAGCTCCAAATATACAAATTTAGTGCTTGTCTAACTGAAATAATATTTAATTTATGCCATGTCTAATTAAAGTTTTATTTTGTATTGTAATTTTGTTCTACAACTTCTAATCATCAAACATCTATCATATTATTTACAAATCGAAAAGAAGCAACTTTTTAATGAGCATACTCTAAGAATATAAAATTACAAAGCGAAAGTAATGTAGTTAATATATCGTCGTGAAAAACCTTTCTTATTCCAAGTAGTATATTAACTTTGACTATCAACTGTGATTAACTTAGACACCTTGGAATAATGGTGACACAATTACTTATATATATAATGGAAATTAGAATAGAGGGCTTTTTTGTGTCGTTATATCTATTAGAGTTATTAAAAATATTTAAACAAACCTAAAATGTTATGAATTTATTTGTTATTTCTCTTTCTTATATATGTCATTTATTTTCCTTTAATAATAAAATACTTTTTGTATACCTTTATTTATTGAAAATATTAATGTTGCTTCGTTGGTGTTATACACATACGTATTAATCTATACCACCTATGAAGACAGATATGTATAAATGACAGATATTAAAAAGAGACATAACAAATAAATCCATGATATTTTAGGTTTGTTTAAATATTTTTATTATTGTATAATTATACTTCAAGACGTATAAACCTTTATATTCTAACTGAAATATCTAGTAAAACTAACCTTAATGTTTAACATTGAATTTGCCCAGCATTGGTTGGAGATAACATCTCTTAACGGTCAATACAAATCTTTTCCAGAAGATCGAGTAATTCCAAATCATTGGTTTAAGAGCATTTCTGAACACATTCATGAATAGATAATGGAGTGTCCAATATGTTCACTTTTGGTTTGTACCCTACGGATTATAGTAACTAATGAAACACTATTAAAGCGCTCTACCGTGTTTAATATATAACTTTTGTCAATTTTATTAAGCTTTATTGGAAAGGCAAATAATAATATATTTATGGTCTTTATTTCTTCCCTTTCTATAATGTATTGCAGTATTTTAATATCATCGTTAAAATATTTATATGTCATTACTCGTATGTACTGACATATTTATATTATAATCCGTGTTAAAAATTAATAGAAATAACTCATTGGTTCGACATGCAAAGTATATTCATTTACATTAAAAGTAAAATAGTATATACATACAGAAAAAATATTTCCCAAAATTCCATTATCAAAGCTATTAAAGAAAGTCATTCAAACAGATTGAATACACAAGTTAGCACGCTTCTAAATATCCTTAACGCATTCATTCCAATGTTGAAACTACAAACATATATATTTTTGAACATAGTCTATCGAGGATTTCTATTTTATTCACGTTAATTTATGTGTTATTTCGAGAAATAATGTTATATGTTTAATAAAGTTGGTTAAACTACTTAACATATCAACGTTTCTGCTTTAAATAATATATAATATAAACTTCTTCTGAGCCATCAGATATCTTTTAAAACCCTCCTTTTTAGTGATCAGTCAGCATTTGTTCTATATATATATATATATATATATATATATATATATATATATATACGTTTTAATATTTGTTTAGTTTGGGAAAAAAATTGATATCAGAAACATCTGGACTCTCTGATTTTTGAGTAGAGAAGGTAACATGGTATGGTTATACAATGTTAACTTAAGAGAGAAGAATGAAGGAAAAACAACCAATGTTTGACTTATTAAGATAATTATATATTTTATTTACGTATTAAGGCATACATTTTGAATTTAAATCCCCCGTGTTTTAATGTATCACATGTAAAAAATTCATATATTACCATTTGATTTGCGTCCTAAAGTGTCAGCGTCTATGTAATTCAAAGTTATATATAAGTAAATAATGTGTTTGTTATATTATTCTACTAAATTTTGGGGTGTAATAATCACAGGCAGTTTTATTAGTTTGATTATATTCAACATTAGTAACTATTCAATACATAAAATTAAAAACTAGGTCCTAATGTAGTTTAATACATATTTGACAGTTAACACTACATTCACTCTAACGATATTACCTATAATTTGTTCGCCATATGGCGGTTCCTATGTTCACTGGAAGTTATAATGAATGACGCAGTGTTTCAAAATAATATCTACTGTTAAAGGTTAGTGACACAAAATAGTTTGAAACATAAAAAAAACCGATATCATTCTTATTATCATTGGAAAAACATAACTTTTTGAATACTGTTAGAAATTAGATTGTTTGTCCGTTTCGTGTAGTAATGAATTCCGTTCAAGACATAGACGTCTTGTTCCGTATGCCTTACGTTTTTGCGTGTGTCATAGTGCGGTCGTCTAGAACGCGTTTGTTATATTATAACGAATTTACATTTTTTAATTGTTGATAATTCACATGGCCCTTCATTGATTGTTTGGTTTTGTTTTGTTTTTCGTGTTTGTGAAAAATAAGTTTTCTTTCCGAGGTTCCACAACTCTCTGGATACTTCACTTGAAACTAACTCTTTTAAAAATTTTGTTTCTACAATAATTCGAAATATGCCCTTTATTTGCATATCCAACATGTACGTTATAAGAGATAATGGTTTAGTTGTGTGTTATTTGGCTGTCTGTCAGTAACTATTTTTTAATTGTAATATTTGAGCTCTTGTATCCCATAAATCGTTGTAGGAATTTTATCTACGCTGCGATTTATTTCTTTGAAACTGTGTTCGTTCGTATTTATGTCCCCTACTTGTGTTTTCTTGTGTCTTGTTGTTCTAAGCATTATGTTGTCTGCATTTGTAGGCATTCGTAAGTTGTCTAACATTGTAATGACTCTATTGATTTTTTGGTCCATTTTCATGACACGGCGGTCAGATATATTATTCGACGAATGACATCCTAAACCTTTTTGTATTAAATAATTAGCCCTGTCTTAGCTTTAATTTTTGTGTCTAATTTACTCATAATCGTGTTGTCTACATTGCTATTTGTTATTACAGTGCTGGGTTTAACCACAAAGTTATTGTTCTGACGTGTTATTGTCCAAGTAAGTTCAATGTCTGTTAAATATTAAATAACTGTTTATATTTGGTAATTGTACCCGGTTTTTAAATTTTTTTTAAGAATAATTTACAATATTTGTTTTCCAATGTAGGTGCAAAAACTGTGTTAAATGTGTCTTTTATTTCCGCCAAAGTAAAGTTGTTTTGTACCCTTTCAAAACATTCAAAGTAAATTAAGCCTACACATTCAAGATACATTGGTAAGTATATAATATTATTTTCGTCCGTCCAACTATTCGCTAAGGGTGCATGTTCAAATCGTGTAATGTTACTCAAATTGTTTTCCCCCGAAGTAACCTGGATCGAAAAATGGTAAAAGTAGATCGTTCATTGTGCTAGGTTTTGATAAAATTTTGCCTTTATTATATACCTTATCGTTAGATTTTCCCCTTGATTCTGAATCAAATTTAACTGAATCAAGGGATACGATTACTGGAAAAAATTCATTTGTTAGAAAAAAAAATTCATAATCATGAGAAAAGTTTGAATTCTGTTTGGATGTTTTTATGGAGAATAATGACTTTACTTAAATCCAAAATTCTTGTTTTCAGCACTGTGAGTAGATCAGTTATTTGTTAAATTCAGTTGCTTTTATTAAATTGGAATCTATAATTAGTCTTTTTTTTGTATGCAATAAAATTACAACACAATTATATTTTGAAAATTGGCTAATTGTCAATTTGTACAACGTGTGTTATATAAAATAAATTATTAAAGATGTGAGATAATAATATCGTTCAATTATCACAATAACAATAAGGATAGAATAGGATGACACAAAATAATAAAAGAACTATTTTATTGTTAAATATTGAATTAATTTATTTAATAATATTATTAAATATTGATTCAAACAAACCGTGAACCCAACAAACACATAAAATAGTTATAAAATACAACCAAACAGTGGATATAGGATAACTTTATGATTTCTCTTAAATTAAATATCGTTAATGAATCAATTAAAAAACATTAATTGTCATTGACTGCAGAAATCACAATCAATAAAATAATAATATCAAAATAAAGTGATATTATTATGGGTATTTTGAATATTGTGCCTTTCAATTAAAATATACTCATAGAGACATTGGTTTTAAAAAATGTTTTCATTTGTTTATATTTATAAAATTGTCAATTTTTATTAGTCCTGATATAGATTTTTATCCACCTCGGTATATGCCATAACGACGTTTGTAGTATGGAGGTATAGGTGGGACCCCGGCCCCGTAGGGATTGTACACAGGATAGCCTTCTCGTATGAGTTCTTTCTCGTAAGGAATATTATCTGGAGAAAAAATTAAAACTAAACTAAACTATAAATCACATTTACAATAAAATATCTAAACTATAAATCACAACATTTACAATAAAATATTTAATTTTTAAAACTGTATAAACACGATAGGAGGTATTTAGTCTGCGAATAACATACATGATGTACATACAATATTTTACAAATTTCGGGATTTGATAGCTGTCATGAAACAAAACGTTTATGTGACAATATATCGATAAATGTCTGTCGTACCTTTTGGTTTTATTCAATAACGTTATGTATCTTCAGAACAAACAGAGAAATCGTCACCAAAATGTTCTCTACTTTTTATACATTTAATTTAATTTGCAGTTCAACAAAATTTTATATTTTTCATACTTAGGTTTTCAAAATTGCGCTAATTTGTATTATTATTAAATTAACATACATTATTATTTCAAGACGATAGTAGTTCTTTATATTATAGTAATGACTACATATTTCGCTGCCATGGAGAGGCTGTAATTTGGTTGTAGCTTGGTTTCTCTTTTAATTACTTTCGCTAAGAACTTGGCTGTTTTGTATGTTGGGGCAATCATGAAATTTACTATTGGTCGTATTGGTTTGTTGGGCTTATGGATTTTGGGTAGTGCTTTGAGAGTGGGTGCAGTAGGATTGATCATTTTTAGAAATTTTGTATCCTGCTTGTTAATGAGGTGTTTGAATTGATTTAAATTATCATTTATGCCTTTTCTCTCGAATTTATCAAATAAATCTAGATTAACAGCAGTATAAATTACCTTGACCTCAACATCAGTAAAATAAATAATAAACATCAATTAGCCTACAGGAAACCAAACCAGACAAATCATACAATACACGCTTCATCCAGACATCCTGATTCACACACAAATGGCTGCACAATGTATGGTGTATAGAACATTGAACATTCCAATGGAAAAAGATGATTTGATCACTGATATCACAATTAATAAATCAAATAGCGCAATGTAACGGCTAAAATTCATCAAATGCATCTACAAAATAAAAAAGAAGCAGAAAGAAATTAGAGCTTCACTTTACAAAGATGAGTGTTAAAAAACAAAACAAATACATGACAATGGACTGTTCACCACCTTTCGAATAACAGACCTGCAACATATTCAAAAAGCTTGGATACAGTATTTCACACAAAACAAACAACAGCTTACAGCGTTTTTTTTTTTTTTTTTTTTTTTTTTTTTTTTTTTTTTTTTTTTTTTTTTTTTTTTTTTTTATCACCAAATCCAACCACAATAAATACTTAGATGGAGTTATATATAAACTCAAGTGCGATGACAGTGAAAAACAGTATATTGGTCAGACTGGTAGATCCTTTAAAACACATTTTAAGGAACATATGCTCAACAGCAAAAGTACAAACTCAATCCACTCATCATATTCCGAACATCTAATTGATAACAATCATAAATACACTGACATACAGAGCAATATGACCATATACACAAATTAAAATGAACGTTATGGAGGAATTATAAATTTATAAACACCAGAAGATTAATCCATCCAACATTTTAAATGACAAACTAAATTTCATCTCCAACTACATGTATGATTTGATATTTGAACATCAGAATAGGGCAAACAATCTAACTCAGTTAGTGAATATGTGGCCAAAATATTGGGAACAAAAACAATTTTTAACTTTTAACGAGTGCCGTTTCTGCACGATTATTTGTGCTAGACCAAGATTTTTAAAAGTGTTTTGTGATGTGTATGTAAACAAAGTTCTAATGTTATTAGCTGGCCTGATGATGCTGTCTATGGCAGCGAAACATGTAGCCATTACTATAATATAAAGTAGTACTACCGACTTGAAATAAGGTATGTTAATCAATTAAAGTAGTTGTAAGGCAAAACAATCAATATTGTATTTTTATAATTTAAATACATTTAATAGTCTCTTTTTGAAACTGATAAATAAAGTTTTATACAAATAATTTTAAAAAGTACAAATTAATAATATAATGGATTAAAAATAGATATTATAAAATTTTGTTTCAATAACTCTATTGGTTCTGGAGTTATATATTTTTTTAATGCACAAAATTGCATACAGTCGGGAAAAGAAGCGTTTTAAGACATTTATGCATATTTTATTAGTTTAATAATATTCAACCAACTTCAGAATTTAGGAAAATTCGTCTTTTTAACATCCTGCATTGAACTATAACTTACAAACTGGCATTTTTGCCAACTTGGATCCTTAGAAGATATAAGTTAGGTATATGAGCAAAATTTGATCAAAATCATTAGAGCCGAATTAAAAAAATCGTAGTTATATATGTAAGTTATACCCAAGTTTGTGTTATAATAATGGTCATCAGATATGTCTAGACAGACAGGAACTGACAACAGACGCTAGACAGACAGAACAAATAATAAATAAATAAATTCCAAAGATATTATTTTACTCAGCGTATCTGCAGTAAAAACTCAATATAAATTCCACACAAAAATCGGCTGTAACAACTATTGTAAAATATGTAATATCTCATAATCGGTTATCATGATTTCTTTTATTTTTGGTGAAACAAGAAAATCAATGTCACAAATCCATATTTACTAAAAGTATATTGTTCGGGAATAAACAGAAAAACGTAAAAGGACAAAAATGTTGTTAAAAGCTCGATATCAAGCAAATTTTAGCTTTATTTAAAACAACGTGATGTTTTCTCTAAAAAAAACTTCAACAGATAATGTAAACTTTTTTCTGACAAATACTAAACTGACATTTAATTTTAAGTGCTATTGGGGATTCGTGAGTGAAACGTTTTGTGCGATTCATTTGCACCATTTATTTAAAACTTAATGCGATTACTTACAAATATCCCTATGATAGGGATAATATCTATCCGCAGCTGTTGTTAATAAAGACACAACTATGAAGATTAACCAGATAATCATAGTGTCACTAGAAGCACAAATTTGTTAAAAGTTGATGTATGTTTCTTGAGGTCTTGTTGAACGAGACTGAAACAATTATACAAAGCTTATATTCTTTAAAGTAGAATAAATACATAGAACATGTGCAAAACAAATTGATTATTGTAAGATTATTACAACAATATATGAAGCGATTACCTAGAACTAACTGGTTTCAATATTTTGTGTTCAATTAGATTTCATCAATCAAAATGTTATGTTAAATTAAAAAAAAATCATGCTTTGGAAGTTTCTTTAAAAAACTTTACAACCATTTATAAAATTCTGGGTGTACTTGATTTGAATTACATTGTACATAAAATTTATGAATTGGCTAAACAACAGTGTAGTTATTACGGAAATATTTGTTTAATCTGAGACCAAAATGGTGGTTATATAAATTATAATTTTCTGCCATATGCACAGTGCTCCACAGCCGTTTCAATTCTGACTGCTCTTTGTAAAGTCAGTATTCTCATGTTTTACCAACAGTGACACCATGGTCAGTGACGAGTCTGTAATTTTAGACAGAAAACTTTAGCGTGAACCGAATTGCTTTTGAAGTTTTACATTCGACTTGAAACGTGATGTAAAGACATAACCCCCTTTATTATAAAACACATAACATTTTTAATCTTAACTACATATGTTCCAACTTTATTTATATATCATTTATATATTTTCTACAAATATCTATACCCGATAGGTATTCAATTATACCGCTTTGGTCGTCATCTCTTCATCGCTTAAAAACAAAAACAAAATAATTACGAAACAGAGTTATAAAGAATCCAGCTTGAAAGCACATGGGCTTTTGAAGATATTGTCAAGTTTGCTCCCATAACATGATGAAAACAAATATCCCATATCTAATTAAACATCAGATGTTCACTTTTGCCATATCACATCAGTAGATTATTAGGATTAAACTAATTTTTATTTCCATTTTTTACAATATTGTTATTAATCACGTTTTCGGTAGATTTAATAAAGCAATGTCTCCTGTATTTGTGCTAATAAAATTAAATGGTAATTAAAATGTAACAACAAAACTGTCACGATAATTAAATATTATTTGGTAAATAATGAAATTAAGCAGAGTTTGATCATTAATCATATATTGTTGATGTTATGTTCTGTATGTGATTTTATAATAAAATATACTGAATAAAACGAGGAAAACATTTTTCTTGGGTAACAGAATATATTTAATTAGTGATCACGAAGAATTATTATGATGTGGTATACATATTTTAATTTTTGGTTTTATATTTGATCAATATAGCTATCAGGTTATTGTTAAAATTGACTCCCATAGAAAATTAAGTTTAAATTAAATTGCATAAATGGCTATTCATAACAATTTTAGAAGATATATTAAAATAACATGTATTTTTGCTCATCAAAATTTTTACATAATTTTTACCATATGATAATTTTTCACTTAAAACCTTCCATGACAATAATAATAACTTTGTAATAACAAAAATAATTTTTTTAATCCTCTGTAAGAATTATATTTCATGTAATTATGTCATAGAAAAGGCAACCCTTATTGGTTTTTACCTTCACATTAGTTAAAAACAAGACATTGTTATTGTGGATAAGGTAAAACAATCTTTTAATGTGATCCTATTTAATATTTTGAATTTACAATGATCTTTTCAAATGAAGAGGATGTCAGCAATTAGTCTGATTTCTATCGCCACTGTAAAAATCCTACTGCTGTAATTGTAATATGTTTTTTTTTTATAACACTTGAGAGACTGTATCGCCAAAGCGGAAAACAACAAAACTGGGGAATGAAATTAATTAAATATAATTTCCTATCTAGATCAATGATGAACAAATTGGGTTGCAATAAATTAATAAAAGTTAATCATTTAGCCATATTGTAAGAATGTGGAAAAATAAATCCATTCAAGATATCCTTTTAAACAAGGTATAATTCCAAAAAAGATCACTATTTACATTAGTTTCGTACCTATAATTTTTTTAAACTAAACCTCTAGCCATACTTATTCTAATATATGTATATAAATATAAAGAGTTCTCTACTAGTTGCAGAACAGGATTTATTTCGTTTTCTGTAATCAAGTATTTATTATGAAACTCGATTTATTATCTATTTATAATAACTATTCATTTTCATTCCGAGTGTTACGACATTCAAAATTAAAAAAAAAAAAAAAAAAAAAACATAACGTCTTTTTAATTTATAAATAATTTAATTGAATGAATAGACCTTAATGTATAATATAAGTACAAGTAAAATTAGTACAAGTCAAAGTTACAAAAATGTTAAATAGATTATTTGTTCTTTTTCTTCAATATATTTATGATCATATACTCATTTCATACCCTGTATAAACCACCTGTGAGCACCATTATTAATGACGAAGCAGAAATTTAGAATGGAAAATTGATAACATAAAATATTTTAGTACTTAAAAAGAATTCAATTTATACAGCTAGCCTACAACTTGACAGAGACTGCAAAAAATACCTCATATCAGTTTTTTTTTCTATGTGACTAAGGAAGATCAAAGTGCAAAAGGAAATTGTATTGTATTGTAATTAGATAAATTGTAAAATAGTGGAACTGATATGCAAGTTGTAAATGATTTTGTAAACTATTTGATAAAGGTATGTTATAATAATCGTGAATGAAAATAGATTTTTGCCGGTACTAATAACGTTTAATTTTACAGTTTAATTAAAAAATTTCTAACGAAACGTTATTTCAGAACCTATTTTTTATAATTTTGTCAAAATAATATATATATATATATATATTAAAATAGATAGTATGTAATGTTATACTAAATTTCATGATATATATAATATAAATACTATTTCTTTTCGTGTAACACTTATATGTGACAAATGTGAAAAATAACAGTTAAAGTTGATAGCCGTATTTTTTAAAACATTGTGATTTAATGTTTTAGAATAAGGCTTATTAGTAACTATAAAATCCTGCTTTATTTATTAATTTTTTTTTAAATCTTTTTATTATTTTTTTTTGTTTTAACAATACTAAAGGTACCAATACAAACGATTGGCTTAGTCAAAGTTTAGACAAACATTTTCAATCTAATTTCTGATAATAAAATTGAAAAATTGAAAAATGATTAATTGAGAAACTTTTAAATAATGAGATATTTTTAAATTCATGAAATTTTTTTAAAATATCAAAACGGTTAATGCTTCGGTCTTCAAACAAGATATAATGAATGCTGTTTTATTTTTTGAATTCATAATTTGTGAATATTAAATTTACTTTTTGTAAATAAATTGTAAACTTGTATTGATGATTATTTGAAATTTATATACAACTTTGAAACTAGTTATTTAAAATTAATTAATTAAGAATGATTATTTAAACATATAGTTCTTTTAAATACTTTATTCAATTGATCCTTATATTATGTATATTTTTTCGGGTGATCTATAGCTATTTTAGTGTTTGTTCTCATTATTTAAATTTAAGATTATATAGGAATATATAAGTGATATATATATATATATATATATATATATATATATATATATATATATATATATATATTTATATATATAGAAAAACATTTTGGAAACTATTTCTTTCACAAGGCAAAACCTTGAGTAAGAAGAAAAATTCAAATTAAACTGTTAGAAATTCGTCTAAAAGGTCACAAAATTAAACTAAAATTAAAAATAAATCTTTAAAAATAATCAAAAATAAAATAATGTTATTGAAACAGAAAGTTATGAACTGTTGATCGGTAGGAAGAACTAGTGACTTCACACTGGTTGGAGACCTCGTCTTGTCTGTAAATTAGGTGTATGGAGAAGAGCTCGTCAAAAAAGCAAAAAGACACAAAACAAATATACCAACCACTTAATTACCTTTCTATCGACACAACGGTCAGTGACAAATGTCGAGACGTTCAGGGTTCGAATAGATTCATAAAAGGTACAAATCGAAAAGGGGGAACGCTCCGCGGCAAAGTGTCTCACAACATGGGGGCGAAAGACAAAGATGGACCGCCGTAAGTTGCGCAAATGTGAAGCGAAATACAGAATAAGTCACCGCAACATGTGTCTTTTTCCAGTATCGTTTAACAAAGCTTAGCCTAAAGTTTCAGTGACAGGGTATCTTAAAAGTGTTTTGGCTATCTTAGTAGTGGCGTTTGTTTTGGTTTATGTAAGTCATATGACATAATTTATAGCATATTTTGTTTCAGCCTTGGCTTAATGTTTATTTTCAGTCTTTCTATGCCAATTTTATGTCTCTATGTTATTGTTAGTCACCTACTTCATACTTTACTGTAGCTAAGTCTTATATTAAATATTTCTCAGTTAAATCTAATATAAATTCCTTCTCAATTAAAGTGTTTTTGTCTAAGGTAAACCTTTGGTAACTGCAGTATTTCCAATATAGATATTTCATGAGCAGTCATGCAGTTCTTGGCTGTACTTACTTATACAACGAAATTGTTGTCAGCTTCCCATTAATATTACAATCGTTTTAAAAATACCATGAAGTTATTTATCTACCAGAGATAGTAAAAATTAATTCAAAAAATACCTTTCGCTGAAACTAATTTTTGTTGAAAATGTAATAGTAATAACATACACCATATACCTGTCATGTAAAATTCGTAGCAACAATGAGAACAGTAAAATATATAAATTAGCATTTTATGGTAAATAGCTTAAAAAACCTAATCGATAATAACAGAATATTTATTATTTAAAACTGCAGGTAATTCAAATATAATTTGATATTCCATTCCAAAATATTGTAAAAATCGTGTACAATAAACACACAATAAATTAATTCTTTATTGTAAAAATTGTGTTTTCATTCATTTGGAGATATAAATTTTATTGTTTTAATAAAAAATTTAATTATTCACATAAACTTACGGATTGATATCAAAACTGTTTTGATTGGTATGTGATTATATAATTCTTAAGTAGTGACTTAAAAATAATGTGTAGTTAGGATCATTCCTAATTTATATATAAGGACAAAGTTTATATTTGAAAAAAAATTCAACGCAGTATAATTTAGTTTTATTATTTTAGTTTACCGTTTATACTTAAAACTTGAACGATACCACAATGTTAAGTACTGCTAAATAAACTAATAAAATAGTTGCACCTATGATTGTAAATTATTAGTACTTGAACATTTGTTGACGGTGAATGACTTTTATTTTCATGAGTAAAAAGCGAGATTGGTGAACTTTCTGGATATACGATGAAAATGGATATGTATTGGCCTCATAACTAAACAAGTCACTTTTATATTGAAATTTACCTATTAATTAACTATATTTTTGTGCAATATATTTGTTATATCCAAAGAATTCCAACGACAGTGCAACAGTGTTGGTTTATAAACTCATCTAATTACACTTCAATTATTTTCTATTAAATTAATTACCTCTAGTAACAAGGAAGAGGTAAATGAAGTAATGTATTACATCGAATGTCATCTTAGTTACAATGGAAGTTTCTTATTGTGAAGGGAAAAATCCCTCTCTCACACAGTTTTGAGAAAAATTCCCATCCATTATAATAGTTTATGACATTTTTTTATTCATTCATCATTCTTACATTAATATAATTAGTAGGTAGTAACCCTTATATTATAAAAATGATAAATGTAAATTGTCCATTTAATGTTTTACTATAAATGTAGTTTTAAGGTATCTATTATAATATAAAACGAGTTATATCATATTACAGATATTATTTTGCTACAATTAAACTATTAAAACATAATGTACTGGCTGTAACTAACTATTTATCAGTAACGGTTTATAAAGAAAGAAAAAATAATCAATGTAGCCTAAATTATTTTTTAGATTATATATACAAATTTCAGTACTACATCTATTTACACAATTTCAAAAAAGTCAATCAAAATGTAGTACTTAGTTATTTTTGTGGCATAAATCAAAGTGATGTTGCAAAATATTGAATATGTATTGAATAGGCTACATATAGTTTTCGAATTGAGCATTAAACTTATATGAGACATATTGTAACATTTTAGGAGTTCACTATATTTAGAGAATAGTTTAATTTACAGTGCAGTACTACTGTAGTCTTTTTATTTTATATTGCACGACAGCTAATTGTGATATATTGTTTATTCTGACGTGTTTGATAGTTTAAAAAATATTCAATCTATAAAATATATTAACACTTATTATAACACAAAATATGGTATCATAGATTTATTATTTAGTTTAAAGTTATTATTCGGACCTGTGGTACGAACAACAGTTAGTTAAAATACCTATACTATAATAAAAACAGTAATAAGTAATATTTGACCAGATATTATTTTGGTATATCTTAAACCAATTACTTTTATTTTAGAAAAAAATATAAAGGAGCCATGGACGGTTTGTAATACAGCATTTAATTAATGTTTAGAGTATTTATACAAATAACTTTAAAAACAAATTGAACTCCTAATTGTAACGTCAATTGTAACTTAGGATATACTATTATAATATTCAAAGCCATAACAATATCTTTGAGTTACGAAGGTTTTCTTCAAATGTTACTGTGAGAGTTACATATTAACGGTAGCGTTGTAATGTACATATAACACGTAAACATATATATATATATATATATATATATATATATATATATATATATATATATATATATATATATATACGAGTAAAACATATTTTCCGAGAAGTGAGTTAATCTTACTTTTTATAAATGTTTCATAAATCAAGAATATTTAGCAATTCCGAGAGCATGGATTAGTGGCATCACTCACACTACCTTAAACATGTATGCGGTTTAAGCCTGATAAGGGTCGGAAGTAATTAATTTATATGTCACTTTGATGAACAAAGTAGAATAAAATTATACAGTGAAATCTAATTACAAGACCCATACAATGTAGATCATTTAAACACAATACAATACGAGAATTTTTTAAACTATTGTAAACGGTTTATTACGTATAACAATAACAAAACTGTAAGAATTTTGAAAAGCTATGATGCCCGCAAAATTAAATAGATGCGTCTCTAATATATATACTGTCACATCACACCATCTAAAGAATATATATATATATATATATATATATATATATATATATATATATATTATTTAGATGGTGTGATATCAAAATGTAATTGATGAAATATATGTGACACTCCAAGATTTTTATAAATTAATTAGCTATGTGTTATTTCTACGATGTGATGGAATGATTAGTAATTTTGGTATGGTAAATAAATTTGAAAATATTTTCCCAATAACTATTCCATGGGCTAACTGAAAGAGATCACAATACAAATTAAAGTTTCTATGTCGCAAAATGTAAAAATTAAGAAATAACTTTGAAATATTTTTATATATTATATTACAAAAATTACAATAATCCATGGTATGTTTTCGATATTGTATGGATATAAACGGTATTTTTTAAATATGCTACTTATACAGATACACATTTCTAAATACAGCTGTATATAGTTTTATCACTTATTCTGTTATATACACATGAAAATAAAAATTATGAAATAAGTTACATTGAAAAATGGTCGTTCCAAAAAAGGAAGGTCAATGATAAATAGACCACAAAATTGTCACAGTAATCGTGGTCCAAAACCTTTTCGGTTTAGTTCATAACATGAATAAAATTATACTTAAGATTTTTCTACTCATACAAATTTAAAAAAATTATTTTTATAGTATAAAAAATCGTTATTGTTTTTAGTATCGTTTTCATTTATGAATAATATCTTACTGGAATACTTTATTATAATAAGTTATATTAGACCGTTGAAATTTATTGTAGAATTGGTCTGATTTTTTAAATTATAGAATCTCATCACAAATTGAGCCGACAAGGTATTCATTATTTTTATCAGCTTCACTGATGTATATTAGTGGGTGTTTGTGGTTAAATATCCTTAAACATTTAATTATTTGTATATAATTGCAATAAGAATAGAAAATAACATATTATTGCTAAAAAAAAGTATATATGTAAATGGGGTTTACTCTTTGAAAGTCTCTGTCTTAAAAAATTGAATAACAGGCAATATGATTAAAAATTCCCTTGAGCATGACGTTGGAAAATCATTTGATTAATAAATTTAGGATAATAACAATTTTACACAAACTCGTCAATTTGAAATTCAATTATTAAAATGCATTTTGATATTAATTTGTCGTTACTGCACTAAGCTCCTTTTAACTTTTCTAAAGTGATTTCCCAGTGGAGTTTTAATTAAAATAAGCTGAGGGGTTTAGAGTTACAATCTGTTGCAAGAAATAATTTATTAAACCTCTAGTGGTTTACAAAGGTAAAATAAAACAGTTGTAAAAATAATGAAAAATTGTTCAAACGAAATTTGTAATTATGAAATTTGTTACAATGTCAGTTTTTGACGAATATATATTTATTGTTATTTTCTAATAAATGATTATTAAATATCAACTTAATATTACAAACTTTAAGAAATATATATCTAATAACTTTTACATTTTCGCATTGTCTGCGTTATTTACAATGTATATTTCTTTTGATTAATCTCTTCTTTTATCTCCTTATACTTCCTTGTGCTATAAAAACTTATTCTATATTAGAATAGTCAGCAAAAAACTATGCGTTAATAGATACGAATAATGTGACTTGTAAATAAAAAATAAAAACATTTTTTTAAAAATAAACAAACTATATTTCCTTCTTTTTTCTTATAATATATATGCAATATATGAGGTTAATTCCAAATTGAAATATTAAGATATTTGGAAATGTATATTATATTTGTTAACTTTACCATTTTGCATAGTATTATTAATAAAACACAACAACCTTAATGTAAGGTGTCATAAAACATTCATTTTAGTCTTGCTTATTAGTTCGTCAACAATGCTTTAGATCGTACAATGTAACAACAAACATATTATTACACTCTAAACTCTTATAAGGAATTAACAATTTAACTAATAAACGTAAGGAAAATGTACAAATATTATTATTGTACTTTATTTAAATAAAATAAAATAATGCTATTATATTAAATTGTTAACAACAATCCTTGCAATTATTCTATAAATTTTTATAGTAATGCTTAACACTGCTACAGATATAAAACAGCGTAGTAAACTTATATTTCATTTACTGCTCCTGTAAGATGCGTTGTAAGCACTTCTTCATACATTATTTCTAGAGACAATATTTAATAAATTAAAAAAATATTCTAATGATAACTACATTGTGTTATTTGTAGATAGGATAATATTAAAAGATCATATTCCTGTCGTATATACATTACCATCGATAATATACAACTTGCGTTCTTCACAAGCTATAGGTTACTTTTGTATAAAACATTTCAACTATAATACATCACTTCGTTTTTATGTTTTAATTGCAAATTTTAAGATTGCGAAATACTCAATGAATTATTTTATGTTAAATATTGTATCTTTTTAAAACGAATTTGGAGATAACTTGCTTTTGTAACGAAATTTTGAAATACCACGAAATTCTTCTTTAAAAATTGACATTATTGTCTATATTCTCGTACTTTACAGTTTCTTAAATAATTTAATAAAAAGATTTTATGAAAATATAATTTGAGATAATTATTATAAATATTAAGAAAACTCACATGAACTCCGACATTTATACAAACAATGATCCAACAATTTACTAACAAACCCTAATGCTATGTTAATAATATATACTTAACTTATTCGTTTTTACCACATATAATACGATTTTTTAAAGTTAGTATTATAATGAATATTTAAAGTTGCTAATGGTGAATACTAGAATTCATTACATTAGATTGATAAACTAATTATGCAATTTTTTTATACCAAATGGTTGTTTGTTTAAAGGTTTACAATTAGTTACATGTAGGTTTGGGCACCTTTATTTACTTTTTACTGAGGAGAGGAATGTTAATATTTGTACGGATCTTTAATTTTATTCTGCAAACATGCCAACATTAGGAATGAGCAACAATGCCATACCCAAATTAAGAAATAACGTAATATAAAAACCTTTTATAAGACTCACTTCCACCATTAAAATATTCATGAATAAATTCTATTAAAATTGATTTTATTTTGTTGTTTAAAGGCAATAACACTTGGTCATCATTGCCTTATAATAGAATTTCGAAAATGGTATGAAAAAAGACCTTAAGTTCTGGAATACGCAAATAGGTTCAGGAACATAAAGGAACAAGATTAGGTCAAGAGAGAGGAAAGAGTTGGGAAGAATTCAATTTTCAAAAGATAGGATTATGAATTGGGAAAACTAAGTACTGAATACATCCAATAATAGTCATCTAGCAGTTATAGAGCCACAATAAGATGTTACCACGTGAATATGTTATATTTTTAACAGCAAGTATTTACAGTGCTTGAAATTTTGGCGATGACTTTTTTTTTGAAAGAGCGATTATTAAAGGAATCAGTTATACATGGATTTCGTTAGAACATTTGAAACCAACAATGTATAATTGATATTGTAAATTTTTTTGAACAAAATCGGTTAGAAATACAAAACAGCTAATTTGAGTGACTAAGTTTTTAAAGGGCATAAAATATTACAAAATCAAATATGCTAAATAAATTTATAATCAAAGTTACAAAAAAAATTAGAAACATTTGTGTGATTAAAAATTTTTTGTAAAACAAACATTTTGATACTGTTGAATGTCATTTATGTTTTGAATGTAAGTATAAATCATATACAAAAGACGGTAGATTAAATTATATTGTTCTTTTTTGTCATCAGCTGCTTTTGATTTTCTTCGAAAAAAATTTTTCTTCTTTTTTTTTAAATTCTCTGATTCTTTTTATAAGAGAATATTAGCCTCCATAAATAAATAAAATATAACAAATATATAAAAATTCATTTTATTTGAAAAAGTTTTAAATTATTTATAAGCTAAAAATATATATGTTTTAAAATGTTATGTATTACCAATTTCATACTTTTAAAAATAACAGTACACCCAGATCCCCTCCACTCGACGGCAAGCATAATGATACTTATCTCAGCTATTTTACCCTGATTTCAAATCAATCAATGAGTATAGGTACCATATTTTAACAATGATCTATTTGGTACTGGAATCAAGGATTACTGTGCTGAAAACATTTCATAAAATAAAAAGTTAGTGACAAAACATACATGGGTAATCGTATAGGCTACATAGTCAATTCCAATGAGAAAAATCTAAAGCCGTCTTGACTGTCCACTATAATCTCATCGTTTTAAATGATCCTAATAGATGTTAGTGATTTAAATATATTTTATTTATTACATTTTCATTAAATATTTGGACCATGATAAGTCACAATGCAATAAACTAACCGCTCACAGAAGTATTAAACATGGTGAAAATAAATATGTAAGACTTCAAAGATTTTTGACGTTTTACAGATTTAATGCCAAAAAAGGTAATTTATTACTCGTGACAAACATGTGTGTCAGCTAAAACATTATGAAACGTTATTTATATGGATATTTAAACATATAAAAGATAACAGTAATATTTTAAATTTTAGTTTATTTAGTTATGCCTCAACTGTATTAAAGAGTAGGTTTATAATTGAGACTTTAATATAATTTAAAAAAACTAAACTGTGAAGGTATCATTCTAATCAAGTACCTTTATAGGGACGAGTTAAACAAAATTAAAATAGTGCTTCGAGCACTGTAGCCTTCCAACCGCGTAAAACTTAGGTTGTTTAGATGTATGAACCTCACTGTCAATCATCAAACACAGGCAATCGTAGAATGTATGACTACCGAAAATATTAGTGGCTGTATATTTATAGAATTTAAATTCCATATAACATGGCTAACTGTTATCCCTCTGCTAACTAAAATTGTAATAATTTGAGTTTTGTTGCTGATATTTCAAAGTAGAGAATTATCTTCCCAAAGGAACATGTTGTATTTTCTGAGTGTCAATAAAAGGATTCCTTCAATATGGAGAGATAATGCAATTTCCTTCGCATTAAAAAAATATATTATTTTCACATTTAATATAATTTATAAATAAATGTCCTTTTTATGATCAAAAGTATTTAAGACAGTCTATAAGATATGTATAGTGTAGTTTAATAAAATTATATATTAAAATATACGTTCGTTATATTATAAAAACTTCACAAAATTCTATATATTTCGTTTAAAATTAATCTAAGAATTTAAGTTCTTAATTAACATTAAAAAAAATAATAACAGAAATATTAAATCAAGTACATCATTATTTAATATGTTTAGTAATAACTTATTACATAGTCAAACATTGCATGATTGTTAACACTTAATATTAATATATATTTTGAAACACTGTTATATATGATGAGGAGATTTAAGAAGAAAAAAACAATGTTCAAATATACTATTTAGTAACATTTTCTATTGATCCTAAGTTATCTTCGTTATAAAATAGTCGAAAGAATATAAATGACTTACAAATTTCCAAGTATTCATAAGGCTAATAAAAATATAATGCTTAATGATGATATTTGACCTTGGGTATTTGTTTTATTTTGTTTGGTTTTATTAGCATTATTTTTATTATATTTATATATAATTTAAATAAACGCCAATGTATTGTATTGTTATAACCAGTAAATTATCAATTATTCAACACATGTTATTACCCAAATATGACATTTTATAAAATAAATAAATAATTATATTAGAAGCAATACATTCAGTGAACTAAAAATTGTAAATATGCCGAAAATTTTTATTTATATTGTGATTACTATAATGTAAATAATCAATCTATTAAAACTTCATTCTACAACATGTGTGTAAACTTTTTAATATTCATTACTTGAAATAAGCCGTCACTTTTAATGAACGTCTTAAGAGACTCTCGAGTTGCGTGTTTTCGCCCCTGAAGGGACTTATGTTGTTAGCTTAAACACCAACCTGAAAAATGATTAACTTCAAGAGTGTTATGGGTAAGAACATTTTAAATTTCAAAATATAATAATATGTTGCTTTGTTTCTATGTAGAGTTTTCTCTATACCACTATAACAACCTAATCATTATTCATATTTGAGAAATATATATATTGTTTACATCAACATTTAAATTCAAATTTAAATTTACTAACTACAAACTGACCGTTGAAATATTAAGTAATTGTTTATTAAATCTACACTGTTTAATATTTTTAGAGCTCTTTTATATTCCTTCTTGTCGGTAATTAGAAAATATTTAATGTAATAATATTTTTGAATACAAGACTCTTTTACGTATAATATATATATATATAATATAATGTGGTTTATGTTTTTATTTTAATAAACAAAATAATATGGTTTACTTTTATAAATTCTTTTTACTGGTATGGTTACTATTTATAGTTAATATTGGGTACAATTTTTGCTATGTAAATTTAATTATATATTTTTTCTAATTTTAAAAGTTTCTATTGTTGTTCTTGGTATTACTCACATTTACAAATAATTCCATTCATATAAATGAGTTAATAATGTCAGATTAATGCAATAGCAATTGGCCTATGTATCCATTATTATCCTGAACTGATAATAAAATAGACATTTAAAAGTGTCACTCACTTACCGTTCTACAATATTTATTAAACGTAATAATTAGAATATATAAAGATAGTTTCACCTTTTATTATGATAACTTTCTCATTTTAAGAAATGCATAACTCTTTCAGTTAACTCTTTTAGTTTCATTGAATTGTCAACATAACAGGGAGAAATTTAACATTGCATACAACAATTTAAATTAAAACTTAAGAGCCCTATATTACAACGGACAGGACATGTCTGTCATGGAAATTTTGAAAATTACAAAAAAAAATTAATTTGTCTAAGACAGCATAGGTACCTTACGGATCTAGGGCAAAAACGACGACTTCAAGAGATATGAGTTTTATTTGCAAAGGTCACCGTCGAACTTGGACAGCACTATGAATGTAAAATAACTCGGCATCGAATTATTAGATTTTAAGGGAATACCAGGATTCTGGAATTTATGAATTTGCGTTTTCCTGGTGAAATGCATTAGGCTAAACGCTTATGTATAAACCAACTAATTCTCAAATCATAATACCAAATAGTGTTTATGTAATTAAAGATACAAGTTAAGGTAAAATTTCAAATCTTCTCTATAGACATAATAAAAGTTACTTTTGGATTCTACAGAAGTAGACCCAAAAAAAGTTATATAGTGTATTAATAAATTTTGCATATTTTAGAAAATAGCTAAGATGACGAAGTTTATACGTAATTAGAATATATAAAAAAATGTTATTTGATGAAAATACAGTAATACAAGTAGTATATTAGGTAAAGTTTATTTATAATATAAAATAAAAACTTTAAATATTAGTGGAAGGGTTTTCAAAACTGTTAATTAAATAAAAGACAAATGAACGTTCTAAGTATATCACTATTAAATTGAGTGTTGTAAATAGTAAACATATAAATAAGTAATGTAAAATAAAAGCAGTACATTCAACAAGTTACGGAATGTTAATTAAAATCAGAAAAAAGGTTAGAAATTATAAATCCCATATCATAATCAAAAGACCATAAAATAACATGAATCAATGCTTGGTGTCTTCATAAGATATAAAGAGTGTAAAAACCCAGAGACTTTATTGCGAGAAACTAAAACGAAAAACACGGGCATGTCGCAGACGCGATCAAGAAGTCGCACGACTAAAGTTCGAGTTCGTAGCGAAATAAAAAATAACGCATATTACGAAAATCAAACTCGCGTGAAAATCCGACACTTCTGTAAAAAGTTGCAATGGAAATTAATTGAAGAAGAAGAAATTAGATTAGCAAAGGCCTAGAGTTCAAAAACCTGAGCACTTCAAAAGTGGTTAGGAGACAGGCTTTCAAATGTTCGGAAATTAAAGTTTCAACGAAAATTATAGATTTTAATTAAAATGAAGCCAACAAAATGGAAATTAATTAAACCAATTAATTAATAAATTAGTACAAACCATTAGACGAAATTAATTCCAGTAAAAAGTTGAAATTAAAAGATATCTGGACTAAGTGTTGAAACCCATGAGGGCTACACCTGGTTTAGTACCAAGAAGTAGACTTAAGCATGATACTCAACGACTTGGCGTTCTTACTTACGCTCATAAATTATAAAATATGTTACATAAAAAAAATTTGTACAATTGTTATGTAACTTTTATTGGTTATACTACTTACAAACAGAAAATCTACGCTCTTGCTATGTCGTTTACTATACGATGTGATTTGTAATACTATAACTCTAAGCGATACAGTATAATTAATTTTGGGAGAAGCGTAAGAACTAATATTCCTGCGTCATTTCAAAAGTAATCACTACAAAAGTAGTATTATTTTTAACATCTACATCTATAAATTAATCAAATAATCAAGTATTACTACAACCTACAAAAATGAAGCACCAAATTAGCTTAATTTTGGGATTTCCAGCTACCAAAAGCGAGTTTTACTGAAATGAGAAGATAACCACGAGAGAAACTGCACGAACGAACCAAGGACTTCAGGAGAACATTCTGTCTTCACGAATCCTCAATCCATTAGGACGACAGCTTTAACGTAGCATCACGACAAAAGGAACTCGGCACGCTGTCCGACAGCCACAACTGATGTCATTACACCGTCAAGTTGTTCAAGGCAAACGTACCTAAAGTCATTATTTCATAGCTGAGCATAATAAATTGTAAATTTAAATTTAATAACAGGAAGTTTGTTGCTGAAAGAGTTTTAGTCTGTATATTTAGAAAACTAAATATTCGGCAACTTATTGTAACACCTTGATCAATCCAAATAAATAGCATAATAATTCTAGTAAAGGATTGTAACTTATTTTACAACAAAATTAATATTATATTAAAGTAAACAGGTCTCATAAGGTTTGACAAAATTCAATCGTTTTAAAATTGACGGTCAATGTGGGACTAACTATGTTTACTGTAAATTCCTAATACCGCTTAAACTGTTCACTTTAATCGTTGCAAAATATCTCGCATATTTGAAATCTCTATCTATCTGTTACATCAATTTAAATATGATAGATCGATCTGTAATTGTTTTAAGTATATAAAAACTTTATACTGCAATACTTTTTTTTACAACATAACTGAAATACTAGCTGTATATTTCATTATATACATAACTGAAGTATCGAAAAACAAGGAGTTAGTTCTACTAATATATATATATATATATATATATATATATATATATATATATATATATATATATTATTGGATTGAAACGATTTTATTCTAATCATTCATTAAAAATATAAACTATTTAATGAAACCACCATGGCACCATGCTTTATCAATTTGCTAAACAAAACATCTCCCATTATCTCAAGCGAGCACATCGTTGTTATTTCGGATTTTGATAATATTTAAATACATTTACTTGTGACTAATTTATGTCACTGATTGGGCACCGGAATCTTTATGGAACTCTTTTTGCGCCGGAGAGCGGTTGATTGTAGTGGGAGTGGAACAGATAAACTGCAATCCACGTAAGCGTCTTGTTAGTATTAGGTATAGAATAGTGTATCATGCTGGCATCACGGATTTGTATTCTTAAAATATTTATATCATATTTAATATTTACGAAGGTCACATAATTTTTGGGTTAATGGTGTTCGACGACATTTTTGGAGGCCTAACCTGACAACCGGACAGCCACGTAATTCAGTAATACCTTGATGTAAGAGGTAATGGATGAATGGCCTAATTCCTAAACGTGCTAAACTAATGATAGTGTTGTGTGTAGTTTTTAATATTATTAAATTAAACAAGTTGGTGATTATTTAGTATAATTTATTTACCTAAGCTGGTCACATAAGAGTGGTTCTTGGTAAAATGGGAATAAGTTAGGTAAAATATGAAATGAGTAAGGAAATACTTGGTGCTTTTTCTGATTAAACTGAAGATTTATAATGTCTAAGACCGATATTTGGCCATAATCCCGATCATAATGTAATCCTTTTAGTTACAATAAATTGATAAATAATTGGCAGATAAGCAACTTCCTAGCATTTTATTTATTCCTCAATTGTAATATTCATCTTTTGTTAATTTTTTGCAATTTATTCAATAACCACTGATATTATAGGAAATAACTCTCAAGTTATTCGATATTTAAAATGTTATACTTCTTTTACAAATGTATATTCCCACTAACCTTCTATTCTTTATTATATTAATTCTAGCCAAAGAATAAATAGTGTAATCTCGGCCTAATGTCACACATATGATAATTCGTTTATTGATTTTCGGGTGATTAAACAAACACATTAATTGGGTTATTGTGCAAAGTAAGTAACTATTGTTGGAAATGTTTTAGTCATTAAGATTAAATTTGACTTTAAAATTTTAATTCTTAGAACGAGTATAGTCTTAATTTTCAATAGTTTAAAAAAAAACATTTTTTAACATATGCTTATTTATAATTTTGTATGTTGCCATTACATAAATTATTATTGTTTCCTCTCTAAACTTTGTTTATAATTCGACTCTATTCCACCTAAATATTAAATTTTAATTAGCTCAGTTTCCATTTAGCCGTGTCAAATATTTTTTTCCGTAACAACGTTAGGCTTTGAACCTTTAATTTTAGTTACTGACTTCCAATCACTCTCTATTTATAAAAAACCATCTACACCTCATATTTTAACGCTTTACAATTAAACAAAAATCAAAACAGATTTTTTTTTTTTCAATTCTGGCATCTTAAATTTTCTGTAAAAATATTCATTAAATATTTTACTCATTACGATGATCACATAATTATGGGACTAATTGCATTGATCGAATTTTCGGTAACTCGTAACTACAGAACAATACAGCTACATATTACAGTAACGTTTTAATATGAGGGACGATGACTAGAAAACCTATTTTCTGCAAAGGCAACTAATGATTGTTTTCTGTGAAGTTGTTAATTACTTATATAAGACTCCCTTTGGATTTGTTATTTAAAAATTACTCGTCTAAGAGTGATTCTTACTCAGAGAGGTATAAGTAAGAGTGCTTTTTTTTTAGACTAGTTCTTAAAATTTTGTTGACAAAGACTTTAATTTTAAGTTAATTTGGTCCTCAAATAACACTTTTATTTACAACTACAAAATATTATTGTTAAAGCTGTAATAATTCAAATCAGGAATAGTAAATAATAAAGTTTTTAAAAGGAAATTAATATTTGTTTGTGCAGGACTAAATAACTTTAGTTGCACTTATCAAGTCCTTAAACATATTAAAAATATAATAAAACAAATTTAATCCAGACGGTAATTAAGGAATACTAGAATATAATGTTAATTAGATAGTAAGGAAAAACTTTAGTTATAATGTTATCATTTTGATATGTTTAGTTCATTTTAATTTCAAATAAAAAAATAATAATCATTATTATTTATTTCAATATTTAATAATGTAACGATTTTTCATTTTATTTTATACAACTCATTTCTTATCTCTTAAATTTTCATTTTGTTAATATTATACATTTTTTACATCTCATGAATTATTCCAACTTAGGTAATTTTTTTGGTTTATTTTAATATCATTTTTAACTTCAACTGTATTGAAGCTAAATATAAATACAGAATTAATCATTAAAGAGAAATATCCCCTATCAAATTTACTGAACGTAGTAAGTATATAATTATGACTTATTTCAGTTTTTATTCTTCGTCACAAAATTAAAGACATTAAACATGAAAATAACTTGAATGATTATTTTGTTGAATGAAAAAATCCATTTCCAGTCGAACATAATGTTCAACAACATTCTTAGTTTAAAACCACATCAGGATAAATTCACTAATCTTGCTTCGCAAAGTCTTACGGTACTGACTAAGTAATGAACGAGTAAATACGTGCGTAATTTATTAATCATTTTTACGAGATAGTGACAATGAGAGTAATCTTGAATGATGTATTTTTTTCCGTAAATGTTGAAATAAGTATATATGTGCGGTGTTATGTTTAATTGAAATAGCACGTTTAAACAAATGCAATGGACAAAAATCGGTTCAACAATACTCGAATAAAATATTCCAAATATCGTCACCAAATAAAAAATAAGTAATAGGACTGTAAGTCAAATACAACAAGAAAAAAGTATTTACTTGTACATTTGAGTAAATAGAGCATTAGACAATGCACTGTTTAATATAGTAAGATTAATATAATAATTTATTATTTTGCAGAATAAACTTTCTCGTTATAACATTTAAATTACTAAATAGATACATTTCTGTAAAAGATTCATTCAACTTTTCCATTTTTATTTTTAAATTAAGATAAGTTATTATACCCACAATGCCTTCAGTTCCAGTATTTTTTCATTTTAACTTTTTTCTAACTTCTTCTCTGTCATTAAATATACAAAGCGAAAGCCAGCGGTTCAATTGCGACTGTCAACTAAATAACGAGTTTGAAAGATGGAAAATTAAAGTTTTAAAAGCAATAGCTTGGTCTTAGTCTTAGTCCATCTTGCTTCTTTAATGTTGTAAGTTACACAGTCGAAATACAATAAATGAAAATTATGTAAGTATTTATCTTTTAATATTTTTATTTAACTTCCAATTTTTCGTCTATTAGGAACATTTTTTTGACATACTTTAATAACCTCATAAAATCAGCTAAGAATAGTTTAAAAATACATTAGTTTTGAATTTCCAAATATGCTTAAGTTGGGTAATAAATACAACATAAACATATTGAAAATATGTTTAATAAGGAAAATTAGGATATGTTAGTGAATATTTCTACCTCAAATACCTTTCCAAAAATAACTAAATCGTTTAAATAAAAACTCGCTTTTTAGTCTCAACCATCTAATAAACGGATCAATAAATAAGGCAAAAGTTGTTATTGAAATTCAATTACAGTAATTTTTTATTATAGTAATATTCAAATCCAATATCAATATCTCTTTCGTTAAACAGGTTGTCCGGTGTATTTATTTGTATTTTCTATATCTTTTAGCTTCTATATATATATATATACATATATATATATATATATATATATATATATATATATATATATATATATATATATATATATATATCATGTGTCCCAAAAGCCCCATCCCCTTATTATTTTTTTATAAATGGAAATAGAAAGATTTGCTTTGGGGAAGGTTTAGATGACCAAAGAAGGAGTTTTTTGAAGTATCAATATTTTCAACCCTTACCCCCTAAAATGGAGTAGTTTGGGAGTAAGTTATGAATTTAAAATAGTAACCCCGTATTGAGTGATACCTCATTGTAAAGGTCTTTTAAAAATAAGAATAATTGCTCAAACTAGAGATCTCTAAGTTCATCCTACCTAACACAGCGACCAATCGAATTGTGAATTTTACGTTATTAATTAGACCGGAAATGTTAATCCTGTGCCTGATATTGTCACTGAATAAATGGGTGCATACCTATATAGCCTATAAATGCTCAAGCACCTTTGTTTACAGGCCTACCTAAGATCCATAAAATAGATATTCCTCTCAGGCCACTTATAAATTTCACTACTGCTCTTGGATATGAAGTAGCCAAAATTTTATCAAAGATCATAAAAAACAGTATAAATTTAGAAAATAATCATAGCTTAAAAAACAACATTGAGTTTACTAACAAAATCAGTGACATTAAATTACAACCCACATATAAAAAGGCATCCTTTGATATTGTTAATCTTTACACGAATATACCAGTTAAAGAAACAATATTCATATTGAATAAAGTCTTGTGGAAGCTAAAATATTAATTATGTGGAACCCCACATAATTAACGAACTAATATCACTATTGGAAGTGTTATTGGACCAGCATTATTTTGCGTTTAATAACAATTTCTATATCCAATAAGAAGGGCTGGCAATGGGGTCGCCACTCACAGGTTTGTTGGCTGACATCTTTCTAAACGAATTTGAAATTAAATACCTTTTATCCAAGGATAATAAATTTTATAATAACATAATAAGTTATTCCCGTTATGTCGATGATACCTTCATCATATTTAATGGAACGTTTAGACAGATGGAAAATTTGAAAATCTATAAGAACCGCATCAACAGTCAAATCCAGTTCACCCTTGAATTGGAATCGGAGAGAATGCTAAATTTTCTAGTAATAAGAGTAGACGTACTTCAATTCAAGATTTTTAGAAAACCCACAACCACTGTTTCTACTATTCATGCGGAATCCCACCATCCAATTGCACAAAAAATGGCTGCGTACAATAGTTGTGTATACAGATTAATAACAATACCACTCAGTAAGGAATATTTTAATATTGAATTGAACACCATAAAATACATAGACTTGGCCAACGGATACACGAGTTCTATGATTGATGAAATCCTTAAAAGAACAAAGAAAAACTACAGACAAAACAAAGTAAAAAAACCTTCAGATCCACGGAATATGGGGTTATCCTACCTAGCATCTTGACAAACACACTGAGGAAGATAGATGTAACCATGTCGTTCCGCACATCTAACAACATTAAGAATATAATTAAGTGTTAGAATATTATCATTAAGAATATAATCTTTTAAGTAACAGAGTGACGTATGAAAAATCTAACTACGCACGCCACATTATAGAAGAAAACCACTCGTATTCTAATTTTGAAAGCAACTTCCATCCAATTCACATATGCAAGAAGAGCAAAAAAATGGACGCGCTAGAGGAATATGAAATATATAAAGCGCAGTTAAAAACAGAACATATGTTGAATGACCAATTGAATTTTAAGTCCAACTTGATGTACGTCTTTGCTAGAGGAATAGATAAGAAACACAAACAATAAGCGGTACTGCAGTTTAGGGATCAGTTTATTAAACGTATTCGATGGTGTGCACACGCCTTGATATTTTCCGTGTTAATGTGCGCGTGTATGTGTATATGTGTTGCGATATATGTGTTGTGTAATAATTTATTTTAATGTTTTAACTACATCAGCAGAGCGATTTTCTGAAGATGGAACGAGTTCTGAAACGCGTCATATGATTATAAAGTAAGTAACTACTTTATTATTAAAAAAGTCACATAGACGGACATTATTGTTCTTTTATTATAAAAAAAGTGACTTGGATACAAACACAATGAGTTTTATAATGTCGATACTTCAAAAACTCCTCCTTTGGTTATTTAAACTTTCCCCAAGCAAATCTGTCTATTTCCATTAATAAAAGGGTAGGGGGACTTCTAGGACACTTGGTATATATATATATATATATATAGAAACTATTAAAATTCATATATTATAATAATACTCCATGGGATTCTTATGCATTATACATAATAACACTCTATGACAACAACTTTAGTCAAACATTTTAGTTTTTATTATAAAATTAATAAATATAAAAAATGTATTTAAAACAACATTTTCAATTACCACTTTTATATAACAAAATGTTTAATAAAGATTTACGAATTAAAGAAAGTAATATTTCGGAGAGTCTTCAAGGCCGAATAATTTAACTGATTCCATGTAATAATTATTCAAAATATTTCTTTTATTTATAACGTATATTTGTTTTAAATTCATTATGTTATATATTTTTTATTTATGTATTGTTGAAACCAAAATAAATACAGGTAAAGCATGGCTCATTTACAAAGTAAGTAGTTTGAAATTATGTATCATTTGCTTTAGTATACCAACTTTTTATACACTTAATAACTCTCTAGAGACACATTCAACGTAACAAGTTCGAAGAAGTTCCCAAATTTGAAATAAGATGCACGAGGTAGTCCCGATGGATTTACCAAAATGAGATTTAAATTACTTAGTATTGAAGTGTTCTGTATTAATCTGAATAAATTAAACTTGAGAGATCATTTAGAACATCATCGTATGTAAATGGTTTATTTATTTTCTATGACACTGGTATAATTACTTTTCATATTTCTATAATGTCTTTTTTTTCATAAATATTTCATTGTTTCTTAATCTACGTCTTTTATGGTTTTATAATATTTATTTATTTGCATAATATTATCACAATATATCTCATATTAATTTTAATATTTTACTTTTTTAATATATCTACATGTTTAATGTGAAAAATATCTTATATTCTTTAGTATAAAAAATAAAAAATATAATTGTATTATAATAAAATATCGCTTTATCTTGCAATACTATTATGAAAGATACGTTTAAAAGATTTTATCGATCATTATTTGCTCTAAAGCAATATATCTTTTAGGATACGTTACGCGCATTTTAGCGAAATAACTGAATAAAAATATAATGTGTAACTACTTTCAACTATTTTTAGTTTTTATGTTCATTCCTGTTTTAAAATACTTCCACCAATACATTATAATTAATTATAACACCATTTAACTTTTCTTGATTTAGACACGTTGTATAGTATAAAAAATGTCGACATTAAGTTATTTCTCTAGGGCTATATGACGACAAATGTTTGTACAGTGTCCATATCAATTTAAATCAAAGCAATTCGTATAGGTTACCTCTAAGTGACTTCCTAGAAAGGGAAACTTTGTACCTGATAAATAACGATAAAATACTTTCATAAACAGCCATCCTTTATCATTCAAAACCTCTATAAGAAAATTGAAACTTAAACTAAGTGTCAGGACAAATTATATTATAAAAATAAAGTTTTATTTAGTGCACGTTCTTTGATTCTAGAAGTGAATAGATCAAATTATTTTACTCACCGCTCTCTGGTGAGTGTTTTATTTTAGTAATAAATCATTATAATGAGAAGAAAATACTACATCTCTAATTTTTTTGTAAGAATAAAAGAGTTAGTATTACATGTAAATAAAATCAATATTTTCAATGTTTTTTTTCAAATCCTTGTTGTAGAAAATTTAGCTTAATTTGGGGAAACACAACTTAAGTTTTTGCAAATTGTGGAATCGTAACGGGCATTTAAGGTAATTGTCACATCTGTTTGTGTGTGTGTGTGTGTGTGTGTGTGTGTGTGTGTGTGTGTGTGTGTGTGTGTGTGTGTGTGTGTGTGTGTGTGTGTGTGTGTGTGTGTGTGTGTGTGTGTGTGTGTGTGTGTGTGTGTGTGTGTGTGTGTGTGTGTGTGTGTGTGTGTGTGTGTGTGTGTGTGTGTGTGTGTGTGTGTGTGTGTGTGTGTGTGTGTGTTACGTAGAACGGTGTAAGAGGGAATAATTTAATTTTGCGAGTAAACCCCACGTTCTGGGTTGCGAGAGTGGACACTGAGGATGGAGCAGGTATTCTGAAACCCGTCACAAACCTAAACGAAGTTACGAGACGGATAGGAAAATTGTAATTATGTCGTTATTAAATTCTTAGTCTGGGATACTGTAAGGTGAAACTAAAATAATATGTTATTTTACTAAAATTAGAATCCATCTTTGATTTTTAATTTTCACTAAATCCTGAACTATAAATAATTATTTCTATTTTTTTATTTAATCATGATAGTTAACTTTCAGATTAAATATATTAGATGTTTATACAATAATGTAATTCTGATTTTTTTATTTTTATATATTATATACGATTTTTTTATATATATATGATTTAATATATATGTATTATGATATTTTCAGCACAAGAAACACATTTGTGCTATTTCTTTAATTCCTCTTTGGATTTAATTTTCTTTTGTAAAACAGAAATTTTGAAAAACAATCACTATCCTAAATAGGTTTCTCAAAGCAGTCTCATTCAAACCCTCCTTAAATTTATATTATTAAAGAAATTGAGAAATAAGTTGTTTCGTTATAATAATGTCATAAAGATGTACCTTTCATAAAAACCCGTACAAAGGATGTATCTCATTGAGTAACTAATTTGTTTAAACTATGGAAAACCGATGCTTTAATGTTTGCGATTGAATTAAACGCAATATCTGGTTCGGAGAGAAATTTCAAAGTTTGCTACTAAATTGTCGTGCTAAAACTTACAAGAATTTATTTATAATTGTTTTGATTTATCCCATATGTTGTACTACTGAGTCACAAAGGATAGACTGCAAATCTGTACATTTATGAAAACAAAACTCATTTATACTATAAAAGTATCATTAATTGCATACGATTGACAATAATTATTAACTAAATATTTCAAATAAAGTCTTTACAATCATAGTGTAATTATTTTTAGATCGGTATAACTGATTTTGAGGAACTTTGTCTTTGAAACTCGTTCGTGAATATTTATAAACATTGTTTGTAAGTTTCAATAAATAAATGATGACCCTTTGTTTCAACTCACATGTCAAAACTGATGTTTAAACAATTTTCAATGAAAGATATTTCGAAAAACCATACATATTAATACTGCTTTATTGCTGTTAAAATCAGTTTTATAAAAATCTTACTAAAATAATTTTGTTGTCTTAAAATTTCGTCTCTCATTTAAGGCAAATCGATAAAAGTAATACATATTTGTTTGTGTCTTTAAATGTTCTTTACATGTTTTTAGGTAAAGACGTTCCAATTTCGACGAATATCATGATGTTGTTACCGTTACTAGTCTAAACATATATTATGTATGTTTATTTAATTTTATATAATATCTATTAAAAAATATATAATGTTTCAAGTAATTTTACAAATAAAATATCAATATTTCATACGATATTTTACCTTAATTACCATAACTACGTTCTGTAATATAGTTTCGAATACTCTGAAATATTTTTGATAACTTTAAAACTATTTAAAATTGAATACTTAAATCGTATTTTCATTTAAGAATTTTATAACTTACATTTGCAATAATCTTTTACATAATTGAGGAACTTTGAAATGTATTACATAAAACTTACACTCATTTCACTATCGTAATGTACTTTGATCCTCCTCATTTCCGTTTATCTGTTGGCGGACTGCATGAATTGAAAACGTTATAAGTACTATATCATTTTAGCTTATCAGTTTTCCACGCTAATGAGCTGCTTCCTGGTTATTATATTAATCATATATGGTATAAAATAATGTCAATTCATCCAATTAAAAAGGCAATTTTAATTAAAAGGCATTATATACATGAAATTTCTGTTCAATATGACTTCTCACTCCAATAAAATTCTACTGTATCACGGTAGTCAAGCATAAATTACGGGGAATAATATAATAATAAAATAATCAATATATATTCCTTATATTAAAAAAATAACATTTAGTTGTATTACTTTTTTCACCTGTATGGTTTTTATTAATATTAGGTTTAATTGTTGTTGTCTCAGGGTCTAATTCAATAGCATCACCAACAACAGATATGTCAGGTGGTCAGAACTGAGTAGATTTTAGAGATGATTTCTTGAAGAGTTTCATAGACACCGTGTTAATGGATTTAGAGGCAATCTATACTTTTCATTTTTGTAGTTGTTTATTTAGTTTATAGTTTTGAAGTGATAGACAAAAACAGTGCAGAACAAATAAAGTAAAGGATTTTATTATTTTTTATAATTGATTTACTTCTGGAGACAAATCATTATTCTTCTTAAAGAAGAGACTCTTCAAGTCTATGGATGGAGTTACTTCTGCGGGTGGATATAAGACATTATTTTTCATAAAAATATGTTTTCATAAACACCTTCAGGGAATATGGCCCTTAACTGAGCCACCTGCTTCCACATGACATATAAAATTGCTTTACCTTTCTTTGAATCTGATGAATTTTAAGGAACAAACAGAATTGGGACAGTTAGTACCCATTATTTTGTGACCATCTATTATATATTGTCAGCATGGTTCTTGCTTTGTATTCTAGTGGCGGTAACCTAAATTTGTTTAAAAAACTTAGGATCAGAGAAATAAGTTCTAATTACCAATCGTTGGTATTAGGTAGGGTATATGTGTGTCTGTAATTTCTTTTTGCAAATGTCAACACCAACTAAACAGATGGTACTGTTTAAAATTCTCAGTTCTCATAAGCCGAGTAACATCTATAACAGATTGCTCTACTTGATTAGTTGTTTCCTCCAGTGTAACGTGGAGCAGGTTCCTACACGGTACTAATTTAATAAATTGTTCCTGAATTGGCGAAGTTTAACAGATACCTTTGTCTTGGTACGAAGTAATATTTTAGTAGTGACAAAGCTTGTTCTGCCTGTTTGTCTATATCAAAAGTATTTCGTACTACAGATCCACATGAAAGATATTATACATTCTCCTATTAATGACTCTGTTAATTAGGAAAGGGAAAACTATAGAAAATTTTTTCAATTCATCCATATATTATTGCTAAATATTAAAAGTGTATTATTTGGCAACACGAATATTTGAACAGTCACCATCTTAGTATTTAACACCTTATACTCTGTTTAAGGTTCGTCAGGCGAAATTAAAATTATATCGTTAGATTTGAGTTTTATAATAGATTTGGTGTTTGTAGTTAATGTATATTACTCGTTAATAAGGATCTTGGTAGATGAATCATTGCACAGTCGTTATTTCAAATCCATCATAATCAGTAATTTTAGCCAACTTGAATGAAATCGATTATAAAATTAGGGGGGGGGGCAAATATACAACATAAGATACGCCCTGTAAAGAAATTGGTGAAGTTTAGTACGACTTTACGTTTTATCACATATTATTGCTGACTTAACACAGATAGAACATTATCTTTCTGGATTATTGGATGGTCGGTTCTTAAACCATAAACTGTTAAGATTATATCGAAGTTATAAAGTTGCATTAGGATCTAAGCTCTTGATTTGGCCATGGTAATTAGAATGCATAGCAACACTCTCAGACAGAACTGACAAAATCACTGTACTATTTTTTCATACTCATTAATAATTGAATTTTTAATCTTTAATAATTATACTCGGATCCTTCTGTTGCCAAGAGAGGGAAATTTAAGAAAGAAAGGATTGTACTGATAAATAATAAGAGGCGTAATTTTATCTGAAAGTGTAGGTAATTGTATAATGTAGGTGAAGATTATGAAAATGAGTGAATATGGATGATTATTCTTGTATTGAGAGAGTTATGATGGTGTGTGACAGGATATATATAGGGACGTCAATACCCTATTAGTAGCTGAAGCTATTCTGCACCATAGCTACGGCAGGGCTACATGTAGTAAATAAACTTATCTAATACAATACTCTAACTCTAGTATTTTCTCTTCTGAAAATCTTTTATATATTTGTTGTATGTAGTTATGTCATTTTAATTTCTTAAATTTTTATTGTAAGATATATAAAAGAAATGCACACATTTCATAACAAAAAACTTTTTGCAATACACATCACCCTGCAATGCTTATTTTGAATAGGTAAAACAAAAACATTTAAAACATAAAATCAAAAGTAATATTCTTTATGTTCAATATAAAATTGATGCAAACATTATTTCGCATAGCCTTGCGTTACGATCAATAATATATTTTATATAAGTGAAAACATTTCGTGAAAATGATAACAATAACCAGTGTTTTAATAAGAAATACTCTTACATTTAAAATAGCTATTAAAGGAATACACTTATACACATAATGATGTGATACCATTTAAAATATGCAAATAAACATTTTATCCAGTATTTTCTTTTTTAGTTTATACTACATGAACTAATAAATTTAGTTTTTAGACTAGAATATTATACAACTTCAATTATAAATTTAACAGAAATAAGTTAACTATTGTTGAAGTAATACTAGTGTCCTCCATCGTTAACGACTTTAATAAATAACCGTTGTACAGTTACTTATAGTGAGATAAATACCAACATATGTTATTCTAAATTATGTTTTTTAAATTTAATAAATTTAGTTTAAAATTTATTTATATTTATCATAAATTATACGTTTACGATATAATATATACCATTAATTGTTTTTGTTTTCAATATTTTTTCTTCTATATTAAATCCAATGAGTGACAGGTTACAACAATATATTTTCATTTAGGATTGACTACACTTAGCAGGTCTACAAATAAAACGGCATAACTTCCAATGAAAATGACAATATTTTCTGTATATTTGACAACCTTGAGGTTAACATGAATATTTAGCTTATTAATAAGAAACTGAAATAATATTTTTTATAACAGCCATCTCCCGAGCAATCAAGAAATACAAACTAGATTCATATTAATTTAAATCAACGTTACAAATAAATCAATGATATTATATCTGAAACAAAACCAAACCATTTCCAAAATATATAGTTACAATGTTCATTATTGGAATAATAAATTTCTAATACCTTATTTAAAGAAATTAATTTGTTATATGAACAAATTTTATTACTCAACAAGAAATTAAAATTAGGACCATACAAATATTTCTATTATTATGAGTACATCCATTGGTAATCCATTGATCAAATCTGTCAACAGACTAAAATAACACCATGTTACCTGGCTTCTTTCAAAATTAGAGAATAAAAATGCTTCACATATCAATAATTTTACGTTAATTTCAAAAATAGTTTAACGTAATGGTGATAAGATAATCGATTGTTCATAAGAACTGTATATTTTGTGTTAATTAAAGCAGAAACCTTGACATTTGAAAGGCGTTTAATTTTACTGATTAAACAAAGTTTTTTTTTCCAAATAATACTTAAATTACTTAAATAAAAAACCTGTAGATATAGGTCATTTTCTCCAAATCTTTTTTTGTAAATTTTTAAAATTTTTTTTGTTTTTTGAAAGCGTTAAGTTTATTTAGAACTGTTTTAGGGTTAGCCTGCGTATGAAATCTATTGGAATAACTTAGTTTTATAGTGATTTAAATAAAATTTAATATAACGTTATTATGTGTTTGATGCACCATCTTTTTCCACAGTCATGAATATGTTTACGTCAGAAAATATAAAATTATTCACGTATATTTATGTATTGTTTATGATGTCGTTCATAAGTTCATGAAAAATTATGAACATATTCATGCCATGAAAAAAAAAGTTCAATAAATTATAAAACCAAAAATATAAAACACATGTGATGTATTATTTATCTTTTGAACAACAGTTTATAAAAATGACAACACTTTTATTCATAAACTTGAAAAAATTGCTAAAAACAACACATTTAACCACAATACAGCAAATATTTAAGCAGTTTATTGTGTCACTACAGTCTGTTAAGAATAAGGATACAAACTAGGAGTAAACATGTAGAACAATCCAATTCCTATACATGAATGTGTTCACAAATCCTCGTAAGCCAATGATTTGGAATTACTCAATCTTCTGGAAGAGATTTGTATTGACGGTAACGAGATGTTATCTGTTACATATACCCGACAAAACCCGTGTTAAGCTCTATGGTTAATTTTATTCGTTATTTCAGCTCGTATATAAACGTTTATATTTATATTGAATTAAACTTAAACAAAATAACAATATTTAAACAAACGTAACATAGCATTTATTTATTACTATGTATTTAATTGTTTCACCCTTTTTTAATATACACCTAATTACCTTTCTTTAATAATGAAATATATAATTATATTAATTTAAAGATGAGTTATTTTTTTATGAACATATACGGTAAATAAAATATAGCCAATGTATCGGAAAACGAATTTATAATTCGGTTCTTAAGTAGTAAATTTTATTTAAAACTGTAGGATTTAAAGAAGACATTATTAATTCGAAGTTAACCAAATACGTCTGTAAAAAAATAGAAGAAATCACGCAGACGGTCTTACATGTTTTGAACTGTACAGTGATTTAATTTTAAAAAAAGGAAGAGTTTTTCAACTTAATACTAAGTACCACTTTTTTTTTAAATCGTGTACATTAAATTTATTTTTAAAATAAGCAATTTTTGTATTTGAGATACAAAAAGTTGAGCTTTATCGAAAATGAAATAAATATTGTGAGTAAATAAATTGTTATATCACTAATTAGGCTAAATATTTGTCTTTATTCTTAATTGCAGTGAATTGTAACATGGGTATTTAATGAGTATATAATTGTAGCCTAACTCTGAACAAAATAACTGCATATGGAATTGTTGCCCCTCGTCTCATATGGTAATTTTAATAATATTTTTGAAACACTTATTAAATAATTGTTTTAGTAATAAATAAAAATAGGAAATATATATTTTTAATAATAGAAAAAGTAAACATAGCCTAAAAATACAGATATTTTTTTAGTTAAAATTTCGTTTATTTCAAACTCATTCATAATACAATAAAATAGTAATTATCTAATATATATATATATATATATATATATATATATATATATAAGTATTTATAATCTGTTACTATTTCCCTTACATACATAGTTATCATAGCATCACTGACATACATACCACATAATAGGACAAATCTATTATTTATTTTAAGTTTCATAATAAAATAAATATTTACAGAGTTTAAGCAGAAACTTTCAAACATTATTACTATTATTCGATGGATTCATGTTAATCACAATTTTTAAATTTGGCGTGAAATAGTAAGAATTTTATTCAATGGAGATTAATTAAATTAAGTTAGTAACACATATATTTATTAATCAACAAATAGAGGTAATTTAAGTCATTTTTAACATAATTTTTTAACGGAATAATATAGTTTATAATATAATACAACATTGGAGGAGCAAAAGCGGTTTTTGGGGGCAAAGATGGATAAAAACTGCTTTTACTCCTCCAATGTCCAATGTTGTGAAAAAATCACTAAATAAACATACAAATTTGAAGGTAGCAATGTCTGCCGAAAATAATCTTTACAAGATCTTGGGAAATCCAAAAGACCGGATTCAGGAGCATGATAAGTCAGGAATTTATAGTGTACATTGTGAGGTGTGTGCGAAAAGATATGTAGGCCAAACAAAACGGAGCATTAAAACAAGAACCAAGGAGCATTTTGCTCATTTCAAATATAATAGGCCTGATAAATCAGCTATAGCTAAACATTGTTTAGATGAAGGGCATTATTTCAAAAAAGAAAGTTCCATATTGTTAAAAAATGTTACAAAATTAAATACTATGGATGCTTGGGAAACTTTTTATATCAATAGGCACCAAAACGTATTTGTAAATAATGAACCAGGACCTATACAAAATTCTATATTATTGTAAAATATAATTTATAATGTTAAATATTGGGTTGGTTCGATTATCTTGATTTGGATGTATGTTAAATCTTAGGTAGCTAAACTGACACGAGACGGGTACTATTGCCTTGGCAGTGTAAAATGATAAGCCATGCCCCCCTTCAGTTTGTATATATATGGGTTCGACGCAACGTTGGATTCAATTGTGGTTTGGTTGGTGTAGCTGGTGTATCACTGAAGAGGACGACCTTGTCGTTGAAACGCGTCTGGTACTTAGGCGTATTTTTTTTATGAGAATTGTGTTCTGTGTGTTTGGTATACTGCGTATTTATTATCTGGTTTGAATATATTTAATATATATAATAGAAATAGTTTTGGGCCAATACTATTAATCAATATCTAACCAATATTTTCATATAATATTAGTTAAATAATAATTTATTTGCCCAATTCAAAAAAAAAAAATTAGATATATGTTGAATTATATTATCTTACCGTTTATATTAGTCTAATGTTTTTAAACACAGGATTATATTGTTTCTATAAAATTCGTAACAAATATTTGTTAAATATCGGAAACGTTACATGCTGCCATTATTGTAAATATATATTTAACAAATATATTTTGTTTTAGAATTTATAGAAGTGCAATTATTAAAAATATACATATTATTATCTTTTTATAAAATATTGGATTTTATTATGGGTTAAATGCACATATTTATATTGTATACTATTGTCACAATGCAATTTTTAACAAATATTGAACAGTCATTGGAAATGAATAATTTCTCTAATTATTATATTGTATATTATACCAATATAGTTACGACAAATATTAACCTATAATTTTTCAATTTATATATATATATATAATTTTTCCACCATTGTTTTTCAGTACGGGATTTATATGGTAAACCAATTGTTTATAACGCATACTCTAATTATAGCAAACAATAGATTAATTTGGAAAATTACAATGCAACACACTTGAAAGCATTTTATTGGGGAATAAACAATATTTCAACATATTTTGACTTTTGCAATACTCAACACTCGAGTAATCGATCACGTACACTACCTATAAGTACCTATTTTAATAAAAGTTTAATTCTAATATAGAAAATAACTGTATACCATGTTGTATAAAATTACTAATTATATATTACCGTATAATAATATTAGAATTGAATTTATATACAAATTGGTTTTATACGCGTAGTTATATCAATTACTTGCTTTCACTATGATGTTTAACAGTTTCAAGTGTTCTAATAATCGAATTACTGCTAAATGGTATTTTGTTTTATTTAAAACAATGTTTGATAGTTTATTTGTAAAGCCTTGCCAGGTGCTACATACGTTTTGGAGTTGTATTTTGGAAATAATAAGGATACAAGCTTTCCCTTTATTATAAAAAAATTTAAAAAAAACAGTTTTTAGTTACTTTTAATTTCTTCAATAATATATTTCTATATCACTATTATCTTTAAAATGAGAATGACATAATATCTTTTCTAAATCTTTGCTTTATAAAATTGATTTCAAAACCGTAGGACAGTTATAATTTTTTACTCCCTTTAAACATTATGAGATACAATTGTATATAAATATAAAGACTTGTTTGTCACATCGGGTCTTACATTTAATCTCACATTATAAAGCAAATTTTGATATATGTATGGATTTATATAATTTTTTTTTTAAGACAAGCGGATCTAAATTACTTCAACAATGTTGTTTGTAAATTTTGCTTAATTATTGTAGACAACTATCACTAAAATATGGTATGAGTCTTAAACAAAACAATGTGTTCTAAAAATTGATTGACTAATTATAGTAAGAGTAGATGAAGTAATTCATGAAATTATGATATCATTTCAAAAATATTATTCAAATTATTTTTTTCTAAATCGTAAAGACAGACTTCCATCAAAATTGATGTTATTACCAGTTACTAGTACACTGGTAATAAATAAGAATAATACAAGTGAACTCATTAACTGCCGCTAGTGAATTCAAAAAGAATTTTAATATATGTAGAACAAAAAGTCTGATTTTTGCAATTAATTAATAATTATATTCTCTAAAAATTAAGCGGTGTTTTATTTAAAACAACATATTTGTTGAAAATGTATGATTTCTTAAAAATTTTGTCAGGGACTAGAACTTAATTTTTCTTATAAAAGGTTTAAAAGAATGGAGACATTCTGCGTTTTTATTAATGAGGACAAAATAGCACTCAGTACATAAATAGAAAACCAAACATATATTTAACATAAAGGTAATAAAAATTTATTTTTATATATATGGTCCTTGTTATCCCCAGAATAAACAATTTGAAGACTCAGAAAAATATGATCTCAGAACATGCATAATTTTTCGAAACAAATGAACTCATATTATAGAAAAAATAGTAATGTTTGCATCATGTATATTTATAATAATAATAACATTAACCTTACATTGATGTATACTTATAAAATATGTTTACAACTATCATTTGAAAAAGACACACCGTATATTTCAATTTATTTCTAAACTACTAGAAAGATAATATAAACGCAATTTCTATATCCTCAAATATAATTCTTCAAATATCACATTCTGTTAGGTCGTTGAAGCTTCCAAAATTCAAATATTTCTATATTAAACATCTTAAAATTTGTATTGGACAATATGTATTTTGAAGTGTATTGACATTAACTATTTATTCACACTTTTTGTTTATTAAACATGAAAATCAAAGTCAACACTCAATTCCCTACTTTTGTTAAATATTAATTTTTTATCATTTTCTACTCAATATTCATATTTTATCAGTTTTGTGGCTTTATATTACAAAGCGAGATGTTATTTTAATAACTTATATTTATTATAAGTAAACTTCTACATGACAGCCGATTTAATGAGATTTTATATAACACTATAAGTATCCTCCATATGATATTCTAATGAAACCGTGAACTACATTCTTAATTATATTTAGAAAGATTAATGTTTGGAACGTGTACATCTGGAACACTCTAATGGAAGAGTAATATAATTTACAAGGCAAAGAAGAAAACGTTAAAAAACTTTACACCTCGCTGTAAAGTTTTAATTTAGTTTTAATCGAATTTCTATTTCAGTTCAGATATAAATCTAGATGAGTAGTACTTATAACAATATATATATATATATATATATATATATATATATATATATATATATATATATATATATATATATCAATAAAACACTCTACAAACAGTCTCAATGATCCATTCCCAAATTAAATTAAAATGAACCAATATTATTATCTATTAAAATTGTCAGTTGTTTAGTTTTGAGTCAAAGAGTGAATATTAACGAGTTTCGTTTATATTAATTACACACCAATATTGGTTTAACCAATTACAAACTACTATGTTGTAGATTAATTTATTTCAAGTAACGCTTACCAGGAGTAAGAAGCGTCTTTGATCCACAGTCAAAATAGTTATAAAAATTTAATAACTATTTTTTCAAAATTCACATCAAGTTCTACAAGTAAAATACATTATATAATTTTAGTTTACAATGAAGTATAATATTAATATTTTCTTAAAATTATGAATAAAAAAAATATAACAAAATACATACAACATTTGTGATTGATAAAATAATTGCCGTTAACCAAACAGAAAAGATTAAATATTCTATAAAAATTGAGTTTTGTGTATTTATTTTATTTAACAATCATTGTTTCTGTGAGACGTCTCTATGTAATCTGTAAATGTATATTTTGTTTCACAAACTACATAGCAATATACAGTCGTGATAATAAAGCTCTGAAGAGCCACTTGTGATGAAATCTTGTCATCTCTGAAGGGATTGAGTGTCTTGTTTGTGAACGTATCGTATAAACAAATATTAACTCTGCTAGTCTACTAAATAAATGTGTATTCCTTATAATATCAGATCATATACATATATATATATATATATATATATATATATATATATATATATATATATATATATATATATATAATGAAATATAAACTACTTATTTTAAATCTATTGGTTTATTTAATTTTTAAATACAATAATAAAATCGGTTATTTTGGGGGCAACGATGGATAAAAACTGCTTTTGCTCCTCCAATGTCCAATGTTGTGACAAAAATCACTAAATAAACATACAAATTTGATAGTAGCAATGTCTGCCGAAAATAATCTTTACAAGATCTTGGGAAATCCAAAAGACCGTATTCAGGAGCATGATAAGTCAGGAATTTATTGTATACATTGTGAGGTGTGTCCGAAAAGATAAGTAGGCCAAACAAAACGGAGCATTAAAACAAGAACCAAGGAGAATTTTGCTCATTTCAAATATAATAGGCCAGATAAATCAGCTATGGCTAAACATTGTTTAGATGAAGGGCAATATTTCAAAAAAGAAAGTTCCATATTGTTAAAGAATGTTACAAAATTAAATACTATGGATGCTTGGGAAACTTTTTATATTAATCGGCACCAAAACGTAATTGTAAATAATGAACCAGGACCTATACAAAATTCTATATTAATGTAAAATATAATGTATAATGTTAAATGTTGGGTTGGTTCGATTATCTTGATTTGGCTGTATGTTAAATCTTAGGTAGCTAAACTGACACGAGACGCGTACTATTGCCTTGGCAGTGTAAAATGATAAGCCACGCCCCCCTTCAGTTTGTATATATATGGGTTCGACGCAACGTTGGATTCAGTTGTGGTTTGGTTGGTGTAGCTGGTGTATCACTGAAGAGGACGACCTTGTCGTTGAAACGCGTGTGGTACTTAGGTGTATTTTTTGTGTTCTGTGTGTTTGGTATACTGCGTATTTATTATCTTGTTTGAATATATTTAATATATATAATAGAAATAGTTTTGGGCCAATACTATTAATCAATATCTAACCAATATTTTCATATAATATTAGTTAAATAATAATTTATTTGCCCAATTCAAAAAAAAAAACATTAGATATATGTTGAATTATATTATCTTACCGTTTATATTAGTCTAATGTTTTTAAACACAGGATTATATTGTTTCTATAAAATTCGTAACAAATATTTGTTAAATATCGGAAACGTTACATGCTGCCATTATTGTAAATATATATTTAACAAATATATTTTGTTTTAGAATTTATAGAAGTGCAATTATTAAAAATATACATATTATTATCTTTTTATAAAATATTGGATTTTATTATGGGTTAAATGCACATATTTATATTGTATACTATTGTCACAATGCAATTTTTAACAAATATTGAACAGTCATTGGAAATGAATAATTTCTCTAATTATTATATTGTATATTATACCAATATAGTTACGACAAATATTAACCTATAATTTTTCAATTTATATATATATATAATTTTTCCACCATTGTTTTTCAGTACGGGATTTATATGGTAAACCAATTGTTTATAACGCATACTCTAATTATAGCAAACAATAGATTAATTTGGAAAATTACAATGCAACACACTTGAAAGCATTTTATTGGGGAATAAACAATATTTCAACATATTTTGACTTTTGCAATACTCAACACTCGAGTAATCGATCACGTACACTACCTATAAGTACCTATTTTAATAAAAGTTTAATTCTAATATAGAAAATAACTTTATACCATGTTGTATAAAATTACTAATTATATATTACCGTATAATAATATTAGAATTGAATTTATATACAAATTGGTTTTATACGCGTAGTTATATCAATTACTTGCTTTCACTATGATGTTTAACAGTTTCAAGTGTTCTAATAATCGAATTACTGCTAAATGGTATTTTGTTTTATTTAAAACAATGTTTGATAGTTTATTTGTAAAGCCTTGCCAGGTGCTACATACGTTTTGGAGTTGTATTTTGGAAATAATAAGGATACAAGCTTTCCCTTTATTATAAAAAAATTTAAAAAAAACAGTTTTTAGTTACTTTTAATTTCTTCAATAATATATTTCTATATCACTATTATCTTTAAAATGAGAATGACATAATATCTTTTCTAAATCTTTGCTTTATAAAATTGATTTCAAAACCGTAGGACAGTTATAATTTTTTACTCCCTTTAAACATTATGAGATACAATTGTATATAAATATAAAGACTTGTTTGTCACATCGGGTCTTACATTTAATCTCACATTATAAAGCAAATTTTGATATATGTATGGATTTATATAATTTTTTTTTTAAGACAAGCGGATCTAAATTACTTCAACAATGTTGTTTGTAAATTTTGCTTAATTATTGTAGACAACTATCACTAAAATATGGTATGAGTCTTAAACAAAACAATGTGTTCTAAAAATTGATTGACTAATTATAGTAAGAGTAGATGAAGTAATTCATGAAATTATGATATCATTTCAAAAATATTATTCAAATTATTTTTTTCTAAATCGTAAAGACAGACTTCCATCAAAATTGATGTTATTACCAGTTACTAGTACACTGGTAATAAATAAGAATAATACAAGTGAACTCATTAACTGCCGCTAGTGAATTCAAAAAGAATTTTAATATATGTAGAACAAAAAGTCTGATTTTTGCAATTAATTAATAATTATATTCTCTAAAAATTAAGCGGTGTTTTATTTAAAACAACATATTTGTTGAAAATGTATGATTTCTTAAAAATTTTGTCAGGGACTAGAACTTAATTTTTCTTATAAAAGGTTTAAAAGAATGGAGACATTCTGCGTTTTTATTAATGAGGACAAAATAGCACTCAGTACATAAATAGAAAACCAAACATATATTTAACATAAAGGTAATAAAAATTTATTTTTATATATATGGTCCTTGTTATCCCCAGAATAAACAATTTGAAGACTCAGAAAAATATGATCTCAGAACATGCATAATTTTTCGAAACAAATGAACTCATATTATAGAAAAAATAGTAATGTTTGCATCATGTATATTTATAATAATAATAACATTAACCTTACATTGATGTATACTTATAAAATATGTTTACAACTATCATTTGAAAAAGACACACCGTATATTTCAATTTATTTCTAAACTACTAGAAAGATAATATAAACGCAATTTCTATATCCTCAAATATAATTCTTCAAATATCACATTCTGTTAGGTCGTTGAAGCTTCCAAAATTCAAATATTTCTATATTAAACATCTTAAAATTTGTATTGGACAATATGTATTTTGAAGTGTATTGACATTAACTATTTATTCACACTTTTTGTTTATTAAACATGAAAATCAAAGTCAACACTCAATTCCCTACTTTTGTTAAATATTAATTTTTTATCATTTTCTACTCAATATTCATATTTTATCAGTTTTGTGGCTTTATATTACAAAGCGAGATGTTATTTTAATAACTTATATTTATTAAAAGTAAACTTCTACATGACAGCCGATTTAATGAGATTTTATATAACACTATAAGTATCCTCCATATGATATTCTAATGAAACCGTGAACTACATTCTTAATTATATTTAGAAAGATTAATGTTTGGAACGTGTACATCTGGAACACTCTAATGGAAGAGTAATATAATTTACAAGGCAAAGAAGAAAACGTTAAAAAACTTTACACCTCGCTGTAAAGTTTTAATTTAGTTTTAATCGAATTTCTATTTCAGTTCAGATATAAATCTAGATGAGTAGTACTTATAACAATATATATATATATATATATATATATATATATATATATATATATATATATATCAATAAAACACTCTACAAACAGTCTCAATGATCCATTCCCAAATTAAATTAAAATGAACCAATATTATTATCTATTAAAATTGTCAGTTGTTTAGTTTTGAGTCAAAGAGTGAATATTAACGAGTTTCGTTTATATTAATTACACACCAATATTGGTTTAACCAATTACAAACTACTATGTTGTAGATTAATTTATTTCAAGTAACGCTTACCAGGAGTAAGAAGCGTCTTTGATCCACAGTCAAAATAGTTATAAAAATTTAATAACTAATTTTTCAAAATTCACATCAAGTTCTACAAGTAAAATACATTATATAATTTTAGTTTACAATGAAGTATAATATTAATATTTTCTTAAAATTATGAATAAAAAAAATATAACAAAATACATACAACATTTGTGATTGATAAAATAATTGCCGTTAACCAAACAGAAAAGATTAAATATTCTATAAAAATTGAGTTTTGTGTATTTATTTTATTTAACAATCATTGTTTCTGTGAGACGTCTCTATGTAATCTGTAAATGTATATTTTGTTTCACAAACTACATAGCAATATACAGTCGTGATAATAAAGCTCTGAAGAGCCACTTGTGATGAAATCTTGTCATCTCTGAAGGGATTGAGTGTCTTGTTTGTGAACGTATCGTATAAACAAATATTAACTCTGCTAGTCTACTAAATAAATGTGTATTCCTTATAATATCAGATCATATACATATATATATATATATATATATATATATATATATATATATATATATATATATATATATATATAATGAAATATAAACTACTTATTTTAAATCTATTGGTTTATTTAATTTTTAAATACAATAATAAAATCGGTTTTATATGTTGAGAAAACTAGAGGATATAGTAATTTTATACCCGTAATATTTAGAGTATTACAAAAGACTTCATAATTGCATCCTCTATCCAAACATTGTCCATAAAGACGAAATTTTAATAATAAACAAACTAATGCCAGCATCCCTTTGTCCCTTTGATGACTATTAAAATACATTTTGTACATAATTGTATGTTACTTCTAAATATATTTTATAAATTATTAATTAAATATTTATGGTTAAAATATTTAGAAGTTCAAATTGCAAAAATACAAAATTTAAAAAGATATTAACTCTAGTACTTAAAATAAGGATTTCATAAAATCATGTAATTTATATCAAGATCAAATAGCTTTAAAGATACGACCATCACATTAAGATAAAATTGAAAAATAATATGCATATTTTAAATAAAATTTAATATTTTAATATAATAAACTTTAAATTTTGAAATTTATTATCAATTACTTCCTTCATTCCAAATCGATTCATTTTGTACATAATATGTGAAATCGTACAAATCCATACAATTATAGTAATTATTAATGGTACATTATACTACATATAATTTAAAAATCAATATTTGTAGTGCGTAACTACATTGTACTAAATTTACATTTAATTTTGTAAATCTCATTCACTATTTTAGAAACAACTATATCATTGTTACAAAACTTGTTTGGTCAGAAAAAGAAAGAAAAATACTTAAGTTTAAATACAAAAAAAAACACTATATTTTGCATTGTAAAAATGTGATTTATTTAAACTTCCTAAAGGCAAAGACAATATCATTAAAAAATATGTTTGTATATAATAAACATACAAAAATTTTGAATATCAAATGTTCAAGTGAAACAATAGGTAACCTATTATGTCATCATATTTTGTAAATGTATTTATCGACTGAAAAAGTGAAAGAAACAAAATCGTATGCTGAAAAAACCTAGATATGTTATAATTATTAATTAGAAAACAGTAGATACATTGAAAACTTTTTAAATAATTGTTGTCAAATCATTACATTTGTTGACATTTTAAATTACATCAAAAATCTTTAAAAAAATAAAATATTTAATTACCTTAGGTCCGTCTTGTGACTTCGTTGTTGGATGCTTCTTACATGTTTCGAGGCCGTAACCCCATCATCAGATAATTACTTTGTTCACTTAGAAGAACTCGTCATTGATTATATTAAAAAACACAAGAACATACACTGACACAAAAATAAAAACAATAATTGTGACTGACACAATAATAACAATAAAATTGTGACTTGGAACCAAAAATATGCTTATCAAAATCTTTTTGCCGTAATTAATATTAAAATCCTTCCTGTCAATAGTGTAATATGATTTATATAAATTTAAATATATAATATAATAATATAGTAATATATATATATATATAGTATATATATACTCTTCCCATATATAGTATATATCCTTCCCATCTTTCCTATAATATGTATATATCCCATTAGCGCTTTCTTCCATGATTTGGTTTCCCAAACACAAAAAAAGAACAATAACCAACTAAATATAAGAATAATAAATAATGTAATTTTGTAGGAATTGTTTTAATAGTGTAATCGTTTACGATCATTGTAACAGTGGCAGTATAACCAAATGGATGAAAATAACTTGTTGTTCTAATTCTAACGGCAATTATGTATTTTAAAATAGATCATAAAGTGTAATTTTCATTTGCCTTACCAAAACAGAGGACCTAAAACAAACTTAATGTTTTAATACAAAGTCTAGTAGAACCTTCTTCTTTTGATACTTTAATAAAGCTTGTATTATCAAAACATTTAGAATAAATGATGTGTCTATCTAATCGATTAAATGAATTAAAATTTATTTTTTAAGCTATTTCAATAGAATTTGTTAGTGATAGTCCTAAAGATATTTATGAAAACATATTCGTAATATTTTGTGATTAAAACAATAAGCACACTTTTATAAAAATAATTGAAATGAATTTACCGTAAGATATACAAATCCTATATACAGTGTAGTTTTTCAAAAGAACATACCATGTGTTTTAAATGAGTAATAGATATTTAATTCACAAACAGTGTTTAAATGTGATAATTATTTAACACAACACAATATGATTCGATTTTAGGAAAATTACTTTCTACATATATAGTAAAATATGTTGATAACTACTCTTTGATTTGATAAAGATAAACCTAATTCGATGTTTTTTTAGGCTGCAATATGATATCATTTATGTAACTAAAATTGTGAATTGAATACTGACATCAAAAAGTCAAACTATAATTTTACTGAATACAATATATCCTAAAAATATTTAAACAAAATTTACTATTAAATTTAGCGAAATATAATCGGAACGAATACTAATCATATATATATATATATATATATATATATATATATATATATATAATATATATATATATATATATATATATATATATATATATATATATATTAATGCAATAACTTAAAACAAAATCAGTAAAGCAGTTTCCGTAAATCTCTGTCTTTAAATACACTAAGAAACATAACCTATCATTATTCTCAATAATACTCCTTAAATAAAATAATAAAATAAATATATAAATAGAAAATGGTAGATAAAATTTATTTACAGTAAAAGGTAAAAACAATATATGATATACAATATTTGTATTTTCTAATAATATATTTCTTTACACAAATAAAGTATACTTTATATTCATTATTAAATTACAAGGTATTAATAAAAACATTTTCCCGCTATCAAAATATATATATGTATATATATATATATATATATATATATATATATATATATATATATATATATATATATATATGTATAGTGCAAACAATTTACACTTGAGTAAACTATAGAGTGGAAATTCAATAATTTTGAAACAAATACAAATTTGTTCCTCACAAATGGAACAAGTTATTGCAGGAAGCGGATGTATCAGGGTGGATGTGGTAAAGATTCAACCGGAATCAGAACGCAGGTTGAAAAGTTAAGTGTTTAGTTGCATTTAAGTATATATAGTAAGGAATTTGTTCTACGAGAAAAATCAATACAAGTTTTTAGTATTACATACAATTATCCCTTGTCTTTTTTATGAAATTAATACTAAGTTATTGATTTTTTTTTTTAAATTGTCATTACTACTTAATAGTCATTTTACTAATGTTCAATTGTTTTTTTCTTTTCCCAAAAGTGTAGTCATTATAAATATTTACTATATTAAAAAAAAAAACTGTTCTAGCTTTTAACCTGTGCATATTATGTTATTCTATACCATTTTGGTCTGGGAAATTACGTATAATACCTCGCATATAATGGCCTCAATTTTATATCTTGATTAGTATTTTACTGCATAGATAAAAACACATCATTGCTCTCGTCTTCTAGCTAGGGAATGAATTATATTACAAGTATTTCAAACAAGTTCTTTCTATTCACATTAATTTATGATTAGTTTAATCTTTTACTTAATTACAAATTCAATCAATTTCCAAAATAATATCTAGCACAAATTTATAAATTTGTTTTTGATTTAAAAGTCTCGAAGAAAGGATAAAAATTTGTTTTTAAATGATGTCTGTGTGTAGTTATCTCTTTATGCTTGTTATGTCCCATAATTTATATAATTCAATTAGTACGAAACTCACAATTTTATTTTTGAAAAATTGATATGAGTCCGTAATTTATTGAATTTAAATATGGAAAGATATATGGTATCCAATTTTATGAATAATCTATGAGTGTTGTAAGTTATTGTGACTCATTAACTGCAAATAGAATTTATTACTAAGCGTCAGAGAAACAACTTAATGGGCAGGAAGAAAAGATGATCATTATCTCTAACTTGCCTTTTGGGAACAATTATTTAAAATAATATATTTAAATATTTTAAACCCATGCTCAAACTTATTCATATGAGAAACTTGTCTAAAGGTAGCTTTTCACGGTTGTTATTTGTGTAAATAAAGTAATAAATTGAATAAAAATTGGAAGAAATGCTTTAAAATATTTATTACTTCTGATCAGTAACATATCCATATTTAAAAAGGGCACAGCTAAAATATAATTACGAAGATTAAAACAGTTTATTCCATGGGTTATCTACAAATCATAAAAAAAATCTTTAAAAATGTTTCAATCAGTTTTCTTCAGTACTTTTTTTGGATTAACTATAAAGTGAGGATATCTAACCTAAAAACCACATTGATTTGTAACTGTTATTAAACTGGAACGAAACTAAACGTGTAGGTTAGCATCAGATTACCAGGGTAAAATAACAGGTAATTTTGGGTACCTCTTATATCTACTATTTGCTTTTATATCTACCACAAAGCGAACTGTTTTTTTCTACTTTACACTCCCTAAATTAAAACTCCCTAACACTGTAAAAATGGGTTCAATCTCTAAAATACACATCTTTCACTTTTTCATGACTTTGGATAGTTTGTGAATAAGGACATTGAATGGATTTTGGTCTGTCATTATCACATGTTTCCCAACTCCTTTTAATCAGTATAACGTATCACAATAACCTTATTGTACTGATCTAAAGACTTACCTAATATAAACGTAAAGTTATAATGAATCCCGAAAATGAGAAATAATATATTTATATTATTGAATTTATAAAACTGTAATATCATCTAATTCTCTGTATTTTTATGTAATATTATTTCGTACTTTTTTTTTTGCTTGTACGTTTTATGAGTAAAAAAAAAAAATTTACAGATGTGTTTCTATATTTTTCAGAATATTTACGTTGCATGTTCTGGTTATGTTAGAACGTAAATATAAAATTGAATTAATTCGTTTGTCAGTAATTAATGATATTCAATGTTGTTCCATTCTCATTAAACGTTTTAATTTTAACGCTAGTTTTGTTACATGATTTAATATTAATCATATCATTTTTTTTGTTATATCGTCTAATAACCTACAAATTTCATTCTAGTAATATAATTATTGTAATATTCATTAGGCCGTACAGTCAGATGTGCCATTAATATTAACCAGATTGTATACCTACAGAGAAACGTATTTAGAAGATGACGATCAGAAAAGGTAATTTCAAACATTACAGGAAATGGGGTTGACGAGTTTCTCATTAGAGCTAGGGGTTTTTGCCTTTTTTATTGAGGTAGCTCCTGTTAATCATTTCACAAGATACTATGAAGTTAATGTATTTTGTTAATGTATACATTTAAATTATAATGTTTGAAAAAGATATTTACTATATTATATTCTGATGTAACATCTGTTAATGTAAAATACTCATATTTTTATAAAAGATCTATTTGTTATGCATTTAACTAAACTATGTGTTTACAGCGTAAATATATAATAACACAATACTCATCAGAAAGGCAAAATTTTAAAATACTTTAACTTTTCAGTTAAACATAATATACAAATAAACTAATAAAGACCCCTCTTGTCAATACTCAGATACTAATTCTGAATTACTTTGGTAATAGCTGGAGTAAAGTATTAATTTGATATGAAAAGTGAAAATGACTTTGCTATTATAGATGTTTTATTGTAGTCACATATGATAAGATCTAATAAATTGTATTTATTATAAAACCGTTTAATTTTGTTCGTATACTATTTTTATATTTTATTTATAAATTTAAAATAAATAGTTATTTAAATTTAAATGCTTACCGTTTAAATAAGGAAACATTATCATGTTTCCCTACTTCTGAATAATGGAATAATGACATCTGAAGAAAGATCTCAATATGTAGTTTTACGTGTTCCTATAGAAGTATATATATCTGTGAACCCTTAATTTAATCTATATTGTGAAACAAAATACTAAGTCTCTTTAATATAAAAATTCATTAAGTTATAATGACGTTTAAGGATAATTAAATATTACTCCTTCAACCAAATTTTAAAATGGAATTCCACACTAAAAAGGTTTTTACATTTTATAATAATACTCAGTAATAAATGCAATACAATTTATTGGCGTTGACTGTTCTATAAGTATATGTTTGTTTTAATATATAATAATATATATGTTGAGTGTTTAAATAAATATATATTATAAATATCACTTTGATATTGTGTATTGATTAAATGTTTAAAGTAATCCAAATTGTTTATGAATTACTCCATCCTAAACCAGCATAATAATCTATGAACAATCTATTTCTATATCACAATATACAAACATAATCATAAAATTGTTAATACTAAATGGAAAAGATTTAGAATTTGTAATATGAGTAATAAATTTATTAGCTAATACTTTCGACATCGAATTGAAACTGTGAGTATTTTATTTTTTATTTCGAATGTAAATACAGTACGTCATAATAAAGTCATGAACAATACAATAATATTAATTTAAATAAGAAACCTTTGTTCTTGAAAATATTCTTGAACGGAAATAATACAAGTTAATTAATTGACTATAAACAACAGTGTTGTTTTCGTGACAACGTAGAGATATTATGCGTCATTCATATACGTCTTTATCATAATTAAAATTATATTTACCTACATAACCTATTTACATATCCTGCAAAATAATTACATGTTATTTACTCCTATGTAATTTTAAAAATATTTTTCATATTGAACCACATAATTTACTCCTTCAATAGACAAAATTCTTTAATTTATTATTATATAATTATAAGTCAATTAGGTATTGTCTGAAATAATAAAATGTATGTAAAATAAAAGTGCTATCCGTACTAAAGTACATTTCGAAAAAATTTTAAAAAATCACATTAAAATATATAGAAGTTCTCTAGTCTCAGCAGCACCAAGTAAATATTAGAGGTAGTCGATCAAAGGAAATAAATTGAGTTCTTTTCGTTTGAAATTGAATATCTTTTCAAGCATTATTTTTCTCTACCTGAGGGAATCCGGGTGATTGGTTTTGTGTTTATTGGGAATCGTGTATGTTTACAGTTCATAAATATTTATATAAACATAATTCACCATAATTTTCTTCATCAGGTCACTTAATAATTAAATTTACTCAATGCATCCCACTTCTTTTAAATATATGCACTAACATCTCAAATCGGTAAAATCAGTCCAGAATGTGTGTCATAATTTTCAGACATATTTGTATTATTCTACACAATGTGGAAGTCGTAGTTTTTTCGTTAAATGATCTATGGAGTACGTAACTAATTATTAATTTAAGAATAAACAGCGATATTGGACCTTATTTATAATTATAAACAACGTTTAATACTGGTGTGACCTAAATGTAACGTTGATTGCTTCTTGAACCCACTCGCCATAAATAATGTAGAAATAGTTTTCACTAACATATGGTTTACAGCGGGGCTGTTCAAATAATATAAACAAATTCCCCTATTGGAAATTAAATGCGAACGTTGGAAAAAGTTAATTAACTAATAAAAAATAAAGTTAAATAATAAATAAAACTATTTATCCAATTTTAGTTGGGGTATTTAGTTTAAATACATTGATTGTAAATATTCAAAAACTCTTTTTCTAACAAATATAGATAAAAATCAATCGTTAATATTATTGCATGATTTTATACAATGGAGTTTCATTAAACCTGGAAATCACGGCAATTAGTAACTTTAATAATATAACCTGTTTATTATTAAACATATCCATAAACAATCAACGTATTATGAGTTATAATACAGTTCCAATGAATTTTGGAAGAATATCATGAATATTCTGATATTGGTACCTAAAAAATTAAGATAATTATAAAGATAAACTCTAAAGATTAAAAATAAACACACTCCATCGTTAAAAATCAAATTATTTTTAAATACCGCCTTGTTCAAGAAAATAATTTCTACGTGGCAGTCAAAGTCGTCATCTAGGACTGGAAAAATATAGTAGAATGTATGGTAATATGGAATTCATATTAATACGAACTACCATGTGCTTTGTACTTCTCGTTTGATGAAGAGCAACAAGTAAACGTATCTACCACTTCATTTGATTTTTGGTTTTTTTGTTTGTACTTAGCTAAAAATGATGTGCTTATCAGATGGAAATATATGTACAATTCTAGATGTGTAGAGATTAATGACAAAATTAAACCTCAATCTAGTTGAATTTATCCAAAGAGCTACTCTGGTCAATTTTAAAACAGTTCTAACACGCATTTTCATAATTAGAACACAACAGTTTGATACATCCAAGTTATTAATTGATACTACCCTTTTGGTAATATTTTACTAATATCGATGCTGTAGTTTTATTTCGGCCATAATTATAAAGTGTTATGGGTAGTAAATAAAAAGCATCCATTTTGTATTACGTTCATAAGTAACTAATCGTTAAGGAAAATACCAGTTTTGTCCATTAAATAAGAACTATTTCATTCGAATTTAGTAATTGGATATCTCAGACCGTGCGTATTGATTCTTAATTGCAAGTGCTACATACAGCTACATGACAACTAATCTTCCAGCCTTATTCGAGAATGTTCCACTCAATAAATATTCCACGATCGAATTCATATTTCATGATGGATGAAGTACCAGCCGATTTTAATGTGGATGGTAGAACACAATTTGGTAATATAGGTAATTACCAGGAAATTATTTATTTTGTTTTTAGCTACGTATAAAGTAAATAAATTTCATACGTAGTTTTAAAGCGTCTTTATTTCTCTAACTACACATGTGTGTATACTTCTATAAGTTAAAGTAATTCCAGATGTTTTCTCTTTGAAAAAATAATCAGAGCAGTTTAAGATTTAAAAAGTATATATATATATATATATATATATATATATATATATATATATATATAAACTAATAGTATATATAATATATACAATAAAAGAAAGTAAATAAAAATTTAAAGAAGTAAATTAGTTATAGGTTGTTCAACATAACCTGTTAAATTCAGTAATTACATGTAATATATACTTTGTAATTGGAAGCAAGGTTTCCATCCTTCTGGCAGGTGTTAATGAAGAGCAGGACGCATTTCATACGATAAAGATTACAACGATGACGGAAGATTTTTTTAAAATATATTATAAATATTATATCTCGTTAAAATGCTTCTTTCAATCAAGTTAGCTATGATTAAATTAAATAAACAGCCTGCAGTACTTTGCTTTATGCTACATCAAAAAATTATAACTTTTGCAATTCAGCAAACATCAGGTTCGCGAAATGGTATCTCTGGAATAACGAACACATGTAATGTTTTATCGAATGAATAAAATAGTTACGTCCACGTGAACAAAATAAATATATATTTCATAGCTGTTGATTTTATGTCAGATGATATTATTGATTTATACTATTTTGTTTACAAAAAAACTAGCAATTATATTTGCTACCTTTACTAGTAATAAGAAAAAAAAAGTAAATTTTTATTCGTTGATTTATAATTTTACATAAATCATAGGAAAAGACTGATTCCCTTGAGCATATATAACTATTTTACATAAGTTTTAAGAATTGTTATATGGTGTAAAACACTGATGAATTAGTTAAGGAATTTACGACAAATAGCCCATGGAGTAGCAGAGGGTGATAATTTAATATATACCAAGGAAACTAATTTCAGTTGTGTGGGGACGAAAAAACCGCTTACTGTTAACGGTGGCCCTGCTTTAACTAAACACAGCAGATCTAGAAGAGAAGGTTGATAAACATACCCCGATCTACGGTTTCAAGTGTCTTTAGGGCAGTCCAAAGGTTTATCCTTGACGTTGGATGTATTGTATAAGGGTAATTGTGCATCAAAGAGACCTTTTCGAGGAATAGACGACAATAAATTCATAGTACATGAGTTCATGGGAGACGCAAAGTAATAAATGGCAAATGGTTTATATTATAACATGCCAACGTGTATTGTAGTGAAGAACAAAGGGTGATGTGAGCCTTAACATCTTTAAAAACGATTTAGTGAATGAAGTAGTCATTCAAATTGTAGTCATTGTCGAATTGTAGTCAAATTGTAGTCATTGAGATTACAATTTCCGCAGTGTATATTAGTTCTTTTGTAACTGATTGTCATACCTAAAGTAAAAGTTCAGCATATGCCAATTGTCTTATTATCTGTAGCGTACATTTTGATTCTGAAATTTAAAAGTTAAGTAACTCCAAAAGAACTATCTGAAACTCTTATCATGAGGAATTACCCTATAGATTAGATTCTGTTAGGAATAAGTTAATATATGGATAATATTTGGTTATATTTGGAAGAACTCATATTCACAAAGCTCAGAATTATCCAACTATTGTGAAACAGTAAAAAAATGTTGAAATGCTTGTCTTGCAACTGAACTAGGACAACAGAGAGAACTAAAGGTATATAAGCGATCAGCATGATTTGGAGGGGGTCTTTCCATCTTCTGGAGCTCTTGATGATACCGGCAGGTCGATTGCAATGGTGCAGGAATTTGGCTCAGGAATTCTACTCAACAGACAGTAAGCAAGCATTTCTATATATGTATGTAAAATCACCAGTTAGAAGATTTATAATTTCTTTCATTTAAAGTATAATGGTAGTTGGAATACTTTTGAGCTTTGAGTAATTAATTTGAGTAATTGATTTGAGTAATTATTTTGAGTAATTAATTTGAGTAATTGATTTGAGTAATTAATTTGTATAATAAATATTTCGTTTGAATATTATTTTGTCTTAATGTTTCAATTAGATTCTTATTATTGTGTTGCATTAAAATATTGTATTGATGTATTAGGGAAGTAGACGTAAGCTTAATGTCAATGATAAAGGTTAATAAAATTCTGAACCACTGATTTGATATTTAATTGAAACTGAGAACCCATGCATATTTTGAGGGCCGTTCATAACAATTCCCTCAATAAGAGATTCAGAGAGATAAAAGATATCGATTATATGAATAGCAATATACAAGAGGCCATTATTGACTCATATAATAATAACTGTCCTATCCACTCTGTATAAATAAAAAGGGGAATAAAATGTTGGATTCGAGATTATATAGTATAAAGAAAAGTACAAAACTACTATTTAACAAAGTTGAGAAAATCGTTAAGTGGGATAATTATCATGAATCCTACACTCTCAGCTCCAAGTTATTATTACAGATTGAAAAAAAAAATGTTAATTATTTTTTCAATTATAAATCATTTAAATAACTGATAATTTTTCTACATGGTATTTTCGGTAGATCTTGGCTCTACTAATAATATGATGTCATATGGTATCAGTAGGCCTTGGGTTATAAAAAACGGAAATATTGATAGTGAAAATAACTTGTTTTTCTTTGCCATACCAATAGTTTTTATTTATTATATTATGTAAAAATATTAAGCAATATAACATTTCAAATATTATATTTTTTAAATACGATTACTGGTATGATATTTTTGGTAAGACTTATTTGTTTCGAAAAAAAAAATCTTTTTTCTTTTGTGAAACATAAAGCAACAGCAAATCTTTCACACTGCGTTCTGGAATATTCTTTATTGCACAATTCGCATATTTGCTTTGAGTCCGATTGTTTTGGCAAATGTTCTAAAATATTGCATCGCACATCATCTACAGGTTTCGGAGCTGATAGTTTTCTTTTGTTTGCGTCAGTGAAAAGCTAATTTTCCGCTGACGGTCTACCTCTTTTAAGTGATCTTACTTTTCCTGCATTTAAAAAAGCATGTGCATTGTTCGTTTTGAACCCTTTCATCGGCATTTATTACTGAGTTTTTGGCAGTCCGGAAGATACAATAAACAAGCATTTACACAACATATGTCAATTACATGGAACATAATATAAAGGTAGTAGCGTTTAGGTCAAACGTCAATTCTTTATAGTTCGACAAGCATATTACATAACTATTTATTATCTTTGACTTACCGCCAGCAATCCTTGATTGATTTTTTTTTTTCAATTTATATTGTCATATATTCACTACACGTGTTTCGGACATTATCTTCCATCGTCGGGTGATAACACTTAGTTAAAACATTCAACACAAAAAAACACAATATTTTCTTTTTTATTAATGTCACCGCACCGGCTTTACATAGTATCATTATGATATTACGTAAGTCGACACCTTTTATACACCGATTGTATTCCACTATAGCTTCCGGAAGTGGGATGTTAATTCTTCTTTTTTCAACTACACTCTATTTTTGAACCTAACCTATTGTATGGGTTATGCACTAGAATACGTTGAATCAACATTGATACATATATGGTCAAACCTCTTAACTGATGTAACATTTCTTGAGTTGTCAGTATATACTTCTTTGAGTCCACTCCCTTTAGGTTCTAAATCTTTATTAAAAGAAAATGTGACATTATGAATTCGAATCTGTCTTTCAGTTCCGAAGTTGATACTGCTTACAATTCCAATTAAAAGCAGACATTCTTCATTCATTACTCCTAAAAGTCCGTCTAAGGTTAACCTGTTGTCTAATAATATTTTGAAATTTCTATTTCGATGTACAGCGTCACAAAGATGTAGGACAATATCTCTACTTTTTTCAAGACCACTTTCAGGTACTTTTAAATCATAATTGGTTCTCGAACGTCCAGCTCTAGCAAACATTTTAATTTCCCATTTTTGTTTATTTTATTCCTCCTACTCGATGACTAAAGGAGCGCCGGAAGGATCTCGTTTAGGGCCATTCTTTTGGAACGTTTTATACGATTATCTGTTGGAAGTCCAGTTACCACAAGGAGTAAGGATTGTGGCTTTCACTGAAAACACCATCAACATTGTCAAGGCTTTGGAAGAGCATGTCTTGTAAATCAATATGCAGGGCAGCTTAACTATATTAGAAAGATAGATGACTAATAGATGTTTAAAGATGGCAGTCAATAAGACAGAGGCTGTACTGGTAACGAATCGAAGGACGTACAAGAACTAAAGAATCATTATTGGCGGGGAGCGGATTGAATGGAAGAAACAGCTGAAATAACTGGGTGTAGAAGTGGATAGGGCCTATAATTTAGACTTCACGTGATGAAGGTAACGATGAAGGCCGCCGTACCAGCAGGGAATCTGTCACGGTTTATTAGCCAATATACTTGGGCCTAGAGAAAAAAAAATCCTATTTACGTGGTTTTTTGGGTAAATGCTGCTTTAAAACATAGCGACTTTTAAAGGGAATCTCTTCTATTGAGTTAAAATGTTCAACAGGGATTGTACGATGATTGTTCCTGAACTTATTATAAAACGGTCGTAATTTGTGTAGTCTGTCATGATTTCCATTAGATACTGGAAGATAATTAGTGTTGTAATCAAGGTGAACATATGACCTTAGTTTGTTAAAGCAATTTCGAGTCGTAGTATCTCCTATGAGAGAGGTTCTTGCTTTTCAGCCCTGTACATCTTACAAGCAGGAAGAGAAATAATCCCAGACAAAATATGAATGCCTATGAACTACTCTAATTCTTTAGCATTTATTTCGATTGGAACACCAGTTTGTTGAACTGAGCATACATATACACGCAGGACACGTTTAAACACATATCTTGTATTAGGTTAAGATCTCTTAGGTCACATCTTCAGTCAACGTGGGTCAGGTTTTAGTCACAAATTTTAAGTGTGACGTTTAACATGATACATACAAAAACATCTTAATTCACAATATCAGTCGTTTGTTAGGTTCGGTCACGGATCATATGATAAACTATATAGCAGCGCAAACTTATACGAAAATCCGGAGTGGTGACTTATACTGAGCCGTAAAGAAAATATGAATCATGTTCAGTATATAATAGTACATTTATTTATTATAAGAGTAATATCATGAATATTAATTTTTGAAAAATCAATACAACAGATTTTCACTTTATTTTAAATCTTCGGAGGAGTACGGATATGCACCTCTTTGGCCGTTCAGACCCTGTAAAGTCTCCGATTGAAAGTTTTTTTAAAATTTTATAAAAAACCACAAGATACATTTTTGTATCGTGTAATCGAATTTAACCAAAATTAACAATAACTATTTTGTTTTGTTTATAAATTTTGTAACCTTTATAATGATAGCAAACATTCAAAATTCTTAAAAGAAAATGTATATACAATATAAGATAGCACTTGTTTTCTTTGAGAGATATTTAAGTTATTAAAACATATTATTAAATGTGTCTTGTCTTTACAATGTTTTTATTTGATTATTGTATCTAATAATGCTATAATATAAAGAATGTATTGCAGATCCTCTTCAGATTGTTAGGACAATGAATTTTCTTTCGTAAAACGATTTTATTATATTGTGTAGTGACGCAAAGACGCTCTTAACCAAAATAAATTTATTGAAAGTTTCCTTAATTCAGTATACGGGACTAAGTAGAACATATAATATACGTTAATGTGTAATTAATTGTAGTAAAAATAAGTATGTAGAAAGTGAAGTTAAGTATGCAATACTTACAATATATCTTATTCTTCTTAATGGGATAATGAGTGCAATGGAACATGACCAGAGGGGACTGTTGTGTGCTTTGACATATCTATAAATGCTAATATCATAAATGTACATACTCTGAAACGAAATGATGAAGCGAAGCTATGACGTAATTCAGAAATTTAGAATGGTGTCGTTATTTAAAAATTATATTAAAAGTTGTAAAGTATATAATATGCAACTGGACGAAGTACTTATTAGTTTGTATATATTATGTATAACAATTCATAATACAATTTACCGATAGACACATAACGAATTAAAGTTAAACTTTGGTAGAATATAAATAATTAAGAATATAATAACGTTTGAAGAAAAAGACGTGAAGATAATAGAGTAATAGAGTCTTTAACTAGTGCATGGAATACATACACAAAGGTGTTCAGAAGTAGAGATAATGTAAACAATAAAAAACACATTATAAAACCCCCTTTTATCTTAACTGTAGTGCTCCTCCAGAGATAAAAGCAAGTTTATTTACTTGTGTTGCACTTTTATTTCCAACAGTTCCCTACATATTCAAAACACCTATTATTAGATTTAACCAAGTTCCATAATTGGTTCGCTTGTATGACAATTAAAAAATATACCCTATTTACAACTTGCATTAAAAAACCAAACAAACAAACATGTGTCATTTAAAATAAAATAAAATTTCGTTGTTAAATAGTCTACTACTTTTATTTTAAATTATATCAGATATGTGATAATAGTGTTATTTGAAATAAAACAGTTCTTTATGTAAGGACAAATACATTGAAATTATAGTCATACATTGATTTGTAAAAAAAAAACATATATTGCACAAAACTTTCAAAGTATCTGTGTTTTAAAAAAATTTAATATATTCATACAACATATTTTATAATATCCACTATTTGGTATAATGAATGACGGTTTTTGTTAATGTCATTTCACATACAGGAATTTCTAATTGACTATGTTTAATGTTCAGAGTTTAGTTAAACTCTTATTTCAAAAGGTTTTATCTCTAAAGTATGAAGCCAAAAGTAAACCACATCAGACCACCAACATTATAATAAATTAGGTCATAAAATACTTGGAAGTATCGTAGTGACTGATACTAATATGAATAGTTATTAGCTCAGCCAGGGAATAATAACAACAAATTGATATAATAATTAGCTTATGATTATTTGTTTACATCTTTCTGTGCCTAGCGGTTGCAACATTTAAACATTGTTAATTGAAATTAGAGTGAAAAATATAAATATCATAGAGATCCATCATCTTGATTTTTATAAGACTCAGATATTGATCAAGAGATATATTTTAATGTTGAACATAATGCAATATTGTAATACAAATTAAAATAATTTCATTTGTCTATGTTTTGCTTTTAGTAATACATAATAGCGTTATTATCCATTTAAATTTATAAAGTAGGCTAAACAATGAAATAAATTATAGGACAAAAATATGTGATTTAAATGGAATTGTTTTATTTATTTATTTTTATAAAGTTTTTTTGTTAATTTAAATTTCAAATCAAAATCAATTACAATATTCCTTAAAATAATAAAAATGTGTACCTTAAATTTGGAAATTATAAACGAAATTAAAAAAAAAACACTTTTGTGCATGCATCCTCTGCAGTATCTCATTAAAGTGAAAATGCAATTGTTTTCTCATGACTAAATTTCTTTCTCTGTCACATATGTAGTTGTCACATCATGATACAGAATGAAGAGTATAACACATTTGCTTTTTTTAATGCTGATTTCAGGTTTCCACTTGATTTCTTTCCTAGGTTGCATGATATTTTAATATTAACATAATTATAATGTAATACTTGTATTTTGTTTAATGTTTATTCCATTCAAAATTGGAACTTAGTAATAAAATATTGCTATACGTTTTATTACAATAGTTCCATTGTAAAATTATATTGTAATTTAAAAATAATATAAATGTCTTACATTTTTATTAACGATTATAATTAAGTTCTTAATATCCTTATTTTGTTGGTAGTATAATGTTCTTGTTTTATATACTACATACATTATTACTATCCCAAATCCTTTTACAAAAGACAGATTTCGACTGATATAACGACAGGTGTTGCTCATATAGCCACCTGAAGACACCTGTCGTAGGTTTGGTGAGGTGAATAATTGAACTTTTCTTAATATGTAGGGCTATATAATTTGGCAGCTCTTGTTACAGGTAGATATTTTCTCTTCAACATATACTTGGCTAAGTTGTTATAACAAAGTGAGTATTTCTTACGCCGTATTTCGGAATGTGATCTCTAACATCCCTCCAACATGAGCCCCATTGACAGGATCGTGGTATTGAAGCGACGCCCATCGTATAAGTTAAATGGATGAAATTTTACTACTTCAGACTACTGTGGGCTCGTCAGGTGTCTTTTATAATCGTCGTACCTGGTTTCACCCACGTGTTTTGGGTGTCTGTATGTAGGTGTAATTTATAATAGGTTTAGTATTAACTAATATAACTTTAGAACAATCATACATTATAACTTACACCTACCTACAGACGAAGAGAAAAGGTCTTTAAAATTCCTACACCCCACGTGCCCCCTTAAACTCTCCTACATTTATAAGATTATATTAACTATATGTTGTAAAATTTGGTTAGATTTTCAATTTTGATTATTTTTCCATAATATACACAATTTCATGTTACCATATTATAACATAATTTTGATAACAAGTAGTTAGAACTTCTATCAGTGGGTACATTTTTGGTTTCACAAAATATTTTTTTCAATTTATTGACTCACTAGGTTTCTCACAATTTTTTGTAGCTATATACCTAGTTATAAATTGTTTTCTGGTTTACAAAACATGTTTTATCGACCCAATAAAAATTACATTTACTATGGAGTAAATTTTGTCATTTGTATAAAATAAATCATGTTTTGCGTTATGGTCCAATTGTATGTTTGTACACTAAATTAAAAATATAAGAATATCCTTAAACATTACACTATATAAATAGTAGTCATTAATATATAGTAATGACTACTTATTTCGTATCCATTTGAAATAGGTAAAAGAATAAATTCTAATAGAGTGAAATAAGGTGTGTAAAAGCTTTTCAGTGTTTGGTGGTGGCCCAATGACAGTACCTATATAAAATGTCGACTATTACTTACAATTTACTTCAAGATGTAATGGGAAATAAAATACGTTTTCTTTGTCATTTTTAAGGAATCAATAAAAAACTTATGTGTAATAATTAAAAGAATAAAATATTTTACAGGCGAAATTTCTATTTTACCTAACTATTTGAAAGTAGCCAGAGAGAACATACCGGCCATTTACTACAAAAATGTTATCCATACGGCTCCATATCATCATGTCAACAAGGGATCCGTACTATTTCGCTAAAAACTCTTATAAAATTCACGCATTGATATGACGACTGACTATTATAAAATATAATATTTAATTTAATTTAGTCATCATATCGATGACCCGATTAGTAACAGAAAATATATAAATTACTAGCTATTGAGTTTATACAGTATAATAGCACATTGACATGATAACGGTAATATGTATATGAACTGATGGTTTTCTAACCGGGGTCTCTCTCTCTCTCTCTCTCTCTCTCTCTCTCTCTCTCTCTCTCTCTCTCTCTCTCTCTCTCTCTCTCTCTCTCTCTCTCTCTCTCTCTCTCTCTCTCTCTCACACACACACACACACACACACACACACACACACACACACACACACACACAAATTTCATTCTTACACTTATAAATTTACACGCCCACCATTATTATGTACAGACATCACCTCTTGGTATATTAGTCCACAAATTATAAGATCAGAAGTAGTAGTGACGTAAATACATTCATGAATACAAATAAAGTATTTACGGATTAAATATAATATATTTCTTTAATTGATATTATATTTTTATTTTCGTATTTTATTATAAAATAAAGTTATTTTTAATATTTTAAATACCTTTGAACTTCAAATTAATGAACCTTAGTTATGTTATTGATTCTTCTATATTTACACCACATTGTTTTATATTCACTTTTAGCCCCTATACTTTTTTGTTAAGTAGACATAGCAGCCACATTTTTGATGAAACAATGTAAACACAAAATTTTGTCTCCGAGTGTCGTGTTGGGGAAAGAGAATTAATTAGTCGAACTAATTAAAGACACTGGCACCAGACTGACTTTCATGAGGACAGGATATAACTATTCAGTTCATTCTAAACTATTGAGGCCTAATTAACATAAAAATTAAAGATACTTTTTCAAAATATTTTAATATATAATTGCCTGTTATTTTATACTAAATCGTGATAGACTTTATTGTTTTTCTAAGGGAGTTTGTGCCACGGTACTTTGTTTGAAATTATTAAAACCAAAATACACATACCAATACCAACCACTTCATATCAACTAATGTTATACACCAAAAAATTATTAAACCAATTACATTTTGTAAAACTACAATAAATGATGTTTGTAAATAAATAGATTGCAAATAGAAGAATTAAAAGAATATTATATTATTATAATCTCAATTCTTTTCAAATTTGTTATCTCTAATTTATTGACAATATTCTTTATTAATTGAGCATAATTGAAGTTTTAATGCAGAAAAAATTCCACTTTTTTAAGATCTATATACGATCATAAAAATATCTCACTGCACGTTTCAATCTAACCATAAAAAGAAAATACGTATAAATATGTAGTGTTTGAATAAACGAATCAATTTCAATAAATGAATACCATTAAATACTCGATGTTAAATAGTTGAACATTAAAATATATGGTTGATGGTTTTTGATGTTAAAAATTTTGTGGTCGCCCTGCACTAGACTCGTGATAATAAAAGATCCAGTCTAGACAGAATCTGTGAAATATAAGGGTGTAAACCCTGATTTAAAATCACCATGATGGTCTTACATCTGTTGAGTTCCCTATTAAACCAAACAGTTTCTCTTGACCAACTTCTTCCGACCCCGACGCTATAAAGGATTTAGAGCTGGGAGTCATTCTTGTTATCCAATTCATTCATTCAATTGGAAAATCTGCGATTTACATCGCAAATACCATGTGGCCAAGCCTTTTAGAGGTAAATCTCATCGCCGGTTCCGATCGGGTGATAGTTTCTGTGCCATTGCTGGTTTCAAGAATTTTGGGGGAGACCTCGACCATAAAAACACTGATAAAAAAATATATATATATAACCGTTTCCAGAAAAGCAATAAAATTGTATCATACAGGTAAAAAGGAAGTAACAAATGGCCGCAGCATAACAGTTAAGATAACACTAGAAGACAAATGTCTTTTACTTGAAGATATTAATATAGGAATTTTATCAAAAAAGAATGAGAACCTTCGATTTATACTAAGTGAAGTAGATCTGATTTGTATTGAACTGTGAAGTGAAATCACTAAACATAGAACATGCAAGGAGAATTCCAAAGGAACTTCAGCAGTGCTATTGAATGACGAACTGATGAAAAACAATTGTAATTCGAAATGGACTGGGTTCTTAATTAAAGCGAGGTGAGCTGGGAGGAAGCAGAAAGCTGAATTTTAAGCTGAAATATAAAACCAATAATGAAAATTAAGTCAAAAATAATTAAATCAAGAAAGAGTTACAACCACCTTATATAAATCTGTGTGGAATATCAGGTAACATTACGTATGTCAATTCTGAAGTCTACGACCCACAAAGTTTTTTAAATCACTAGTCTAAATAATATCAAAACATACATAAATTGCCCTGATTCCTACAAATATAGAAAATAGGCAAAACCACTAAATGGATAAAGTATACATTGTTTTACAAATGAGAATAAAGGGAACGACCAATAAGAATTATATCTAGAAGTTTTCACCATCAAGTACAACAGAAAATATAACGGCAGTTTTGTAAAAGAGAGGACTAAAAATACACGATGCAGTGAATAATTTAAAAAAAAAAAAAAGCTGCAAACGATAAAGGTTAACAAATATTAAGAAGTCTTGGACTATCACTTTTTATGTTAAAGAAATTCTATAATTTTTATATTTTTCTTTCATAAAATAATAAAGTAATAAAATTAAATATTCCTTGATAATGGTGAGACATGTGTCATAATTACCTAATCAAAAAAACTTTGTCATGTTATTATGAGTATATTAAGCAAGATTTCACACTTTCTTTGAGTTATAATAACATACATTTACCTATCCAATAGATACAAGTAACACAGTAAAGATAAATCATTTATAAAATGCCTTTAGAGAGTGACAGTAAAATCCACAAATAATAGGCTTTTGATTTTGTTATAAAATAATCATCAATAGAAATAAGATATGTCAAATATGCCAGGAGTTTGATATCCCGAAGAAATTATTTTATTAATATATCGTTATGTAGATACAGTTTATGAGTGTTTTAATTGCTAGTTTAATCAAAAATTCTGTGTCTATCACAGAGAATAGATTGAGCTACAATTTTATACATTGCATAATATTAACTTTTTAGATCTAATCAGCATAATTTAATGAAATTTACAACAATTTTAACAGGGATTAAATATGATTGTACTATAAGTCTGTAATAATAATTTTTTTATTTGAAAACTTTATTTTGTATGTAAATTTTTAAATTACGCAATTTCTTTGTTATCAATCCAGTATTAGCCTACGTTAAACGTGAGGTCAATAATTAATTCACATCTAAAGAAAAGTCGTATTTCCAGTCAACATGTAAAGGCCACGCAAAAGCCAAATATACACGACGTGTTTTAAACAAAATATTTCTCTCCATATTTTTGATGTAGAAATTAGAGGGAGAAATATAAAAATATTTATCACCTTTTTATAAATGCAGGTTTTATATAAAAAAAAAACAAAAGTTAAGGCAATAAAATTAAAGTTCGCAAAACATAAAATAATATAACGTTGTTATCCCTAAAGCTTTGTGTTTATAATAGCAAACAATACATTCCTTTGACTCAACTCGTTATCTTTCTCTGTCATTTTGCAACTTTCCCCTCTCTTTTGTTCTTTTTTCAGTTTAGATAAATGTATATTAAAGCATTATCCCTCGTACGCACCTTATTCGTGTGAACGTGATATATTATTCTATTTATATCATTGACATAGATTTTTTTTTGTGTGTTTTTTTTATTATTTTTTATTATGATTTAATAACTTTAAAGGCTTATCAACTCTATTTCATTCATTAAAGAGTTTAATAATAATTTTAAAAATTATTTGTCAAACATATTTTTTATATTAAAACTTGTTGCTCAATAGTTTTGGTACCATTACTATTTACACGTATTTATATGTGTAAACTCAGTAACACGCCTACATTCACTTATATGCGGTGAAAAAAATCAAAAATTCTGCAATGATTGCTACACACCGCAATTTTTACGCATGCACAATTATAGCTTTAAATATTTTTTATTTAGTTATCAGCTATATCAGTAATATATACTACAGACATGTAGTTTATACATAAACAAATGTGCAGGATTGATCTACGATTAAAAGATTTGAGATATTTTGCGTTTTTATTATTGAGGACAGAGTAGCACTCAATACATAAGTACAACCTCAAATATAAATTTATTTATATTTATTTGTATATACGGTCCTTATTATCGGCAGAATGATCAATTAGAAGACTCAGAAAAATATGATTACAGACATGCATAATTTTTCAAAACAAAAGAACTCATATTATTGGAAATAAGTTGTAATGTTTGCATCATGTATTTGATTTATAAGAATAATAAAACTGACATTTAATTGATTTATGCTCCAAAGATAATTTTAGAAATGTCATTAGAAAAAAGACAAACCTAATATTTAAAAAAATTCTAACCTACAAGACTAGTAAGATAATATGAAAACTAATTTATATTTCCTCAAATATAATTCTTCAGTTATCACATTCTGTTAGGTCATTCAAACTTCAAAAATTTTAATATTTCAATATTAAACATGTTACAATTAGAACCAAGATCAGACACTATGCATTTTGAAATGAATCGACATTCACTATTTATTCACACTTTTTGTTCCTTATACATGACAATCAATATCAACAATCACTTCACTACTTGTGTTAAATATTAATTTTGTATAATTTTCTTTTTAATATTCATATTTTCTCTGTTTTCGTGCCTTTATATTGCAAAGCGGGATTTTATTTCAATAACTTCTATTTCTGATAAGTAAACTTCTACATGACAGCAGATTTAATGAGAATTGATATTACACTGTAAGTCTCCTCCATATGATATTATAAGGAAATAGTGATACTACATTTTAAATTATATTTAGAAAGATTAATGTTTGGAACGTGTACATCTGGGACACTCTAATGGAACATTAATATAATTTACAAGGCAAAAATGAAAGCGTTAAAAAATTTACCCCCTATATAAAATTTTAATTTACTTTTAATCCAATTTTTATTTCGTTTCAGAAATAAATCTAGATAAGTATTATTTATTACAATATAGATGTAGAAAAAACATTCTACAAACTGTCTCAATGAGCCATTCTCAAATTAAATTTAAATGATTTTTACAGTACTATTGAAACATAATAATGATGCAATACCACCTGTTTTATCAATTAATAAATGGGTTTATTACAATGAACTTCGCTTTTTAAAGTATGATTATTTTCTTTTATAATGAGTTTTGTAGGCACTTTCTCACTTTTTTGTTTGTTTGTAATTTTCGATTCTTTATTTATGAAATTGTTTATATCGTCTATTTCATAAATTCCTTTTGGGCAATATAATATCTTCAAAACTTTCAAAATAAAATTTACTTTATTTAACATATATTTTATTTACACATCTAAATTTATATTTTCTTTCGGATATTCAAATCTAGATTCCCTCCTCTGTGTGAGCAAGAGGAAATGCGTATACGCCAGCCACAACCCTGATACAGTGCGTGGACAGATCTCGTGGCAGGCACTTGGGTTTTTGAAGTTATACTTCTTTGCGCCCGTTAGACACTTTGGGATGGGATGTTGGTCGAGAAACCGCGTCACGCTGAAAAGTAAGAACAAATTTTTAAGAACTATCGATTATTTATATGCTTTTCTAACTCACTATGGTTGATACGGGATACGGAAAGTCTATTGGGTTATGCGGGTTGCATTTTGAAACGTCGCTACTCTTTGAAGGGGCTCAGTACAGTAAGTTAGAATCTATCTTTCACTTTTAATTACATTTGTAGATTACATTTTACTAATCCCGGCTTCAATAAGATTTACCCCCTCCACTGCCCATGTCCAGACCTGTGTATATGATTGTGGTTGCCGGATAGCATCAGTAGGTTTCTTATATTCGTTGATGTGTCATGTGCCTCAGTGTTTTGATAGTTTGAGTTTTGATTTATGTCTGAGTTTTTGGTGGTTTTTGAATAATATTTTGATATATTTTAAATTAGTTTGGTGAAGTATTGATGGCGTTTCAATGATTTGTTGTCCATATTGATTGAGAAAATCATATTTTTCTTATCAACAAATCTGTTCCAATCACGAGATTCTTGCTCCGCATGTGCACGTGGTGTTCCGTAAACAAAGAAAACAAAGAAAAAACTATCCACAGTTTCTATAAAGCCGGGGTAATGTTTATACATCGTACAATCAGCATATTTATGCACATAAAGAGATTTTAAGTAAATTTATCAATAACCCATTCGGTTATCCTTGTGACGTGTGTGATCGCCTTTGGTTCAAGAAGGATTTGAAAATTGTGCTGTATCAAAATGATACACAAAATATTACACTCATTAGGAAAATAATTACGGTCCACAAGGAAAATTTAGCAATATGTTCCACGTGCTTTAGGAGCATTCAAAAGAATCACATTCCACAATTATCCACTTATAATGGCTTCAAATATCCAGAATTTCCAGATGATTTACGTAAATATCCATTAGATTTGGTAACCGAACGGTTAATATCTCCTCGTATCCCGTTTATGCAAATAAGACGTCTTCGACATATCAATGGCCAATATGGAATTTATGGACAAGTTATCAACGTCCCAGTAGAGGTTGATACTATGATTAAGAAGTTACCCCGCGATGTGGATGATGATTATTGTATCAATGTACATATTAAAAGGAAGACAATTCATAAATCGAGTTTTGTACAGGGATTGGTTAATAAGAAAGTAATAAAAATATGGCTAAAATATTTAATACCAACGCCGATGTATACTATGTACAATATCACAATTGACGATAGTTTTTTGAACTGTAACGTTGGTAATGGCGGTGACAACGAACAAGCCTTTCATTTTGATGTCGATAATGAATTTGCGGAAAATATCCAAATAGAGGAGAGTTTAGTTGCACAACAACAATCATTGATTTGGAACGAGGATTTCTACCTTAGAATCGCGCCAGGAGAACATAACGTGCCAATTAGTCTATTGTTCGATGAGCATGCTGAAGAACTCTCTTTCCCTAGCATATATCTAGGGCACTTTAGAGAATTTAGAGAAGGAGTTAATGTCACACCTTTTATGATGGCAACGAGTGAATTAAGAAGATCAGATAGACGTGGCATAACTCCATATCACTTATTATATATGGCAATGAAAATAATGAGAATCAGAGTCAGAGACTCTCTCACCATAGCCTTCAAACATGTTGGGAAAAATATTAAAATTACTAAGGAACAGATAGAATCAGAAGATTACATTCAAGGATGCATCGAAAGTAACCTAGCTTTTTTGAGATCTATCCCAAATTCAGCTTGGTATTGGTCTGAAAGAAAAAAAGATTTATTTGCTATGATCCGTCAATTAGGGAAACCAACGCTATTCTTTACGATTAGCCCAAATGAAATTGGATGGCCAAATTTATTGCAATTAATTTACAAATTACGGAACAAGAAATCAATCTCAAAAAAAGAAGCTGAAGAATTAGAATACATGCAAAAGAGTACTCTAATTAATGAAGACGCTGTTGCATGTGCACTGTACTTCAACAAATTAGTTAATGTTATTATGAATATATTACAATCAAAAAGATTCAGCCCATTCAAAAAGTACAGAATTGTACATTACTTCAAAAGAATTGAGTTTCAACATCGAGGAAGCCCACATGCTCACATTATAGCTTGGTGTGATAATGCTCCCGATGATCCACTGGGCAAAGACTATCAACAAGCTATTGATCTGATTGATGAGCTCATTTCTGTCTCAGCATCGGAAGCTTCAGGTAATATTAAATTGAATACTCACAAGCACACTTTCACCTGCTACAAGAAAATCACATCCAATCGTGCGCAAGAATGCAGATTCGAAGCTCCTTTTCTGCCATGCAAGAAAACCGCTATATTAATTCCAATGAGAGATACCGAAGCTAACTTTCTAATTTTGAGAAAAAAGTATAAGGAAATAAGAACAAATTTAGAAAACGACGACTACACTGATTTTGATGAATTTTATACACAAAATAATATTGCTTCCGATGATGAATATTTAAATATTTTACGAGCGGGAATAAAGCGTCCACGAGTGTTTGTAAAACGTCAACCTTCAGAAAAATGGCATAACCCTTTTAACCCGTTTATAATTAATGTGGTTAAGTCAAATACCGACATTCAATTTATTACGGAAGAGTACTCTTGTGCAGCATACGTTGTTGAGTATGTTAATAAAACTAATCGTGGTGTGAGTAATTTACAGAGGAAAATTATAGAAACTATGAATGAAAATCCCGAATTTGATATGGTAGAGATAACGAAGAGTTTGAGTGTTAATCTTTTAAACAATACGGAAATAACTAGCCAGGAAGCTGCCTGGTACCTGATGAGAGAGCCGATGTCTAAAGCTTCAACTCGAATAGTTTATATACCAACGGTATGGCCCGTTGAACGCCAAAGGATTAAGAAAACAATGAAAGAGCTGTCTGGATTAGAAGGCGAATCAACGGATATATGGAAAGAGAACTGGTTTGACAAGTATGAGCGCAGACCGAATGAATTGGATGACATTTCATTGGCTCAGTTCGTTTCCCAATATTACAAAAATAATAAAGGTGAATATGTTAAGAGAGATGAAAAGAAAATAATAAGATATCGAAATTATGACGTTGGCTCGGATTTCAATGAGTATAGAAGGGAAATGGTTACATTACACGTACCATTTAGAAATGAAGAACAAGATATATTAGCAGATATGAAATTTATAACGATCTATGAAGAAAATGAACAAACAATATTACAACAGAGAAAAGAATTCGAACACAATATAGATATCGAGAAAACTATCCAAATATGCAGGGAACTTTGTCGAGAAGAAACACCTTGCGATGATGATGAGATTCAAGACGTGAGAGGCAGATTCCCGGAAGCTAATCCGTTCGAAAATTTATATAATGATACGAATGTTGACGGTAATGCCGATTTACGACTAGCTACCTTGAACAAATTAGGTGCCATAGCTAAAAGAAAAGAAAATGTTTTACCACATGCAGAGTTCTGTAAAAGCATGCGTATGGCGAATGAAAAACAGCTGAATCTCCTTTTGGAAGTTATTCATCATTTATTGTCGAGCAAAGAGAATCCTTTGCAGATATTTTTTACCGGTCCAGCTGGATGCGGTAAAACATTTGTGATAAAATTAATAATGGAGATATATAATAGATTTACCGATAGCGATGGCTACTGTAATGCCTACATAACTTGTGCTTCTACTGGCAAAGCTGCTGTTGCTATTAATGGAACAACTGTTCACACGGCCTTAAAAATATCTCTGTCAAAATTGTTACCATTGAGTATAGAGATAGCTCATCAGTATCGAGCCTTGTTTAAATATGTTAGAGTGCTTATTATTGACGAAGTGAGTATGATATCAGCAGAATTATTAGAACAAATTGATCAACGATTGAAACAAATCACGGGAAAGTTCAAGGACAATTTTGGAGGGCTGGATATGATATTGATAGGAGATTTGCGCCAATTACCGCCAGTAAGAGCAACGCGCATATATAAACAAATTAAAAGAAAAATTACTGGCAATTCGTTGTGGCATTGTCTTCAATTTTATGAATTAACAGAGGTTATGAGGCAAGCTAATGTTCAGTTCGCATCAGCGTTAACAAAAATTGGCAATGGAGAAAAATTGACGGAAGAAGAACTCCAACTTATTGAATCACGTTTTTTTCCAAAGGACGAAGCAAATAGACTATGTCCACATGGAGTACGATTATTCCACTCAAATGATTCTGTTAATAAATATAATAATTACATTTTGAAAAATGCTGCTGATAAAGTTATTTCGGTTGCCGTGGATATTTATACTGGATGTGCTAATAAAGAACAGGAGGCTTTTGTCAAACAGAAATTGCATAAAATGTCGACAATAGATACTGGTGGGCTACCATATGAAATTACATTTGTTAAAGGTACATATTACATTATAACCACAAACATTGATGTTTCGGATGGGCTGGCAAATGGTACCGTTGGAAAATTATGTCACATAGAATACAACGATGGTGGGGAAGTGTCGAAAGTGTGGCTTATTTTCCCGAATAAAATTGGTCAAAAACTGCAGAAAAAATGTGCAGGATACGTGGCCCAACACAATATTGACCGAAATGCCGTACCTATTTTACGAAGGTCTTCCGCAATATCAATGAATAATAATAAAACAATTAACGTTCGAAGAAATCATTTCCCATTGGTATCATCATGTTCCATCACAATACATAAATCGCAGGGGGGGACTTTCGACGAGATTGTCTATGAATACGACAAAAGCCATTCCATAGAATTAGTATATGTTGCCTTATCGAGAGTGACGAGTATTAATGGGCTATATATTACAACAAAAGATGACACTAACATTTTCCACCATGGCAGAAGAAATTTTGTAGGTACAACAGATATACAGAGAGAATTTCAAATATTATCACTCAATAGACTGCCAACCATTGTTGAATCTTTGGGAAGTTTTATTTCTAAAAGCACAATAATAAGTTTCTATTCAATAAACAGTCAAAGTCTCATTGCACATGCCCTCGATTTGAATGACAGCGTATTTAAAAAATGTACAATAGTCATACTATCGGAAACACATGTAAGAGATGGCCAAAACATCGACATTCCGAATTTTCATTGCATAGCAAAGTATAAACGAGAAAATGTTGCTGCCGGGGGAGTAGCAATTTATCACAATGAAATTGACCATAATAATATAGTCACTTCTCACATGGATATTCATTCAAGGGCATCAGAATCTCTTGTAGCAGGACAGTCTGCTATTGGAGAAATTTGTATTAGTAAATGCGTTCCACAAAATGGTCGAGAATTCATAGTTGTGGCGCTATACATCTCTCCCGGTAAAACTATAAAACAGATCATTAAGTTCATACACCAAAATTTGTTAATTTATACCAGAGAAGGTTCCGCACTGCTCGATGAAAATTTTCATGAAATCCCAATGATAATGAGCGGGGATTTCAACATCAATTTTTCCGATGAACAAACAGAGCCATTGATACATTTTCTAAAAGACAAACTAGACTTGGTAATGTCGAATGACAAGAATCAAGGTACGACCAGATACGGAACGACCATTGATGCTGTATTTAGTAGATATCTTGAAAAGTTTGAGTCTAGAATATATGTTAGTTACTTTAGTTATCATAAGCCAATTGTGTCTTTCTTGGAATACAGTACGATTTCTAATGACCAACCAGGAAATGAGCAAGATAAAAGAATGATTAGGCCTATAGAAGAAATTACTGATAATGATAATATAGGTGTATAATATAATAATGAAGTCACGTATAATATATTGAAGATAAATATATTGAATAATATTGAAAAATGTCTTATATTTCATTTATATATCCTGTCTGTTTGTGTGCGTGAGTGGGTGTATGAGAATGGCCAAAGAAGTATAACTTCCACCGTGTGGTCCGACGCACACCCAATTTTTTTATGTGTAATCAAGTGCGAGATACGAGTGTTTATAACCTCCCCCCACCCACCAAATGATTGGCTAGGGAATTTTTAAAAGGGTCGTTTGGTCCATGAATAAATTTTGGAACCGTAATTAAATAAATTCAGTTTTTAAGTCGAAAACCACGTTCGGGTTGTGCAAGTTCAAACAATTCGCAAACTTTACTTTAGGTGTTAATTTAGTTTATAAATATAACATAAAGTTAATTTATACAAGTTTGTTTATAGCTTTATTAACAAATTACTTAGTCTGATTAAAATGGCTGGCCAGGTGAGATTGCTTACTGGTCAGTTTTAGTAGGTTAATATGATTTCACGGTGGCCCGAATTAGGGGAGGATCATAAAAATGCATTATTTCCACCCTCCCCATCTACGACCCTAATATAGTTACACATTTTTCAACTCACATTTTTTATTTATTTCCAAAATCCCAACGTAATCAATGATATCGTTTCTCTAACAAAACATCTTTTCTTTGTAGATCAACAATGAGTTGATTAAATGTATAAGGTGGTTGAAAAAGGAATAATTCGTGGACAAATTCATTTGTTGATACAAAAACTAATTCCTTAACAAAGAATTCGTTATTAGAATTCTTGATTGCTTGAAAGTCAATTACACACTGCATTGTCTACACTGATCACTCTACAGTACTATTATCAATCATGATATTTGTGATTCTCATATTAATTCATCAAATAAAACATAAACACGTGTCAGGTTCCTCCTATTCTGTAACTGTGATATAAGCCGGAAGTGTCCAACCGAAGCAAAGCAGCTCACCTAGTTACCGCTAGATGGCGCGACCATGATCATACGAACTCGGTAAGTAGACACAACTTCAAAATTAACAGAAAAAAACTTCGTTTCTCTCTCGACTCCCAACCAGCAACTAAGTATTTAAACAGCTGAAGCCGGTAGTAGAAAACATGATTTAAAATATTATAATATGTAAGGTAACCTGCTTTTAGTCTAAGTATCATGATTAAGATTATTGTATTCACTCATTTCTCAATAAGTGTCAAACCAGAATAGTAGCTTAAAACTGTCTTTTAAATTTAAACTGTCATTCAAGTTTTAAAGTTGATAATTGTTTTAAATTTAATTCACATTTCTGTGTCAGTAACCATCTCAAGTATGTTTATTATTGATTTGTCTATTATGAAATGATAATTGGTCATAGTTTTAAAAGAGAAAATGTTTACTATTTGATCTATACCATTTCCGATAATTTCTAGAATTATAATCAATGTAATATCGGAGTCGAACTTTCTGTCCTTTTAAAACTTTTAAACAGCCTGTTTTATTTTGAAGCAAAAACTTAATTCTTAATAGTTATTGTAATACAAAAGTTATAGATCTTGGTAAATAAGTAATGCTTGAAAGTAGATAAGTAATAAGTGGCAATAATTTCAAGTGTATGCATCTCAGGAATTGTAATTGTAACATGCAATTACTGGAGAATTGTATTTTGAATTGTGCGTGTGTGTGTGCTTGCGTGTGTGTGCTTGCGTGTGTGTGTTCGTGTGACATCACTTCTTGTTCCGTTTAGCTGCTCACATTTTCCCTTCTTGTGGCGGGTGATTGGCACTGCACTCCCAGTCGCTTTATTTCGCTTGAAAAAATGACAAACTTCCATTTGTACTTGGTCACTGTTGACTATGTGATCGAAATCTAATCAATAGGTTAAGATATCCACCTTCCTTTTCTCAGTACATATCATGTCTCCAAATAACTATAATACTTACTACCCACCTGTCTATGTTTTAGGGAGAAGTTTATAGCGGATCTTTAATATCGCTACACGTAATAACGTCAAACTTAACCTAACCCTAAACAATTATTCAACATTCTAGACTCCCCCCCCCCCGTAAAGGAATCTGCAGGCCAATCAATGAACACCATCCAGAGCGTGATGGCTTTTTTTGGCAGAGTTAAACCTTTATTATTTGTACTGAAAAGTTATTTAAAATTACGCTTATTACTCGTTTGTCTTTTCCAATAATTATAATACGGGTAGTGTTAGCGAACCCGTCAACATGTCCATAGAACAATAGTTAGAAGCAATTTTTTTCCCGCGTTACAGTCAGAATTACTTTTTGAAGTTATACTTCTTTGCGCCCGTTAGACACTTTGGGATGGGATGTTGGTCGAGAAACCGCGTCACGCTGAAAAGTAAGAACAAATTTTTAAGAACTATCGATTATTTATATGCTTTTCTAACTCACTATGGTTGATACGGGATACGGAAAGTCTATTGGGTTATGCGGGTTGCATTTTGAAACGTCGCTACTCTTTGAAGGGGCTCAGTACAGTAAGTTAGAATCTATCTTTCACTTTTAATTACATTTGTAGATTACATTTTACTAATCCCGGCTTCAATAAGATTTACCCCCTCCACTGCCCATGTCCAGACCTGTGTATATGATTGTGGTTGCCGGATAGCATCAGTAGGTTTCTTATATTCGTTGATGTGTCATGTGCCTCAGTGTTTTGATAGTTTGAGTTTTGATTTATGTCTGAGTTTTTGGTGGTTTTTGAATAATATTTTGATATATTTTAAATTAGTTTGGTGAAGTATTGATGGCGTTTCAATGATTTGTTGTCCATATTGATTGAGGAAATCATATTTTTCTTATCAACAAATCTGTTCCAATCACGAGATTCTTGCTCCGCATGTGCACGTGGTGTTCCGTAAACAAAGAAAACAAAGAAAAAACTATCCACAGTTTCTATAAAGCAAAACAGTGAGTACTTCTTCTTTTATAAAAAATGCCCCGTTTCGATTCAATCATGTTTCAACTTCAAATTGAGAATAAAAACGGTTCAATGATTAGTTTGTTTTCAAAAATGGGTCCGGGAGAATTAGGGTGCATGGGATTGTATGGGCTCCTTTTGAGGCTTAGCTTTCTAGCATCAGATCCGGGAAATATGAAGTGTATTTTAGAAAAACAAAGTTCTTATGCGTGTAGAATCTGAGATTGGTTAGGATATTTCCAGGGGAAAACAAGGTTTTGCGACAAAAAGAAGACTGATTCTAGGAAAAGAGAAGAATAAAAATGAAATTTTCTTCTTGAATTCTACTCTTTTTCTTGGATCTTACTCCAAGTACAATAATCCAAGGTTTTGGATTTCATTGGGACTCTTGTTTTTATTGTCACAGCTGACTGCAGATGAAATTTGAAAATTTTTACCCCTAGGTTCTACATTAATGGAAGTGATTTCTAGTAAACCGGTATGAATTGTAGGGTTGTTCGGACCCTTGGTTTCAGTCTCAGCGCTGACTCCAGGGGTGGATTTTCATGTGCTGGCTTGAAGTTTCTTGTGTTATATCTATTATTTATAGTTAACCGGTGTCAATTGTAGGGTTGTTGGGAATCTTGGTTTTAGTCTCAGCGCTGACTCCAGGGTGGATTTTAATGTATTCGCTTGAAGTTTCTTGGGTTATATCTACTATTTATAGTTAACCGGTGTCAATTGTAGGGTTGTTGGGAATCTTGGTTTTAGTCTCAGCGCTGACTCCAGAGTGGATTTTAATGTGCTCGCTGGAAGTTTCTTGGGAATTATGTACTATTTATAGTTAACCGGTGTCAATTGTAGGGTTGTTGGGAATCTTGGTTTTAGTCTCAGCGCTGACTCCAGGGTGGATTTTAATGTGCTCGCTTGAAGTTTCTTGGGTTATATCAATTATTTATAGTTAACCGGCCTCAATTATAGGTCTATTTGGACTTTCATTAATTCTTCTAGGCAATTCGCCCTAAATATAATGCATATCTTATTTTTTAAAGTTATTTTGGTTTGTTGGTTTTTATATACCATAATTACAATCCAAAAATACCTTTCTTTTTTAATTTTTAATTTTTAATTCTTTGTTAGGACCCGCCAAGAATGGATGAAGGACACTCCAATTTGTTGACAACGGAATCTACATCGGAATCTGATACTGAAATAGGGGTACCACATCCAAATAATGGTACAGATTCCGAGTTCGAGCACAAGGACCGTGATGAAGAAAGCCCACAAATGGTCATTGATGATGAAATTCTGGAGAGGAAAAGGAAGAGAGCAGAGTACAATAGAAAGTATGCAGCGAAAAAGAAGTTGTTGAATGTCAAAAATTCGGAAGTTGAAGATAAGCAGAAACACGCTGAAGATCAGAAAATGAAGAGAGTAGAGTACAATAGAAATTATTATGCGAAGAAGAAGTTCTTGATTGCAGAAAATTCGGAAGTTGATCAGGAAAAGAACGAAAACGTTATCGAAGATATTGAAAATCATCGAAGACAATTAGCTGCCATTCGCGCGAAAAAGTACCGGGATAAGAAGGCCGTACGGAAAATCGTTCAAATTGGCGACAACGATTCGCAAGCACCTCAGTTTGTAAGTACAGATGTGCCACGGCCCAAGAAAAAAAATATTCACTGCTCGTAAATAGCAGGGCCTTCACATAGACAAGTGCCATTTGTCCGAAAAAATCCCATCCATGATTCACATATAGCGGGCCCATCTACAAAAGAAGTTCCCAGAATTCCTACCGGAGGGTGTCACGATAATTACGGAAATGAAGCATCGGCCGTACCAATTGATAATGCTGAAATTGAAAGGATGGGAGATGAAAGGGCAGATATGACTTCTGGAGAAAGCGATTATGAACACCATGATCAGGGAATCCATTATGATAATCTTATCAATAATCTTGACAATAATAATAGTGAAGACGGAGAAAATGACATGAACAATGTTCAGATGGAAGAGGATCAGCCACCGATCCGGGGTAATGTTTATACATCGTACAATCAGCATATTTATGCACATAAAGAGATTTTAAGTAAATTTATCAATAACCCATTCGGTTATCCTTGTGACGTGTGTGATCGCCTTTGGTTCAAGAAGGATTTGAAAATTGTGCTGTATCAAAATGATACACAAAATATTACACTCATTAGGAAAATAATTACGGTCCACAAGGAAAATTTAGCAATATGTTCCACGTGCTTTAGGAGCATTCAAAAGAATCACATTCCACAATTATCCACTTATAATGGCTTCAAATATCCAGAATTTCCAGATGATTTACGTAAATATCCATTAGATTTGGTAACCGAACGGTTAATATCTCCTCGTATCCCGTTTATGCAAATAAGACGTCTTCGACATATCAATGGCCAATATGGAATTTATGGACAAGTTATCAACGTCCCAGTAGAGGTTGATACTATGATTAAGAAGTTACCCCGCGATGTGGATGATGATTATTGTATCAATGTACATATTAAAAGGAAGACAATTCATAAATCGAGTTTTGTACAGGGATTGGTTAATAAGAAAGTAATAAAAATATGGCTAAAATATTTAATACCAACGCCGATGTATACTATGTACAATATCACAATTGACGATAGTTTTTTGAACTGTAACGTTGGTAATGGCGGTGACAACGAACAAGCCTTTCATTTTGATGTCGATAATGAATTTGCGGAAAATATCCAAATAGAGGAGAGTTTAGTTGCACAACAACAATCATTGATTTGGAACGAGGATTTCTACCTTAGAATCGCGCCAGGAGAACATAACGTGCCAATTAGTCTATTGTTCGATGAGCATGCTGAAGAACTCTCTTTCCCTAGCATATATCTAGGGCACTTTAGAGAATTTAGAGAAGGAGTTAATGTCACACCTTTTATGATGGCAACGAGTGAATTAAGAAGATCAGATAGACGTGGCATAACTCCATATCACTTATTATATATGGCAATGAAAATAATGAGAATCAGAGTCAGAGACTCTCTCACCATAGCCTTCAAACATGTTGGGAAAAATATTAAAATTACTAAGGAACAGATAGAATCAGAAGATTACATTCAAGGATGCATCGAAAGTAACCTAGCTTTTTTGAGATCTATCCCAAATTCAGCTTGGTATTGGTCTGAAAGAAAAAAAGATTTATTTGCTATGATCCGTCAATTAGGGAAACCAACGCTATTCTTTACGATTAGCCCAAATGAAATTGGATGGCCAAATTTATTGCAATTAATTTACAAATTACGGAACAAGAAATCAATCTCAAAAAAAGAAGCTGAAGAATTAGAATACATGCAAAAGAGTACTCTAATTAATGAAGACGCTGTTGCATGTGCACTGTACTTCAACAAATTAGTTAATGTTATTATGAATATATTACAATCAAAAAGATTCAGCCCATTCAAAAAGTACAGAATTGTACATTACTTCAAAAGAATTGAGTTTCAACATCGAGGAAGCCCACATGCTCACATTATAGCTTGGTGTGATAATGCTCCCGATGATCCACTGGGCAAAGACTATCAACAAGCTATTGATCTGATTGATGAGCTCATTTCTGTCTCAGCATCGGAAGCTTCAGGTAATATTAAATTGAATACTCACAAGCACACTTTCACCTGCTACAAGAAAATCACATCCAATCGTGCGCAAGAATGCAGATTCGAAGCTCCTTTTCTGCCATGCAAGAAAACCGCTATATTAATTCCAATGAGAGATACCGAAGCTAACTTTCTAATTTTGAGAAAAAAGTATAAGGAAATAAGAACAAATTTAGAAAACGACGACTACACTGATTTTGATGAATTTTATACACAAAATAATATTGCTTCCGATGATGAATATTTAAATATTTTACGAGCGGGAATAAAGCGTCCACGAGTGTTTGTAAAACGTCAACCTTCAGAAAAATGGCATAACCCTTTTAACCCGTTTATAATTAATGTGGTTAAGTCAAATACCGACATTCAATTTATTACGGAAGAGTACTCTTGTGCAGCATACGTTGTTGAGTATGTTAATAAAACTAATCGTGGTGTGAGTAATTTACAGAGGAAAATTATAGAAACTATGAATGAAAATCCCGAATTTGATATGGTAGAGATAACGAAGAGTTTGAGTGTTAATCTTTTAAACAATACGGAAATAACTAGCCAGGAAGCTGCCTGGTACCTGATGAGAGAGCCGATGTCTAAAGCTTCAACTCGAATAGTTTATATACCAACGGTATGGCCCGTTGAACGCCAAAGGATTAAGAAAACAATGAAAGAGCTGTCTGGATTAGAAGGCGAATCAACGGATATATGGAAAGAGAACTGGTTTGACAAGTATGAGCGCAGACCGAATGAATTGGATGACATTTCATTGGCTCAGTTCGTTTCCCAATATTACAAAAATAATAAAGGTGAATATGTTAAGAGAGATGAAAAGAAAATAATAAGATATCGAAATTATGACGTTGGCTCGGATTTCAATGAGTATAGAAGGGAAATGGTTACATTACACGTACCATTTAGAAATGAAGAACAAGATATATTAGCAGATATGAAATTTATAACGATCTATGAAGAAAATGAACAAACAATATTACAACAGAGAAAAGAATTCGAACACAATATAGATATCGAGAAAACTATCCAAATATGCAGGGAACTTTGTCGAGAAGAAACACCTTGCGATGATGATGAGATTCAAGACGTGAGAGGCAGATTCCCGGAAGCTAATCCGTTCGAAAATTTATATAATGATACGAATGTTGACGGTAATGCCGATTTACGACTAGCTACCTTGAACAAATTAGGTGCCATAGCTAAAAGAAAAGAAAATGTTTTACCACATGCAGAGTTCTGTAAAAGCATGCGTATGGCGAATGAAAAACAGCTGAATCTCCTTTTGGAAGTTATTCATCATTTATTGTCGAGCAAAGAGAATCCTTTGCAGATATTTTTTACCGGTCCAGCTGGATGCGGTAAAACATTTGTGATAAAATTAATAATGGAGATATATAATAGATTTACCGATAGCGATGGCTACTGTAATGCCTACATAACTTGTGCTTCTACTGGCAAAGCTGCTGTTGCTATTAATGGAACAACTGTTCACACGGCCTTAAAAATATCTCTGTCAAAATTGTTACCATTGAGTATAGAGATAGCTCATCAGTATCGAGCCTTGTTTAAATATGTTAGAGTGCTTATTATTGACGAAGTGAGTATGATATCAGCAGAATTATTAGAACAAATTGATCAACGATTGAAACAAATCACGGGAAAGTTCAAGGACAATTTTGGAGGGCTGGATATGATATTGATAGGAGATTTGCGCCAATTACCGCCAGTAAGAGCAACGCGCATATATAAACAAATTAAAAGAAAAATTACTGGCAATTCGTTGTGGCATTGTCTTCAATTTTATGAATTAACAGAGGTTATGAGGCAAGCTAATGTTCAGTTCGCATCAGCGTTAACAAAAATTGGCAATGGAGAAAAATTGACGGAAGAAGAACTCCAACTTATTGAATCACGTTTTTTTCCAAAGGACGAAGCAAATAGACTATGTCCACATGGAGTACGATTATTCCACTCAAATGATTCTGTTAATAAATATAATAATTACATTTTGAAAAATGCTGCTGATAAAGTTATTTCGGTTGCCGTGGATATTTATACTGGATGTGCTAATAAAGAACAGGAGGCTTTTGTCAAACAGAAATTGCATAAAATGTCGACAATAGATACTGGTGGGCTACCATATGAAATTACATTTGTTAAAGGTACATATTACATTATAACCACAAACATTGATGTTTCGGATGGGCTGGCAAATGGTACCGTTGGAAAATTATGTCACATAGAATACAACGATGGTGGGGAAGTGTCGAAAGTGTGGCTTATTTTCCCGAATAAAATTGGTCAAAAACTGCAGAAAAAATGTGCAGGATACGTGGCCCAACACAATATTGACCGAAATGCCGTACCTATTTTACGAAGGTCTTCCGCAATATCAATGAATAATAATAAAACAATTAACGTTCGAAGAAATCATTTCCCATTGGTATCATCATGTTCCATCACAATACATAAATCGCAGGGGGGGACTTTCGACGAGATTGTCTATGAATACGACAAAAGCCATTCCATAGAATTAGTATATGTTGCCTTATCGAGAGTGACGAGTATTAATGGGCTATATATTACAACAAAAGATGACACTAACATTTTCCACCATGGCAGAAGAAATTTTGTAGGTACAACAGATATACAGAGAGAATTTCAAATATTATCACTCAATAGACTGCCAACCATTGTTGAATCTTTGGGAAGTTTTATTTCTAAAAGCACAATAATAAGTTTCTATTCAATAAACAGTCAAAGTCTCATTGCACATGCCCTCGATTTGAATGACAGCGTATTTAAAAAATGTACAATAGTCATACTATCGGAAACACATGTAAGAGATGGCCAAAACATCGACATTCCGAATTTTCATTGCATAGCAAAGTATAAACGAGAAAATGTTGCTGCCGGGGGAGTAGCAATTTATCACAATGAAATTGACCATAATAATATAGTCACTTCTCACATGGATATTCATTCAAGGGCATCAGAATCTCTTGTAGCAGGACAGTCTGCTATTGGAGAAATTTGTATTAGTAAATGCGTTCCACAAAATGGTCGAGAATTCATAGTTGTGGCGCTATACATCTCTCCCGGTAAAACTATAAAACAGATCATTAAGTTCATACACCAAAATTTGTTAATTTATACCAGAGAAGGTTCCGCACTGCTCGATGAAAATTTTCATGAAATCCCAATGATAATGAGCGGGGATTTCAACATCAATTTTTCCGATGAACAAACAGAGCCATTGATACATTTTCTAAAAGACAAACTAGACTTGGTAATGTCGAATGACAAGAATCAAGGTACGACCAGATACGGAACGACCATTGATGCTGTATTTAGTAGATATCTTGAAAAGTTTGAGTCTAGAATATATGTTAGTTACTTTAGTTATCATAAGCCAATTGTGTCTTTCTTGGAATACAGTACGATTTCTAATGACCAACCAGGAAATGAGCAAGATAAAAGAATGATTAGGCCTATAGAAGAAATTACTGATAATGATAATATAGGTGTATAATATAATAATGAAGTCACGTATAATATATTGAAGATAAATATATTGAATAATATTGAAAAATGTCTTATATTTCATTTATATATCCTGTCTGTTTGTGTGCGTGAGTGGGTGTATGAGAATGGCCAAAGAAGTATAACTTCCACCGTGTGGTCCGACGCACACCCAATTTTTTTTATGAAATGCAATCTTTTTCATTCAATCAAGTACAATGACAGCAGCGAGCTAATCGCCTAAATTTATAAAACTTAACTGGTGAAATGTGAAATTTGTCTTTCAAGATACTTTTCTTGAATACTCTTGTGCATTATATATATATATATATATATATATATATATATATATATATATATATATATATATATATATTTTTTTTAAATGACTCATATAATGGGATTTCAACAGCAAAATTTGTTATGTTTCCCAAAATACACATAGAATGGAAATTGACTTTTTGTACGAAAACGAGGTGTTACAATTTTGCTCAATTATTCTATTACATGATATTGTACTGGTTAGAATGATTATTAAACAATGTATCAAAACTCAAAAACTTCTAATTACCTTTGTTGTTCTACATCCTTAAGATACTTGACCACATTCAAATACTAGTTATTAAATATTCATTAAAGACACACACTCTCTCTCTCTCTCTCTCTCTCTCTCTCTCTCTCTCTCTCTCTCTCTCTCTCTCTCTCTCTCTCTCTCTCTCTCTCTCTCTCTCTCTCTCTCTCTCTCTCTCTCTCTCTCTCTCTCTCTCTCTCTCTCTCTCTCTCTCTCTCTCTCTCTCTCTCTCTCTCTCTCTCTCTTATTCGACCAATAAAATTTACGTGGATCCAGCACGACATATATTTTTGAGATTGGGGGAGCGAGTTAGCCAACTATGACTGACTTTAATAGCTCTTGCTTTTACCACTGCAGGTTGACCGTAGCTAAATGGACGAAAGTTGGCAATTAGACTTGGATGGACCTGTCTTTTAAGTTTTTATTGTAACTTATTTTTCCTATTTCAAAGTATCAGCACTATGAATGTGGTATCACTTAAAATAAAAAATATATATAAATAATATATTTTATAACTATCACAGTAAGTTTCTACACGTACAAAAATATTATATAATTGTATGGTAAAATGAAGTATAATATTTTAATATTTTCTTAAAAATATGAATTAGAATTAAAAATATTTCTCTTTGGTAAAATATTTGCAGTTTACCTAACAGAAATCAGTAGTAATTCAAAATAAAGTGAGTTTGGTGTATTTATTTTATTAAATTTAAGAATCATTGTGCCTGTGAGACGTTTCTATGTAATCTGTAAATGTATTATTTGTTTCACAAACTACATAGCAATATACAGTCGTGATAATAAAGCTCTGAAGAGCCACTTGTGATGAGATCTTGTCATCTCTGAAGGGATTTAGTGTCTTGTTTGTGAACATACCTTATAAAGAAATATTTAACTCTACTAGTCTACGAAAAGAAATTAAATTTCTTTAAAATATCATATCAAATCCATAAATAATAATATACTCAATTTTAAAACCATTGCTTTATTTTTAAATACTATAATAATAGCTTTTTAATCTCTTGTAAAAACTCGAAGATATAGTGATTTTAAAACCATAATGTTTAGTGTACTTTATGTATGATATGTAATATATATCATCCTCAACATTTTTCTTAAAGTCCAACTTTAAAAAAAAAATCTTATTCCATCTTCCCTTTTCAAATAATTTATAATCTTCCTCGTGTCTTTGATTTGTGTTTTTTTTTTCTTTCTAAATATTATGTTATATCATTTGTCTGTACGTTATTACCACTTCTTACTCTATTTCCTTAACGCATGGAATATATTAAAGCTATTAAATAAGTGTCGAGAGAAGGTTCTTGAGACTTTGGTTTCAGGTAAAGAATAACACCGGTTGGTTCACAGACTATGTTCTAATGATTCTGGGAGTGTCAATTTAGGAGTTGCAATCTTAATTGACTGAGTTAATATTATTTAATATAATGAAGATTTTCTTTATTAGGAACTGAATTATAAAATGTAAGAAAATTCTATTATTCCCAATCTACAATATCTAAACGTAATAGTAAACATTTTGTAGAGTTAAAAACGTTTTATCCTCACAGTTCGTGACCATCCCATAGGTCCAAAATCGGTAGAAATTAAACATATCGGTATTAATAAAATCTCTTGCAATAATGTAATTAGTGTTCAGCTACATTTTAAATATATATATATGATCTATCAAAAATTCATTGCCACATTCTTATTGATAATACTCAAAAACACAGTTCGTTGTTCTAAGCAGAGACCCATCGCAAAAATTCTTCAAAAAAACAAAAGATAAGATATTGAGAATATATTTCTTGTTGAGTTTCTCTCTATGATTTTACGAATCATTTTGCTATGCAGGAATATTATTATATACATTTCATTTTATTTGTGGAATACATATATATTATGTAATCATGTTTATTTATTGATATATCTTATAATCTTAATATCATTTAATTGATTGTCAATACACATTTACTAGCACGACCTATGCGGAAGTTAAAAAAAATTCGTAATATATCCCTTTGATTTCTACTGTTTATAATTTATTTAACACTTTGTTACGTACTCTACATTAAATATTTTACAGATGAAGCCGAACGTTGTTCTTTTTGAAACTGTATATACACTTTTATCATTTGTCTATATCTATCACAAAGTACATAGTGTTTTTTACAGATAGCAAATTTAAAATGTCTATCACTGTAAAAATGGTTTCCAACTCTAAAATAAATATCATTCACTTTTTCATGACTTTCGGATATTTTATTAAAAAGTATTTAAAAAAATGAATTAGGGACTGAGATTACTAGGGTTTCCAATCTCCATTTAATTAGTATTGTGTATAACAATAAAATTATTGTATTAAACTGAAAACTTACCTGAAATAGTATATTTATATTAACGATATTATAAAACTATAATATCATCTAATTCTATAAAATTATAATATTAATTCTATTATTTAGTTAAATAATATTGAAGACTTTTTCATTGGTTCTACGTTTAATGAATACAAAATTAAAATTTTAGATATGTTTGTCCGGTTTTTTAGATATATTTAAGTCGTAAGTTGTGATTTTGTTAGAACGTAAAAATTATATAAAATAAATTTCGTATCCTAATATTATAGGATTTTCACGAACGTTCATTATCAATAAAGCTTTTAATTTTAATGCTTGTTTTGTTACTTGCTTCAATATTATTCTTATCTTTTTGTTGTGATATCGTGTAGTATAACTTACTACTGCTTTCATTCTAGTTTTATATTTATACTACTATTCATTAGGCCATTTAGTCATTTGTGCCATTAATATAAACCAGATTGTACTCGTGTACTGTACCTACTGAGAATCCTATTTAGAAAAGAACGATTTGACAAAAGTTATTTCAAGTACAAGCAATTCAGTTGAAGGGTTTGACGAGTTTCTCATTACAACCAGGGGATTTTTTTCTCTCCTTTCTAATGAGGTGGTTCCTGTTAATAATGTAACACGACGGAATGAAAGTAAAGTATTTTGTAAATGTATAAAATGAAGTTTGTTTGTTTGCATAATATATTTAATATATTATATTATGAGTTAATATCTGTTAATAAAAAATGCTGATATTTTTATAAAAGCTCTATTTATTATGCATTCATCTAACCTAATGTGTTTTACAGGATAAACGAAACTATAACAACCTATCTGAAAGGCAAACTTTTAAAATACTTTAACATTTCAGTTAATAATAATATACAAATAAGCTAATAAAGACAACTCTTGTCAATACTCAGAAAGTATTATGAATTACATCGGTAACAGCTGGAATAAAGTATTAATTTATATGAAAAGTTAAAATAACTTAGCTATCTTCCCTAGAGATGTTTAAAATGTAGCCACATATGGCTACATGTAATAATTTGCATTTATTATAAATGTTGTTGAATTTTGATTATTACTGTTCAATTACTGTTTATAAATAGTTATTCATAAATACATTCTTGTCATTTAAATTAGGAAACAATGACATGTTACCCTACTTTTGAAGATGGGAATAATGACTTCTGAAATTAGATTGCAACATGTAGTGTTACTTGTTCAATTAATTGATATATTTTGTGAACTCTTAATTTATTCTATATTATGAAACAATATGGTATGTCTCTTTAATATCAAAATTGATAAACGTGTACAGCCGTTTGAGTATGATTAAATTTGAAAATGGGTTTCCATGTATCCCGCGCTGCTGTCAAGCGTTATTCCTGTGTTAGTGTTCTAGAAGTAAAGACGTCTTTCAAACGCTTGCATACTTGTTTGTGCCGACTTTGTAAATTATTTCTTTGTTATGAAACATATAAGTCTTACGGCATATGTGTGTGTTGGTTAGGTCGGTAATATAGACTAATGGTTGGGCGGATCCCTTATGGATTCCGTGATGTCGGGTCCACCTTGATTTTAGGTTACGTAAGTAATAAGATGGTTGAAAATAATATTGGGTTGGGTAGGTACTATGATGGTTAAAATACGTTTGGGGTGGGTAAGCACTATTATGGTAAATACTTTGCACTTATATATAAATTACCGACAACAGCACGCTCTAGGAATAAACGATGGAACTATTTAAAATAGTGACATTAGCAAGCTCTATATAGCGAACGTTGGAACTATTACCAACACTAGCACGTTCTTGTAGACAAAAGTGTGACTAGAATCATATAAACTTATCATACATTATAATAGACATTATATAAATATATTAAATCGCGAATTCCTATATTCAAATTCTTTTTAGAAATAAGAAGTTAAGGCTGTGACGTTAAAGCAATGGAGACAAAAACGAATTGGCGGCCAAAAACAAAATGACGGACATGTTGGCGTTAAGGTAAGGTTAGGTTAGTCTATGTCTCCCCACAAAAGTGGCGTGGCCTCTCCCAAAAAAAGGACGTGGCTTTCCCCCAGCCCTCTCCCTCCACGTTTGTCCTCAATTGTCGCAGTCTATAAAAGTAAGCGATAATAAGTTTTATCTAAAATCCGACTAGTACTGATACTTTGTTAAATTCAATTAAATAGTCGGTTCCTGCTGTGAGGTCATTAATTTTCGGTTAAAAATATTTAAAATATACTTAATTATTAAGAATGGGTGAAATGAAACTATTAGGTTTGAGAAAGGAAAACACCTTAATATAGAAAAAAATTATCAGCTTAGAACTACAAAGCAGTAATATAATATTTTTTATTCTCCGCCTTAGATGACCAAAATTTAATTCTCGGAATGGCGGATTGCTACAATTTCGCGTCTTGTAATTTACTTACTATTTTAAAACAAAAAATTACATTTTCTTTAAGGAAGAAATAATAATTTATTTTCAAGAAAAGAAAATTCATAACATATGTCTATAATGCACTAAATGTATATTAACGCAATCTCAATATTAAAATGTGAAATGAAAGATATAAAAATACAATAAATAATAAGGGATGATAAGGAAATCTCACTAAAAATTATAAAATAAATATTTAAACTTTAAATTATATTATGTTTTTAAAATATAAATTGTAAATTGGAGTAATGTTACTACCTACAGACAAATTCATCTCTGATTAAAATCCGATCCGTTGTTTCTTTACTTATGATTTTTATTAAATATAAAAGTTATTACAAAAAAGAAATGAGATGTTTTTTTAATGTTTAAAATGTTGCTCTTTCACAATTGCTGAAATATTATTTTGTATTTGTGTTATTATTATGAAACTTCCTTTGTGTTTAACTTTTTTGAGAACTTTGTGTATTTATTAAAACGTAGCTGCTCTATTAATCTAACGATAAAAAAAAGTTTTTAAACGTTACCAGAAGTAAATATAACAGGTATAAAAAAAACAATGAAATTGGTAGTCTCGAAAAAAAAATATTCCCCAAATAACATAACTGAAATAAAAAAACCCACATAATCTTCCTCTAAAAAGTAAACCTAAGTCTGTACTAAAATATGAGCGATGAGTGAAAAAAAAAAAAGTATTGAAAAAGGTAATTGTTCATCATTGTTCTATAACTTTATTATAAAGACAACTAATGATAGTTATGAATAGAATGGCTGCCATAGTAACATGGATAAGATAGCGCCTCGGGATATGAATCGTTTTTGGATGCCTTAATAGTGAATTTAATGTGATTTCAAAAGACCACTCGCATGGAATATATTATGTATGTAGGTGATATATCAGAAATAATAATAACGTTAAAAAGCAATGATAGTGGAAGGTGCATTAAGAGAAAGAGAATAATAATTCTCTCTCTCTCTCTCTCTCTCTCTCTCTCTCTCTCTCTCTCTCTCTCTCTCTCTCTCTCTCTCTCTCTCTCTCTCTCTCTCTCTCTCTCTCTCTCTCTCTCTCTCTCTCTTTTTTTTTACATAAATTATAAGCCTCTCTCTCTATATATCTTTATACATAAATTATAAGCCTTGCCAATAGGTTACTTTATATGAACCTATTGGTCGTTAATAATCAAAATATGTGTTTTATGATAACTGTAAAGTAAAGAATTTTGTTTCAAATATTATTGAAAATTTGTTAAATGTAAAGTCTTTTAACCAGTTTTTCAGCTTCTTGTTTATTCAGCTATCTACTGATTTGTTTATGAGAGGGTTAGAAATAAAATAATTAAAAAGAAACAAAATGTTATTTTAGTTAGGTACATATATAACGAAAGTGTATTTTTCATTTAAATTATTTGCTGTTTCATTTAATGTATTGTTTGTTGTTTCTAAAACCATGTGATCATGTGATCATCAGTTTTATATCATTCAGTGTTTTGTTTTGAATGTTTACGTCTTTGTGTGTTGATGCCAGGACCGGTTTTTTTTACCCGTAAGCCATTGTAATGTAGTACTTAACGTCTCTACAATTTAACTTGATATGGTTTTTTATATTTATTTTTTTATTTCTCATAAAATAATAGTTATTTCATACAATTAGGACGCAACATAGTTTCATAGCATTTTAGCATTTTATCCAAAATTTCATATTCATAAATTAAAATACAGACATATCTAATTTGAAACACATTTTAAGAAATAATGTGAATAACAAACCTAAATGGTATATACAAAAAAATATTTAAAACAATAAATTTGGTTTAAAATAACAGATTAACAATGAAAGAACAAATAAAAACAAATAACGAGAAGGTTATTCTACAACTAAATGATGTGTTGATTCCATCCCAGAAGTTAACAGCCTTCTCCAAGAAGTTGTCCTGGCTCATTTTAATTTCCTCAGTGATTATTAAGTATTTAGAAGCGTTGACATTGATTGGGGACCACTGAAAGTCACCCAGTACAGCCTTAGAATCCTCATCGTTTGAAGGTGTCGGGTTCCTGAGAAAGTGATATTAAGCAGTGATTTTTAATTTATATATTACATGTTTGTTATTAAATTTTAACTTATATATATATATATATATATATATATATATCATCATCATCATCATCATCATCATCTAAATTTTTCTTTTCTTATGTTTAAAAAAACTTAATTTCAAAATTATTTACAGTATGATTATGTAAATATGATTGAATATCAGCAAGAATCGCGTGTAAACTACTACAAGCTAGAATTAATTTAATTATTACAACAGTCAAGAGTGATGTTTTACATTGAATATGGCAGCAATATCCCATAAGAGAAATCTTTTTGTACAAATTAACATAATTTTTGTTAACCACTATAATACCAGAAAAGCATTATTTTTATTTAAATATGATAAAATATGGATCTGCTTGAAGTGTAAATTTTACATTAAACACCAACTAAGAAACTTTTTATAAATTATGTATGTAATTGAGGAAGACAACGATAGAATTTAATAATATAAAAATAGTGTCTACATATATGTAAATAAATAGAATATATATAAAGTTAGGTAGATAGGAAAAGAAATAATTTAGAAACACCAAGGTTAATTAATACATTTGACACGATTCCTTGGAGTTATGGAGATAATTTTTTTTACAATATTTTATTTATATTTTAACTGTGATTCTAATTAAAAATCACTTTGTACTTATTATGAAAAATAAAAACAGTTAATCAATTTTGAAAATAACAGTTAATTACAATTAAATAGAATATTGTATACGGCCTGTTTAGAACAACTATTATATAATAAGTTATAACAATAAGTAGTCATTTGATTTGTAGGCCTACTGACAAGATATTTGTGAAATTTTAAGATTAAATAACATTTCCAAGATTAATACAACACAGTAATAGACCTAGAGACAAAACATTGTAGAGCGTATTGCTATTGGATATGTATGGGATAATAATGTATATATAACATATTTATATTCTAAGTTTTTATTTAAATGCTATAAATAACGACTGCAGATACTACAGAACTTGTCATTCATAAACTTTAAGGAATCACCAATAAAGTTAATAACTCTACTGTACTGTGGAGATTAAGTCTGTATAAATAAAATTTTACCTGTGGCTGAAAGTGAGTAAAAACCCACTCTTAGACTTGAAAATACAGCAAATAAAAAAAACAAAAATATCCTAAGAGTTTATATTAATTAATTCGTATTAATTACCACCTTACTAGATACATAGTTGGAGTATTTAATACTCATCATTTAATATGAAATGATGACATCAACTTGAAAAGGAGGACGGTACATTAAAAGAAAAAGCTCATGTTGAAAATGTATAACATAGTTATTATTTACCAACAAACGCGCATGTATTGATAACTGTAATGGAATTAGGAATACAGATAGAGGATTGTAACAGGATGAGAATTGTATAACTAATTCAAACATTTAAGAATAACGTTTTACAAAGAATCGATAATAATGTTAAGACATTATCACAGTTAATACACAACGACACAATTAATCCAGATATAAAATGAAAGAGGCAACAAGTACAAATATAGACTACTTAACATGAGAACATACGTATCCTACAATTGGTTGATAACCAATAACAGCAAGTATGAAAAGAACGAAGAAACTGTTGGGAAATATGTTATTTGATAAATTATTTTTAGTCTATTTTAAAAATTCTGTTTTTGACTTGGGAATTTCAGAAATGGTTTGCAGTCTAGAAAAGGTGTTATAATTATTATAGATAATATGATATTACTTTTTGCAGATATGGTTGTAATTTTTTTTATTATTATTAAAAAATATTTCCGAATACTAACCCTGTTTTGGCAAAATTTGACCAAAGTTTCACCATCCTCTTCAGTACTATTTTTTCTGGTGCATCGTCAGCTGTTCCATACTGGTCTAGGTGGTCTTGGGTGAAAATGTACCCCATTTCGTCTCCATGAGCTACACCTAGAATAAGTTGCCTTTGGTTAACTATCGCACGTTCAAATTGTACTTAGACAAAATATGTGTTAAATTTAGTTTAATTTTTAAGTGTTTAAGTAAAAGTGTTAAAGGTTACTTATTAAATTTATAAATTATTTTTGGAAAATTGGTAAACCTATGTTATCCAGTGTATCTGAAAAGAACATTTTTTTTACCAGACACACACACGTCATACGTGAAGACTTAGTTTTATTTGGTTTTCTGCGACAGACTCATAATGTGCGTTATTTGCACTTCTTGATAACTAATTTTCCAGTATTATTCGAAAATCTCCCACTCAATGGCCGTTGCTTTCATGATTCATGATGGATAGGATACCAGCTCATATTAGTGTGGATGGTAGATGGATGTTGACTACCAATAAATTATGTTTTCAATGTTTAGCCAATAACTCGGGTAAATTTTCAGCTAAGGAAAAAGTAAAAAAAAAAAAATATATATATTTTTTTCTACATTTATTTATTCTATGGATATTTCACACTAATTTTTTTAAATGGTCTCCTTTTGGAATATATTAAAATAAAACACCTACTGATTTTTTGTTCTAGGGAAAAGGGTTACTTTAAAACTATGTACAGCAAATTTGAGCTCAATATCTTTTCTATTTCCAAACATATTACTGTAGTCTAAATGTTTAATAAAAAAAAAATAACTAAAAACATAATGACCGACAATTCTAAAAGTAAGCTATTCCAGACCAATGTCTATTAGATTTTTTTCCTTGTTATTTTTAGCTATACAATATGCTGGTGAAATTTAAGACATTTTAGGAGGTAGAAATTTTTCTAGAAAATATATTTATTTCTACCTCCTAAATGTAATATTTATTTCACAAATAAATGTTTGATAGTGGATACATAATTCATTTAACTGTGTTCCCATTCGAACGGAATGAGCACACTGAGGTTCTTATATGGGGGGGGGGCGTTATATGATAAAAGAGGGGCATCACACATTTTTCGAACTGTCAATATTTATATAGTTTTTTACCGTATAATAACAACCGTAATAATCCATACCATAAAAAGCAGAAGTGGTTGACTTCAAAGTAAATATTATTGCGACAATACACAATATGTACTTAGAGGAGAATCGACCCGACTCTTTATGCGACAAATTACACAATTAATTGTTATACAATGAATCAAATAATAAATAAATATTGACGGCTCAAGAAATGTATGATGCCTGCCTTTTACCAAATGCCACCCCCCCCCCCTTTATGAAACAAAGCGCTCAATCAGTTTTAATCCAATTACCGTAAATTTAAGGATACATCGACCATCAAAATTTTTTAAGTGAAACAAATAGTACATTGCTTAACAAAAAATTTTAGATAATGTCACTGGTATTTTTTATCACAAAAATTTAATGTTATTCGTTATTCAATAAAAAATAAATTTAAAAAAAAAACCTAATTTTCATTTTGTAGTGTTAAAACAGAAATCTTTGGAAGAAATAAGAAATTATAACAAAATATAGAAGTATATACTACAACAATAATAATAGTTTTATCGGTAAAATATGATCTAAATGTGTAAATGAACATATAATATTACCTTTTATATTCATCATATATGCTAGACTGTAGTTGTTCCTGTAGTTTCCATCAAAATCAAAATGATAAAGATATATATTACCTTGACTGGCAAGTTTTTTGGCAAACTGTGCGGTGCCGACTGCAAACATGACGTCTGTGTAGAGCTGAAACATTTAAATAATTTAAGGCAAAAGTTGATCCCAGCGTGTATGGATTCAGATAATGGCGTAATAAAGAACATGAATGAACCTGACTGTTAAAAAAATTAATGAATAAAATTACTTCCTTAACACACCCCCCCCCACACAACTTCATGTAAAATAGGTAATGATTTTTCGTACGGTTTTTTAAGGTCATTATCGCCTTATAATAAAGGGAATAAAAAACTCCCTAACCCTCCATACAAACAGCATCATTGTTGAAAAAGAACAAGAGATGGTGAAGAAAGATCTGTAATGTGAAACAAAAGGATCTACTCAAGACTACATGAAAATATGTGTAGTGCTGACAATGAACGAGCCTCTGGGGATATTTTTGAAACAATAGTATCTTTGAAATAGAACATAATATCATCAATAAAATTCTTTTCATCTATCACTGTCTTACACTTGTATCCTTTAAAGATTTTTTTTATTATGGTCATAAGTTTTACATTAAGTTTTACTTTGTTCTAAATATAAAAAAGTGTATCAGAACATACTTTAAATTGGCAAGACAAGCTATTTGGATAAACTAAACGCATTTGAGTTTTATTTTTGTCATTAATTTCTACACATATAGACATGTAAAATTATATCGTTCTGATAACCCGCCATTTTCACCAATCTAGGTACAACATTAAACACCAAAAATCAAATAAAGTGGACGATACAGTAACAAATCGCCGTGTTGCTCTTCACAAAATAAGCAGGACAAAGTTAGTGTTAAATAAAATTCAAATAAACATACATTCTACTATAGTTTAGTACCAGTTATAAATGACGACTTTGACTGTAGCATAGAATTTTATGATATAATTATTGTACAACCAATTACATAAATAAAATTTGATTTTATAACACAGAGGGTGTTTATTTTTAATATTTGGAGTTAATCTTCATAATTATCTTAATGGATTAGATACCAATCTCAGGTATTTCATGATATTTGTAAAAAATGTATTTGGAGCAGTATAATAATAGTTAATACGTTGTTTTTTTATAGAACTGTCTATTATTAAACAGGTTGTATTATTAAAGGTACTCATTGTCACGATTTTATGTGTTAATGAAATTTGGTCCAACGTATACAATTGTGCATTTCATTAAGATAAGTTAATAAAATTCCTCATTAGTATCAATGTGTACGACGGAAAGTGAACCTCCAGTAAATTTTTTGAACAACATCCTTAACTGAATTGTTACAAATATGTGAACTATTTATTTATTATAATTATTTATAATTTAATTAGGTTTTTTCAAATCATACGAACTTTTACATTTTTTTTTTCAATGGGGTAATTTGTTTATATACTTTTTAGAGCTAGACTGTAAACCATAGGTTTGTGCAAACTACGACTGAAAGTTGATAAGTTGAGTGGGTTCATGTAGCACCAAATTCATCATTTTGTTGTCTTAAATTTTAAATAAGGTCTAATATTGTTTATCGATTTATATTCTAAAATTAATAAATGTTTAAGTTCATTTAATTTTTAAAAAAGGACTACCATTTTCTGTGGAATAATTTGTCTGTAAATGTTGACACACATTGTTTACGTATTTCAATGCATTGGCAAGCTAGTGCACATAATCGTAATATGTGAAATGGATTGAGTACATTTAATTATTAAGTAACCATACAATAAAAATTATAACTTGTATAAATGTAAGTTAAGTGGGTGTGTTTCTACAAAACTCTTTTTTTTAATACAAGATTAAGAGACTACGAAAGAAGCGATTACTAGACCTAGTTTAATGCACCATTATTCTGGATTCCGAAATCTATTTTAGAACAGTTTGGTTGAAAAACTCAGTTATTATAGAAGTAAATCAATTGTTTAAGTAAAATATATAAATTATTTCAACCAAATTAGTAATCAAATAATTAATAATATGACAAATTTTACTCTGACTAATACTACTAAAAATACACTCGTCCATGTCAATATAGATGGGGACTTGATATTTTAAAACTTCTATGGATACCACATTTATTTGTTAAACAAAACACATAGTTTGTACCTAAATTCATTACTGTAGACTATTTTTTGAATTGAATTAAGAAATCCACTCCCAACCAAATATATATATATATATATATATATATATAGCCTATATTAAAATTATTTTTTTAAATTAAAATATTTGTGTAATAAATTGAGATCGCATTTTTTTAAACTTTTAGTTCAAATTTAAAAATTATTTGAAAATATATTTCATTTTGTTTTAAAATATCTGCTTGACTACTCTAAACACAATTAGAAATATTATATTATAGTTATACTACCAATTAGTGTTGGAAGTGGCGGATTTGAAATAAGATATAGGATTATTCTCAATAAAAGTAAACTTTGACAATTGTAGAAAATATAAGTGAAATAATTTCGTTTCGATCTCCGTGGCCGAGAGGTAGGCTACATAATAAAGATACAAACATGAACGACTTGATAACCGCTTAATATTCATCATAACAGCTGTACTTTTAATATTAACTCATCATTAAGAGACGTGCTGGTGCTATTGCTATAATTTAAAAGTGGAAGTTAGTCAAAATATAACTGTAATAACTTAACCACAATACATATTAAATTGTTATATTATATACCTAAATATTCTACAAACTATGATATTACAATTACAATAACAATTACTTACTCTAATAAATCCCTCATAATTTCCCTTGGCTGGAATAGTGTTATTCAGATATTCGGTGTTAATAGAAGCTGCGTCTTTTACCAGTTGGTCAGGAGACTTCTTGTTTCGAATATCATTAGTTATAAAATATGTAAGTTTGGAAGGAAGTTCTGTATAATAAGTACTATTCTCTGAAACATTGATATTAAATTGTTATTTATGATATTTACCACCATTTGTGTAAAAGTATACAGAGTAAAAACACAATTTGACAATCAAATTCACATAACAAGGGCTCTGACATAAAATATTGGAAGATATTTAAAATGTGGAAGCGGTGAAATCAATAAATGTGATGATTTATAACCAACATCGCTGCGATAATTTGTAATTAGATGAAAATAACAGTTTCTTCAGTCCACGTTATTTTCCCCAGATTATTGTTTTTTATCGAAAGATGACATATTAGCTTCATTCTATTACTAGTAGCTACATTTTAACAAACTATTTTTGAAATTATAAAGGACGATTTTTTTTTAAATAGGACTCTCTTATTTTAAATAAGAGCAAAATGTAAATTTAACATTATGTAAAATAACTTGTGTATAACCAAACTATGTCAGCATTCCAAAAATGACCAAATCAGTTCCTAAGTTTGGCCCCGTAATAATGTAAAGTCGTTAGGGAATCAGACAGATTGATATAAATAAATAAATAAATGATATATAATATATTAGCTCTTTTAATCATGACATAACATTCTATTTACTAAGTCACGAAATAACTGCAATTATAGGTGTATTCGAGAGTCTGTACTGCCTGCAGTTAGTAATTTAATCGCACAGTTCTAATTAGTAATTGAAACTTAATTCCGAGTATATTTTATGTTGGATTGATTATATTAAAATATAGGTTATTGAATCTATTTTTTTTTGTTTATTAATAATTTTTAATAACAATTAGATGACACAAAATTTTAAACACAGTGTCTACAAATAAATGAGAATCCTAAAAGAATACCATAAACAATTAAAGTTACTATACCAGTGTACAGTTCATTTTTAAATAATGTGTTAAAAGTGGAAGTTGAATACTTGCAAGGTCTACTCATAACATTTAACTGACGTAAACACTCATAATAAAAAAATATCGTTCATAATAAAAGTATAGACGTAAAATATTAGATAATTTATGTTAGGTACCTGGTCTTATTTCCATGAGTCCTTCATCATGATTGACACCCATTATTAGAGAAACATTACTTCGACTATTTTTTATAAGGTTGGCAGGTGTGTCAGTGAGAAAAGCTGAATCGCTCTTTTCTTCTAAACTTGGTACAAAAGCAAATTGGTTTCCTCGAACAACGGCCTTTAAAACAAAGGAACAAAACACTTTGAATATGCTTGCTCTTAAGAATCAAAAATATTACAACGTAAAATTAGTCCATAATTATGACTAATACGTCTATTTAAAACTATCAAATATGTGGATTTTACCTTCATTTCCCAAACAGGAAATTATAGAAGTTTCTAACCTAACCAATGTTTTAAAATAATTAGTGATTTATTTTCATATCATAACATTTCTCGTTATGCTCCGAACTTTAAAGGAAATATATTCATATGTGGATTAAAAAATTAAAACCGAGTAAGAGCAACTCTTTACTTACTGAGACATTAAGTCCCGATTTTTTGCACAATTTAATTCATTTGTTCTTTAATTACTGTTTAAATCCATTATTTTCTTTATAATTTTAGTGGAATCATATCTTGTGGGTCGTGTGTTCTGCGTTGTGAATGGCGATGCTAGATCAAACTTCTATCCCATACTTGCTGGAGTGCCACAGGGCAGTGTTCTCGGACCCATCTTGTATCTGTTATACACGGCAGATATTCCTACCACTAATAATTCAACTGTTGCTACATTTGCAGATGACACAGTAATATTAACCACTGGTGAAACTCAAGCTCAGGCAACTGAACATCTTCAAAGTTGTCTTGATCGGGTATCGAAATGGACCTGTGACTGGAAAATCAAGCTAAATGAACAAAAGTCAACACATGTTACATTTTCCTTGCGACACGTAGATACTAGGCAATGTGTTTATATAAATAGCAAGCTAATACCACAACATGATTCGGTTAAATATTTGGGAATGCATCTTGATAAACACCTTACATGGAAAATCCACGTGAAAAAAAAGTAGAAAGGATTCGCCTTAAAGTACGTCAAATGTACTGGCTAATTGGCAGGAAATCGCAATTGGACCTTTATAATAAAAGACTACTGTATTTAACTATAATCAGACCAATTTGGACCTATGGTGTGGAACTTTGGGGATGTACAAAGAAATCTAATCGACTGTTGGTACAAAGAAGCCAAAACAGTGTAATTCGAGCAATGACCAACGCAAGATGGTATCAGCGTAATGATGATCTACATTCAGACTTAAACCTGAAATCTGTGGAAGACGTTATAAAAGATTATGCAAATAGACATGAGAAGAGACTCCTTAATCATGTTAACGTGGAAGCTTTACAACTATTGGACACGGAACTATGTACAAGAAGACTTTGCCGGATGAAGCCACAGGATCTATCATAATTTATTTTTGTTTGTTTTGTTTTAGATACCTAATAAGGTTTGCATAGTTAGAACCTAGATTATGTTTTAGGATTCAATGCATGTTTTTCGCTTTCTTGTATATGTATTAATTATTTAAGCAGTAGCTTAAGATTGTAATATTCTAGTATGGCAAAATAAAAAAAAATAAAAAAAAAAAAAATTATAATTTTAGAGTTAATTTACCTCTTCAGGTAATGGTATATCTTGATATTTCCTATATAGATTGACATCTGCTGTTTGAAGACATGTGATATCGATGTTGCCATTTTTGGTACAGTTTAAAAGGTCAGAAAACTGTTTTCCTCTCTCTTTAAAACCAGTCTCCAGGAAAGTCCAGTCAGAGAGTGCATTTCCACTCTCTGCGATTGCATAATTGAATAAACCTGTGAACATAAATTATGGAGTATAACAGGAATATAATATGTTGCATTTAAGTATAATAGTCTCCATAACAAGGTCAGTGTGTTTGAATATTCTGTAAACACAATTATGGAGTATTGTGTGAATGTAACAGGTCTCATGTTCTCCCAAATGACTTTTTATGCATATGCACGGGAAGGATGTTAGGAAGATGAATGACAAACAAGTATGCAGTAAAGCATAACCGAATTAGGTAGTGTATGGTTAACTTCAATTACAGGCCTTCAGGTTTCCTGAGATACGACAGATCTTGACAATTTTTCTTCATCTATTATTATTTACTGAATTTGTGATTTATTACATGATTTAGTTATTTTCATCTTTATTATATAATATTGCATATTTAGGGAGGAATCCTTTTCTCAAGGTATTACGCGTACCGTTTTCCCAACTTTTGACAGATGACCCCAGATTTAAATGCAAAGTTGACATTGTACAGTTCATCTCTTCGTCACAGAAATAGTACTGTACTATAATGTAGTTCTTGATACATATAGTTATTATAGGTGAGGATAGGTCTGTAGATTACACAATTTTTCCCAATAGCTAAGTTTTTCTGAACTAATCAGTGCAGTTAGACTTCAATTTGAAATATTACTAAATGTAAATTACAAATAAACTATTGAATTTGTTTAATATGTAACCATTTCAGACGTCATTATTTATTTTATTATTAGACAAAGAGAAATTTTATCTAAGGGAATTATTAAAGGACATATATATATATATATATATATATATATATATATATATAACCTTAACTGCATTGTTAAACATTTTGTATGAATAATTCTCCATACATTAGTATAAGACTAGGTTGAGCTCTATATCACAGACGTATTTTGAAGATTTTAATTACAACAATAACTTGTTTCCAAGATGAACATCTTTGGACGTATTATTTTATTTAAAAATAAACTATAACTTGTAATATTCGATATTTATTCAAAATATTTTTTTAAGTGTTTTATTTTATAAGGAAATAATAATAACACTTTCTATTGATGTAACTTTCGTAAAAGTATAGTTGTACTCTAGCTTATAGTAGCGTGGAAACTGCATCATACAATATTGTCTATGGAACTGTCTAAGGTCCAATACCGTAGAAACTGTCACCATTTGCTGATAAAGAACCCATTTACTATAGGTACATACTCTCACTATATAATAAAGGTTTCTGCCTACAAATTCTTACCGTTAATTATAACATTTGCTTTATCCATTGCCATATGAACATTTAGAAGCTTCTACTCATACTACTCGTTGGCTCTGAAGGATGTGTACTCTACCTGTCAGCCTTAGATACGTCCCATAGGCTATCAATATATCTGTCTGATATTCTCATAATTGAGGTAAATATTAGAGTAAAATATGTAATATACAAATTTAAATTATGTAATTGAATACTAACAGAAGATTTGAATTCGATAAATTAATATTAATTTACAAATAATGCTTTTAAAATAATAAAGTAGTAAAGTACCTAATTATAAAAATTAGTTTTAATTTGGGAATTTAGTTACTCCCTGCATAATCGTAATATTATCGGAAAGAAACGCAGCTATTGAAATTAAAATTTAAAAAATTATAGCTGTACAATTTGAAAACAACTGTTTAATAAACAAAAATAATAATTAATAAATTGTCTGATTAACAGGACATAATATCAGGAGTGACATCCCAATTGTAACGTCCAACCTAAGTTTTAAGACTGATTTAATATTTACAGCCCGTCCGTCACGTGCTGGCCCCTAGCGTATTACCTCTGAAACACAGAATCAGACGATTGGACTGTAAACTGCCCTGAGGCTAAAATTGAACCTTCAGGCAATCTCTTTCAAGAGATAATAGTAGTCATTCTAGTTTTGCGGTGCAATGTACGTCGCTACCTTTCTAAATTAAAAAAAAAACTAGTTTAACTTCAAAAATGAGACAAACTCTTAACTAAAGGCTTGCAAAAATTCATTTCAAAAACTGAAATGGCCGTCTTAATTTTTCTAAATTTTAAAAAGTAGTCATGATAAGTTTTAATAGAATCGATCTCTCTCTTCGCAAGCATTTTCATCAAATTTTTCCCGGATTTCGACATCACTAATCCAGGTAAAACAAAATTTCATTTTAAACTTTATTGAGTTGACTATGTTAAAATATGTTTTCTGTTCATAAAACTAAAATTTAAAATCTGTTTTTAATTATAATTAAACCTTAGGTTATCTGTAATATTTTTTTAGGAGTATAAGTTTAGTTATTGTAAAGTCAAATCACCAATTAAAGAAATCATTAAACTTAATTTCAACTAAATTTTAAATTGTCTACAAATCATTCGAGCCTAAATTTAAACAATCTTTTAAAACGAAAAGCCTATCTTCTGGTTTTTTTTTTAATAAATTAAAGTCATTCAGTAATTAATTTGAACATATATAACATTTCGTTTTCAAAAAATTGCATTTTAATTAAACGTAGTTACAGAGAAATATGTTGCTCATAAAGCTACAACAGAAATGTTTTAACCTGTCAAGATATGTCTTTTCATTCTGTAATTCGACATGTTTTTTTGTACAGCTATACGCTGGTTCGAGCAGGCTAAAAAATTTAAGATCTTGCTGTATATTTTAAGTCCAGGATATGACCTGAGGATCTTTTCAAATAATAAAAAAAATAAAAAGTGAAAAACAAAAGAACAATTCAACCTGTGATATTCTATTAGTGGAAAACTTGAAAGTGAATTTGTGAATGATATTTTGAATGTCTTTGTAAAAAAATATATATAAAATTACAACAACATCTATTTAATTTTTTTGAAAAATGCAAAACTAAAAATAAATTTTCTTTTGGATGGGATAAGTGTGCAACTTTCGATTTCACGACCCCAAAGGGGTTAATTTTCTAATTTTTTAGATTGACGTCAATAATTAATAATTATTTTCCTTTTTTTGCTAAAATATTTATTTAGAACTTTTTTTTTTAGTTGGCCAACTTATATATACCTATGTATGTATATGTGTAATTAAATAATTAAATTTTGTTTTTCTTTTTATATATAGTTTAAATTTAAATATTTTAAACATAGGATATTTTAATGAATTGTCATCATTATATATGTTCTTTAAAAAACTTTACTTTGTATTAAAATTATATTGGGGGGGGTTGGTTCTTAAGGGCATATAAAAGTGTAAAAGACTAGCTATAAATGAATTGTTAATTGTTACTTTACAAAATATTCATTTCATAAACAAAAAAACTGTTAACCTATGTTATATGCTGACTTTGTTGTAAATGGTTAACTCAACACTAGAATCGGTGTTCTTCTTATTCAAACATATTACCATTCCTGATTCCAGAAACATCTATTTAAGGATCTTATCCTTAATAACAAATGGTAATACAAGTGATAGAAAACAATACGACAGTGTAACATGTTTTTCGAATTAACTTGTTTTGCGGCATTATTTTACAATATGGAGAGTCATAAAATTACCGCAATGTTGTAAAATGAGCATTTAATAACCGTAAATTTATTTAGGGAGCCCGTTCTCTGCTAGACATTTGTATGAAATATTAGTAAATTAAATTAGCTGTATCTTGTATATATCATTCTTCTCACTTTTTAAACATAAAGGTGTTTAAATATTTTTTTTAAATTTGTACAGAGAAACTAAGGAAAACTTTAATATATATATATATATATATATATATATATATATATATATATTCTGTAAAACATTACAGATTTTATAGTAATACTATTTGTGGACCAAGAACCAATATATTTGTATGCAGTTTTGAAATTACCAAATCCCTAAATTAAATCATACAAGTAGCTCATAATAGATACAGTTTTTTTTCTCAAAAGAGACATATTTAATATTATAATTCTGTAGTTATAAATTACGGTTCACTTTTATTAATGAGATTTATATAATTTAATGAAATTTAGTGTTTGTTTCAATACCGCAATATGATTGTACCCTCGTATAATCAATGTCCACTAGATTTGTAGATTATAATACATTCTAGCACAGCTTAGTCTTATGCGTACAGCGATCAGGCAGGCCTCTAATATATATTCCAACTCCGACTATTATGGTATAAATTTGATCTTTGAGTGTCCTTAAAATTTTAAGTGAACGAAATCTATTAATATGGCATACTAACCTACAGACTTAGGAGACAGATACTGGAAGATAACCGAAGCAGCTCCTGCACTTTCACCGAATATAGTTACTCTGTTAGGATCTCCACCAAATTTGCTGATTTCATTCTTTACCCATTGCAAACCAAGATTTTGGTCTTTAAGGCCTGCATTTCCTGGAGCATCTGCAGTTCCTAGATTCAAGAAACCTAAACAAAATCCATCAAACTTTCACTTACGGGTTGTTTTTTTCATTATATTATATATCTTTACTGTGTTATCTACCTTATATAAAAAAAAGACAATTTTAAATTAATTTGAGATTTATTTCATAGTTTTGAGAGAATAGACTTTTAATTTCTTACTTATATTCGTTCCATCCCTATTTTGTTCTCTTTTGTATTTAGGGATTTAATTATGAAAACTTTGAGAGTTATGACAATACATTGAGCAAATTATAAATAATTTTGATGTAGAATCTGTTTCATTAAAAACCTGCTGTAATTTTAATTATTAAAATAATTCAGATTCCCTAATCACTGTTATTTACATAACAAGCTCATTTACAATACTAATTATGTCATTATATTGGGAGAAAAAAAATTACAACTTAATTTTCATGATAATACTTATTACGTAAGTAATGTACTAGGTGGTTTTTGTGAAAAAGTATTTTATTTTCCTTTACGACTGTATGATTTGAAGATTTGAGCATTCTATTTTCAAGCTCTACTGTACTTCTCTTAATGATTTTGATTTATTTGGAGAACAGAGTGTTGTAGATAATACCAGTTTTTCCCTTCCTTTATATTGAAATCGAGTATACTTTTTATCTACGCTTCCCCTTTCCAAAAACAAATTTCTTCCATTTAATTACTGAGTGAGTGGTTGGTGGATTATTCACTAACGGCCTTTAGAACAATTATTAAAATATTATTTATATATTGCCATAATAAAACATCGATATTTTTCTCTCCCTCTTCTCTCCATTTATTAATTAATTCTGTTTTCTCACCTCAATCGCGAATTACCACCAAATTAAAACTATAAACTAATTATCAAGTGACAAATATACGATCTAGGCTGAGTATCGAACCCAGGACCTTTGGTTTTACGCTCCAGTGCTCTTCCCACTGAGCTATCCTTGATCGCTTCCCAGCATAGGTCGTACCAGCATAGGGTTCGATTACCAGTTTAGGTTGTATAGGTTATTCACAAGTTTAGGTTATTCACTTGAAATAAATATTCAATCAAATGTATAAAAGTTGAAATCAATAAATTAATATAAAACTATGACATATTTTCTTATTCCATTTTGGACATTGTTCACCCCTTATGGTTCTTGCTTGAACCAACCAAACACTTTTCTTTTAATTAATTGTTTTACTTTTTTCTGTAATTTTGGTTATGGATACTGCTAACATTTCAAGTGTTAATGCCATTCCTATTCTTTTTTAAATCGATGCAATCCTTCCCCCCACCATAAGTGGATAAATAGTTTGACAGCCGACCAGTCCAAGTCATTATTGATTAAGTGAAATATCGCTTTTCCCGAGACTATGGAATTGAATTCGCTCTGAACTGTATCTTAAATCTGATCCTCGAGCAGACCTTACAATGGATAAACCATTATTCATTAAACCAATCAGTGTAGAAAACAAAACCATAACATCAATTTACTAAACCGGTGATATCTTAATTTATAACTGGCCTCAGAAATACACCTAGTTTCACCGCCCTCAGGGCTAGTGATTTAGATATCCTAAATCCAACGCTAGACTAACACTTTTCCTTTTTCCTTTATCCTTTTTTCACATTTCCTTTTTTTAAAAGATGGGTTGCTATTTTCCCCATTCGGGAATAACACCATCATTTAATGGTTAACTACACGCCTTATTAAAAAAATAGTTAATTCTAATATCCACGTGACTTCTAGCTGGTGCCCCTCTTCCAATAACTCACCCTGGACCTTCGACCGTGCATATCACCATGTACACTCAGACCCAAAAATGTTCACGTATGTTAGCAAACCAAACTCCCGTTACGCGGCTGCCAACTAAATAGGGAGATTAAAATATGTTTAAGTTTAGGAGGGTTTTATAGGTTCTTTATATTTCAAAAGACAAATGAGAATACGAATTTTCATCATTACTTTAAAACATAAATATGTGTTGTAAATTAGGTATATGTAAAATTATTCATTTTAATGATAAAACTTACTATTAAGTTCCTTACTCACTATTTATATTAACTTTTTGTCGGTTTATCAGACGGCTTTAGAATAAATGAAACATACAACCTAATAAATTGAATATAAAATAGAGACCATACAGAATAAAACATTGTGATAAACCACTATTATCTCAGTCAATTTCAACAGTTTGTTGAAATGTAATTATAAGTTCATTCAATAGAAATATGTTCTTAATTTGCACGTATATTCAGATAAAAAATAGCTTATCGTCAAATATGGAGGAATAATACTCGTTTCGGTTGTGAATATGTTAAAATTTATATTTAAAGAAATATATTTATTTTTTATATTTATTTATCACTGCCAACCATAGATTTTTGAAAGCTCTTGTGATCGTGAAGTCTTTTATAGTACAAATAATACTTTTTTTTTTTAATCTTCAAGGATTATTCAGTTATTCTCTTGTATTTAACCGAATAGAAAAGTTGCTTCATAAAAATAAAATTATCATGTTTTTATTAGCTTAAAAAACCTGTACGTTGTAGACCTTGGAACTCTGTCTATTGATCTAGACAATGGTATTCTTAAATATAAAACATATTATTTATTACTAAAAACATTTAAATATTATTTAAATATTATCTATCAAACTAACAGTATCCGAATAGTATCAATATTTTGAGTTCAATTTAATTATGTGCAATCAATAATATCGGTTACAATGTACAGTGAATATGTTTTTGTGCATAAAATTAAGGTCTGCTAATTTCAAAATGGTGACCTCCCCTGTGTATTCTATTTATATATTTAAAAATGATATTTACAATAACTTAAATACGTTACATGGAATTTAGTTTTACAGACAAAAACCAAGTTTTTAATCATTTCCATATTCTTTCAGTTAATCTTACCTAAAACTGATACTCTGTAATTGACTGATACAAACACGATCTCTTGGTCTACTAAGAAATCTGCACCCGTAAATGAAGGGTTGTTTGAACCTCCAACAAAGCCTCCCCCGTATATCCAAACCATAACAGGTAGTGGATTACTAGTTATTACATTCTGAAATAATAATATATAATAATTTTTATGTTTGTAAGAAGTGTTTCTAGTAATAACTTTTATAGTATATCTTACACACTGTTACAAACGAGTTATTTGACAAATAAAAGTTGTGTGGTTCCCTTATCCCCAGAATATATGTTTTTTTTACAAAAAACATACCTGTCGTTAGAGGATTTCCCAAACAAGTTTTGGTTTTATTAAATAAATATTGCATTCCAGTAATTCGGTCTTGTTTCAATCTTTTCATTTATAGCATAGAATATAGAGATAGTTGCTATAAGTCAGATATACAAAATATCTATTTGAATAAAATAATAATTTTGTCTCAATTTTAATAGAGTGTAGTACTCTAAGGATAAAAACCAATCCCCATATTTATAAATATTAAGTACAGGAGTGGTCTGATTTAATGGGAAATAGAACCAATATTGTTTAGGTTCAATCATTACAAATCTTGTTATAAATATTTTAACATAATTTTCTAGTTATGTAGCAACTAGGCAAACTACAATAAAAGAAAACTTCAGTTCCAGTGTATTTAATTTGGTAAATACTAATCTCAACCAGATCTAAAGATATGATTAGTTCTTTTTTTAATTTTATTACCAAATTTTCATAACATAGGCTAATTCTAAATATTAAAGCTTTTTCATTTAATTTATAAATTTTTATATTCCCTAAATGCGGCTATATTCAGATATTAACATCTCCTCATCGTTCTGTGTGTAAGTTATTTAGTATTAATATAAGTTTATAACAATCTTGGATTAATATAACCTATACACACATACACAAAGACATGACAAGTTGAAAAAATACACATCACTTTAAAAAATTGATTAAATAAATATTTCAAATAAAAAATATAGACCTAGACGTAGTACCTAATATATAATATACGCTTGGAAAAATAATGTTTAAGCCTTAAGATCAATAAATTAATATAATTAAATACATACATAAAGGCTGCAAGACGAGTATACAGATTAGTTTCAATGTCGTTTGTAAAGAGGTAATTTTTTATCACTCATAACTCAAAAATTGAATCAAAAACAAATTCAACTGAGAAGTGTACGTTGGGCATACCCTATGCTGGGAAGCAATCAAGGATGGCTCGGTTGGTAGAGCATTGGCGCGTAAAGCTAAAGGTCCTGGGTTCGATTCTCAGTCTAGGTCGCGTATATTTTTCATTTGTAATAATTATTAATATAAGTAATTGTTATTGAAAAAAGTTCCGTAAAAAGATATAATGAGCTTAGAAGACTAAATAATACATCAAAACCGTATAAGTCGGTTTAGTAATTGCATAGTGTGTTTGTAAAACATGTAACATTTGAAATCATCTATGAATATAAAATCATAAAAAATCTATTGTTTTAAAAATAAATTTACCAATATAAGAGACATTTTCATTTTATGTTTTGACATATATATTGCAAGAAATTAATATATAAAGTTGAGACTGTTTGAAAGTTTAGACTAATGTATTTGTGACTTTGAAAATTTGGACTCGTAGTGTTGTAAAAACACCAAAAACTCCAAGTTGTTAAAATTTCTAAAATTGGGCATATACGGAGACGTTAAAAGACTAAAACTGAAACCATTCTCTTGATATATATTTGTATTTATTTATTTATTTAATTTATGGTCCCACATAACAAACCGGTAAAGAGTTATTTGAGGTAATAATAGAAGAAGTTAGAAAGTGTCTGTTACCCAAATATCATCAGATAGTTTTTATAACTCAATTTTTACGTGGGAAAGAGTACAAAAAGTTTCAGCTACAGACATTATCAGGTAATTTATGTAATGAAATTTGGACTTGGGGAAAAGTATAGGCTAAATGTTTCGGCCATAAGACATTATCAGATACTTTTAAAATACCATATTTGTTCGTAAACTAAACATTTCCCTGAAACACTAACGTTTTTCATTGTGTAGTCTCATATATATATGTTGCTTAAAAGAAGATTATATCCTTAGTAAAACAAAAATATAAAAGTTGAAACTATGGTAAATGACCTAAATCTGGTTACCTTGAGTCGATATAATATGTTGTATAAAGCAGAAAACAGTTTGTATTATGGTATTAAGCTAAATACATAATATTTAACACTGAATAACTAAGATAGCCTATAAATTGATAAATTTATATTGATAAAATTTATGTTGTGAAATGTAAACAGTTATAAAGCTAAAAGGACATGTAACTACTTTGAGAAGTATTGAACATCATCAGTTTCTAAAAGTGTAATTACTTTTTCCAAAATTGATTAGTAAGTCGTAGAGATTATGATGGTAACATAAAAATTTGTATGTTATGTTAAAATAATAAAAATTGAGTCTCTCTTCGATATTTCAACTATGTATATATATAGTTATTAAGTTCAATGTTTGGAGAGTTGGAGGGGTTCTTTGAACCCCCCCCCCCCATTCTCCAAAGTTTTGTGTTTAAGTTGAATAAAAATATTTTGGTTCTTTCATGGCCCAAGACATGGAAATTACTTGAAAATGAATGAAATTTTCAATTTTTTAAAAACATTTTGTGACCCCAAAATTTACCTCTATTGTGGTACAACTGTTTGAAATAGTGTAATATAATAATAGTAAAAAATTTAAAGTTTCGGCACAAATACATTAACCAGGTCACTTTTATATCCATTTTGTGCCTAAACTATGCTTCCTGGCAACTTTTTCCGACATGTTTAAATGGATTAATATAATGTGTAAATTGAAATATAACATGAATTATTCACACAGTTAGAATAAAACTCAGAAGTTCATTGTAGTATGGAAAAATGTTTAAATTTATTTTAAACATAAGCATTTTTTAGTTGTTACAAAATAATCCGTAATAAGGATTTTACACAATATATATATATAACGTATATGTATGTTTAGAAATTACATAACCAAAAGAGTGTTTGTAAATCACAAAAACAATTCCATGATATTAAAATAATGTATCAATGCCTCCTGAAACATAGCTCAAATATTGGAACTGTTAATACAGTATATTTTAGAATATGACTCTAATAATGTACAAACTGTAAAATTGTAGGTTTTTAATTCAATAAAATTCCATAAATTTAATTCACAGTAAATAATAACTGACATGTAAAATTATACAAATAAACATATATTGTTACAGATGTTAAATTAAGCATCTACAGACAACTGACATCATTTTTAAACACGTTTCATAATATTGACTGTATCTATCTATTCGGAGAATATTGTTGCCTAAAAATTTAAAGTAGGATGTTAAAGTATTGAAGTTTGTCTTATAATTAATATAGAATATTTTACTTCAACACAGACAAAACTGTTTAGTCCCTTCTACTAAACTTTAATTATCGCTTAAAAAATTTTTAAAAATAAGAGAAATGGACTTTCGTAGATTTTTGTTATCAGAATGGGAGAGACAATTTTTAAAATAAATATTTTTTTCATATATTTATTTTTCATTGTAGAATTAAATATACGCCAGAAAACAACCAAAATAAGGTTCTAACGGCCTTAATAACATTCAGTTTATACTTGAATAATTCTTGGTAGTTTATTGTTAGTTTAGTACTAGACAGAATATATAGTCAGGAGAGAAATCCAATATTGAGTGATTGTGTGACTCTGGTTACCTTTTCGGACATATCCAACCTGGGTGACAATGACCTCTAGGCTTTTCAGTATTTATTAAAGTATGGTAATTCATTAAAATATATGATGAATATGTGATTCTGTATCATTGTTTTAAACAGAAGCATATGCAATTCTTAATTTTTTTTATATGACAGAAGTACCATTCCATCATAATATATTTATATTTAGTGATTTGGAATACAACACTAAAACATAAAATTAAATTTAACACTAATTTCATAAATTTAGATACCTGTGGTGTGTAAACATTGACAGTTAAACAATCTTCGCTAGATGGTCCTCTTATGAACTGTACATTTTGGATACAATCAACAACTTGATTGTCTGTTAGATTCTTAGTTACATTCCACTTGCCAATGGGCACTGGTGCCTGTAACAAATCGTACAAAAGTAATTATTTTATTAGTTTTTTTTTTCAAGCCTAGAGCAAATAAGATCCTTATAAAAAATAATCATTGTTTTGATAAGATTATTACAAAATTTATAAATGACAACTGAAAGTACATGAAAACAAACCTAATATTAAAATGTACATCTTACAATGGAAAACAAAGAAACACCCATCCATATATATATATATATATATATATATATATATATATATATATAATGTGTGTGTACGTTTATGGACACTCATACCATACTTACATATTATAAATATACGAAAGAAGAAAATTACCTAATTTTTGTTCAAATATCTAGGCCTTGATGAGTAGTAGCAAATCGTGCTTTGATATAAGGTCGCCAAATGTAATTAGACATTTCATTTGGACTGATCATAAACCCAGTTGATATGATTGTATATTTATTCCAAAATATATTTATGTAAAATTGGTCAGCCTATTTCCTGACCACCTCCAGAGAAATTTAGAATTATGTACTATCATAACTAAAAGGCATTTATATATTTCTTGTCTAAGAGCTTAAGTTAAATCAAACACATTACTTTCCTGTATTATTTTTTCACTCACTACAACTTGAAAAATACTATTTTGCCTAATTTTACACTTTGTAATTTTTGCGTAAGGCTATCTATTTTTTTTTTTTTTTTTTTTTTTTTCAAATATCTTGGCCGTAATGCCTATTGGCAAATCGTGCTTTGATTTAAGGCCACTAACGATTATCAGACATTTCATGAAGACTGGACAAAGTCCACTTTGTTATTATTTGTTATTCATTAAAAAAAGAAAGTATCTAAAAACATGTCAGATTTTTGCCTAGGCACAGTGGCCACCCCAAGAAAAAAAATACAATCATGACATTGCACCACGATGACAAAAAGATATTTACATATTTCGAGTTATAGAAGTTGTTTAAGGAATCTATATTTTACTTGTGTTTTTTGTAACTTACTACAACTTAAAAACAGTTTTATTGCGTAATTTTTCAGTTTTAGTTAATTAATGGGCTTAAAACGGTTGTTAACTACACCTGCGTCTTTGATAATTTACACAATGTTAGGGATAATATGTAATATTTATTTATAATATTATCAATTATGCAATTTCTGTTTATTATTTCTCCATCATTGTAGTAAGTAGTAATAACAACAAATTTGTTATTTTAAATTTTATGTTCTTCACCTATTGTGTGAACAATTTAACTTTTATCGAAAGTATATTATACTTTAGTATAATATTATAAATTTGATACATAGAATAAAGTTAGTCCAAAGTCATTCACATGAAAATTTTAATAATTATTATCAAAACCTGAGGAAAGGTAATGATTTCCCCTCTTTGTCCTCCCTTGCAGGTTTATGGTGGTTATATATTTAAGTAACAATATCTCATATTTCGAAAGTAGGGGAAAAGCAAAGCAAAATAATAAAAATGTGTTACACCAAACGTATCATGGGTTTGTATTGCCCTTACAAAGTGTTACCTATGTTTCTAAATATAAAAGTAATATGTCTGGAACCTTTACAAAGGGTCATTATCGCATACGTTTGACGCATAGTGATAGATTACTTTTATTTTCAGGATCTGAAGACTTGTTGGTCGAACTACTCGATAGAAAAAAATGGATATTACTACTTCCTTCTGTTTTGATCTAGGGTGAAATTACGCTTTATTATTTTTATTGCGCGTGTCTCGGTTAGGGGCACGAAAAGAAGGACCTTCTGAGGACTGGTATTTTAAATTTATGAAATGAAATGGATATTACAAAATCGGTTCTGCTATCCTCTGGAATATGATCAATCTTTCATTTTCTCGCTTACTTATTTTAAATTCGCTGATGTCCTGTAGATTTTATAATAAATATTACATAGCAACTGAAGTACGTTCAAAAAGCCACATGTTACATATTTTACATAATAAAATTACTTAATATTAGTTAAACCATATTTAATATGTGTATACCTTTAGAAAAAATTCAAACTTCTTAGAGTAATATTTAGACTTTACATAACTGTTGTCAGTCCTAATGTAAAGATTGCATTACAAAATTTGTAGTCATTGTAAGAAGGATAACTAACCTCGGAACTATAACAAATAACATCAATTTGCACCAGTTATAGTACAAATGAAATTAAATAACGTGATAAGAGATCGAGGAATATTGTCAACAGGTTTGGTTAGGTTAGGTTAAATCTATAATTGTATTTAATTAACTTTAATAGGTTCTTTTCCATACGTAATATATTCAGGCAGAAATTTTTTTTTTTTATTCTTTTATCGGCACCTAGATGTGTTCATACAACCTTACTTTAATCAAAATAGAAAACAAGTAAAACAAAATATTTTTTCCACGTTATATATACACCCGTAATATTTTTGTATTAAACAAAATTCATTTATGTGACATGGTTTTGAACACGTAAATAATATCCCTCCGCATTAATGTGAGAAATTCACCTAACATCTACATCGAAAATGCTACTCTCAAACCGTAAAGAGGTCAAAAATTTCCCCTTAATTATATATTAATAACATGAAATAACGTTAGTACCAGTGTCGTTTTTATCACACTATAATTTAGAACAAAATATATCTGTATTGATAGCTTATTGTGTAAAATAAATCACACAAAATCACTAGGAGTGGGTATAGATGAAATAACCATGATCTCATTAAGATTAAAGAATTGAAAAAAGAATATCCCCACTTCTTTTGACCAGCTGGAAGCTCCGGCAGGCTGGAGACCGCGTATACTTTAGCCGAATCTTGTCTGGATGGGTCAAGGAGTCGGGTTAGGACGCTAATTAACGCACGCAACGCAAGTTAAATTAAATGTTATCTTTTATTCTAGAACCGAATTAAAAAAATACAGTAATAATTATAATTTATACAAAAGACAACGGCTAGATAAAAGCCTTAATAGCGGCCGGAAAGCATACTTATTAATTTAGATAGCACGTGGCCGAAAATAGACTGACATCGTCCCGTAGCAGTCTGCCGTTCAACCTTCTTCTCGCGGCTCTCTGAACAGACTCTCCCTTGGCTGGTTCAAACCCTCCACTCCTCGTCTTCCCCCCCCCCTTTCTACGTGATCTTGTACTGCTCAACAAAATCGCAAGTGCCACTTGATATTTTATTAATTAGAAATCCTTCCCGTTACATCCCAATTTATTCTCGTTATAGTTTTCATTTTGTGGGGCTCCTTGGCTGGGCCCCAATATTGAGTGGATTGTTTGTAAACAACCGAATAAACCATTATCCAATGAGAATTATAACTGTGTATCAAAGCCAAAGTTAACAAAAGCTCTTCTCAAAATACACAGCTGTGAGCTATATTATCTTTGTACCTTTACATTTACTTACCTTAAATCTTAGTTCTCTTAAAGGTGGTTCTGCGAAAGGTATACCTCGAAATACTCTCATATTTTTGCTTGGTGTAGATTTGGACACTTCTAACCTACCAATAATAGTCCCAGTACTAAGTTCTATAGTAAGTCCATCTCCATTCACTGCTTCACTTTATGGTAAACAAAGAAAATTATTATTATTTTGTACATTATCGGCATTTTAACATTTGTTTCAAATGTTTACTTGTCCTTCAAATATTGTTGTCTTCACTTCGGCCGATTTGCTTATATACAATATAAAATGTTTTATGATACCTTGTTAATTTTACATATTTTAATAATTAACCATGAAACTGTTATTTTATAAACGATGGCGAAGAACCCGGTTTGGTTGGGTTATTAAACTTTAAAATTTACTATAGCCTTATTAAACCCGTTATGACTTAATGCGAATTTTACCAAACGGCTACACACCACACGTAGTTTGGAGAACTTAAATAACAAGTGTTCTATGGAAATGGAGCAATAATAGGTCGTAATTTTTTTAATAGTAGCTTTCAATGTCTCTAATTGTGCAATTGACGATCTGTGTATATGTATTTTATATTCCCGATCGACAGAAGAGCGGATTCGGATGCACAGATAGCAACAACGGACAAACTTATCCCTACTCTTGGTCAAACGTATGTTTTATTCAACACTGGTGCGTTAAATTTAAGATTTAAGTTACTTGACGGATTAAGTATAGTTGAAGGACTTGAAACAAAATTAAGATTTTAAAATATAATTAAATAAATAATCAGAGATTGCATTTCAAAATGAGTTAAATATTCAAGTATTGTCACATTTGTAATAATCACTATATTTAACATTATATATTTAGATAACTAAAATACTTACATACAACTAGCGTATTGGAAAATTATAAGCAGACTACAAATAATAATTTTAGCACTGTTTAATAAATCCATAATGTAGAACTTTAAGTCTTGTATTACGAGAGTTACGGATTTAAAAACTAAAACATTTTATATTAAAACCTGAGATTATATACTCTAAGCCTACTTTACATAGCCCGATAACATCAAGTGGTTGGATATTAAACTCCATTACAAATTGATAACACACACATTACATTACACCATTTCACCTAATTTGTTCTGTCTATAAGAAAATAGCTCTTATTTTCGTAAACTGTATTTTAAAAAGTTAAACATATTAATATAATGGTTAGAAAATTTAAAAACAAAAAACATTAAAATAATTTAAATAAATCTAGATTATGTGTTTCTTAAAATACTTTGAGATATGTCAACTTTAAAGTCCAACCATTTTAAATAGAAAATCATAACGGTCAAAATAACATAATTAAAACATAATACAGAACTTTTTTTTAAATTGTCAGTATATGTAGAAAATGGATATTATAGATATAAAACCATCAAACGACCATTATTAGGGAGCTCATTCCTCAGGGTTGATAAACTCGATGGATCTTGATGGATATACAAATTTTTCATAAGTCTTTGGTTAGATCCCTCTATCCCATCATATCTGTCAAGTCTCAAATGAGAAAGAAATTTTTTCTGGCTCTAAAGCTATTAGAGTATTGGAATTCTGAAACCCTGTTTTATGTGTTTTTCTCATACTTTTTTCCATTGTAAAGCAAATATGACTGAAAGGTTTGTATATGTAAAAAACAAGTGTAGATTCCGACGTTAGATACAATGATATTAACGTTGTTATAAACATCATTGCAGCAATTAAAATCAAATTTTAATACACGATAAATTTGTGACTAATTCGGTAACATTATTTTTTACAGTAAACTCTTCAAAAGTAGTGTTTCAGTTTCTTTGCTTTTGGTTGATAACAAAAAATTAAGAGTACAAAAAAAAACAATAAATAGTTGTGTTTTATTGACGGTAATTTTGAGTACATAGGTAATTAAAAGTCGTTAAACTAATTGATGGGAAGACTATGTTTGTATTTTATGTCTAATTAAATAATTTAAAAATAAAAACATAATATATAACGAAAAATTGTTGACATAATACATAATATAGTTGTAAATCCATTTAAAAATCTAGTCTTTAAGGTAACATAATTAAAACATCATCTACATTTTCTTTACTTTTGGTGGTTGTTAAAAAATATATAACCATCATCTGAACATTTTTTTGTATTGCATACGAATATTATAAAATTCCATACATTACATATAATATGCATATAAATCCGTTTAATTTTTTATTACTATTTGTAAAACATTTTTATTCAAATACAATAAATTTTGTACAACATATAAAAAAAGGGTAAATACAACTCTCATAGGACTAAATTAATAATTTTAAAAATTTAATATTTTTTAATACCTCATTATAGAATTATAGAATCATAATAACTTTATTCCTAACGCTTTATATACGGTCATTGTTTTTAGATTATTCTTTTAATGCGTAGCTTTGTAAAAATTAATTATCATATTCCAATTTTAAAATTGTATAAGGAAATAAAATTATTTTTAAAATCGTGCAAAGGAAATAACATTACTTGTGTTAAACTTCAACTGTTGGTTATAGTCGAATGTTAGATATCTTATCAGCAATGTAAGTACACTATGAATAGATTAGAAGTGCACAATGTTTGCATAGATTGTTTTTGCCATTTTCAATATCCAAAATATGTAATTACCGAGTAAGGTAATTATCGAATATTTCTATTATTTGAATCAAAAGCCACTTAATGTTTAATCTTTTGTACTTAAAATATTTACTTATTTTTGAAGGACAGTTTTTAGATACGGATATCAGAGATTACTTCAGCTTTAATTAAAATTTTTAATGGATTTCGCACTTGTACATGTATATAATATCAGTAATAGGTGTGTCAATAACTTATACGACCTGTTAAAATTATTAAAAAGTAATGGAATAATCGTGCAATTGAAAAATTGACAGAATGATTATTTTTTCTGCTATCCTACATACACCGTAAAAACCAAATAACGTGGAAAAAATAATGGAAAAGATAAATACTAAATTAAGGTCTAAACACGTTACCTTAAGGTGTAGACATATAAAAGTAATTAACATAAACATGTATAATTAGTTAAGAGTGAGCTGAAATAAATAAACAATGTATGTTCATTACAAAAAGGTGACAGCTTTCAACATAATGTAGGCCTACACATATATAAAAAGAAACATCATATTGATGTTTATTGTAAAAACTCTAACAAAACTAACATTTAACACATAATACTAACCAACCCTAAAACAAAAATAATAACAAAGAAAATTATTATCAGTTTTTTACCTCATTCATTTTTATTATCAGAACAAATATAATGAAAAGAACAATCTTCTAATTGCATTCAAAAGGTTATATTACTTATGAACTACACAATCCTTTATAGAAAAAAACCAAACAAATAGATACAAAACTCATCCCCCCATCCATTCCTAAAACATTTATCTTCACCGAACTCACAAATTTCATTTTATACAGTTACTCTTAGAACATAGTTTCAATTATATCATTTGTGAAAGAATTTCTTTAGTAATCTACGTTTATCCACAAATTAGCATACAATTGAATAGTTTTTAAGATAATTAGTTTACAATGTTTTAAATAACCGTGATATTGGTATCCTATTACATACATCCATTTTTAATTCTTGGAATTAAATTAGTTGCACGGATACTCTCCTATCATCAGATCCATAATTTTAAAACTAAATTAAAATAAATATTAATATTCTCATAAATATATATATAGCTGTTGCCCAACAACTGTTCTTCGTTAGCACGTGGCCCAATCAGATGTATATAAAACATGTTTAAAAAATGTATACTATTCTAAAAGGAAGATATATCACTTAAATCATCATAGTAAGATAAATGATAAAGCTCAACAAGGTCACATCTTATCTCTTAAGTAAGTTTCAACCTGTAGGTCTTAGAGCTTATGTTGTTCGGATATTTAAAATGTGTTTTTACTTTGTAATCCAATAATGTTGTGTTTGTATGTAATAATAATGTATGTCCAATAATTTTAGCCACTAGAGTGTATGTTATACTAGGTAGGTAAATATCTTTTATACTTAGAAGTCAATTTTTTTCCGGTAAGGGTCTAAATAAAACCCTGAATTTTAATATTACGAATAATACCTAATATATCTGTTTGTTGCCACACATGTATTACATTCTGGTTAAGTTCATAAATTAGGGAAAGGGACACCGTCTCTCGATTTAACTCAACACAATGTGTAAATATCATAACTAACAGTCGGTAATCTTTGATTACATCGCTTATTTCTGAGTTTAACTTAGTTAATAAAATATCTGAGCTATCTGTTAACCAGTTTAAATTATCTGCATAAATAATTTACCCAAATATTATGTATTAGTTTATTTTGGCTATATGTGTACATGATAAATAATATATTTTTCAGAAACTAATATTTTTGAGTTTGACTCATTATTAATTATTTAAACTCAATATTTATTTTTTTTCAAAAAATCGTCTATATATATCTTGTTCACAGTAAATAAAAAGCTACTAATCACATATAACGACGGTTTTGGAGTTGTCTGTTAATAAATAAAAATAAACATTGTTTACTTCTATTAAAAACGTGATTTAAAATTAATTTTATACTGCACACCGTAGGCAAGTATGGGACATAATATGGTATTATACTTGGACTAATATGGTATAATATGGACTGTATTAATAAGATTACAAGCTACAACAAAATAAGTCCAATAAATTTTAAGTACGTTTTAATTATGAACACTAGGAAGTTGTCACCTTTTAGTAGAAAAATGTGGAGATTTCCTTCTTACATAACAGTAAATACTTATATATTCATATATTTTGTGTCTTAATCTTTGAATATGGAGTTAATATGCTTATCCGTCAACTATAAACATGTTATACAGACTTTGATATATATGTGTCATTAAAAAATTATTATTTCGGCCATTTTTTATTATCTTACTTTGACCCACATCTACAAATAAAGAGTTAAATCCGAATCGTCCTATCAGTGTATAATAAAATCAGTTAAATAAGACATTTATATAAATTATAAATCAATATAAAGTATTTATATATTTTAAACATGACCTGAATAAACATTAGTTTTTATGACGTTTAGGTCAAGTATTTTTCCTTCTTAGAGATGTAACAATGGTGTTTTGCAAAATGCATTACTTTTAAAATATAACATGGCCAATTTGTATTTATATTACACAATTTCATTAGGTGTTGTAAATTACATATATACTCTCTGATAACAAAAGTACTTAGGTTTCCAATAGTACTATGAATTGTATTGCTATACCTATTTTTATTTTTTGCAACAAATTGAGGATGTCGTATGTTATGTACATTTTACATATTCTAGATAAATGAATTTGGCTAACATCTGCAACATATTAATAATTGGTTTCACCAAAAGATGATTGAGAAAATATCTAAAGGTAGAGACAAAACAAGGGAAATAGATTATTTATGTTTGATATTATTTATGTTTGATATTAGAGAGAGAGAGAGTAACTAAACCGGCGGCTCCACTAATTTCTTAAAAATTCAGATACAGTAATTTAACGTTGCTTCATTGAACAAATCCAGCTAAGATAATTATTGAAATTTTGTTATTTATAATTTGAAAAATCTGGTAAGCTATGTAAAATTATATTTATCATATTTGCAACCTAATTGTAGGTTTTTATGTTGTTCATAAATGTATAGATGCATTGAAATAATTTTAAAGCGAATATTTTAAACTTTATTTGATGTAACTTGTATAGAATTTAAGAGAGTTCAACGAAAGGTAAACTGTGATTTATTACATCATAGTAAAAGATTATATAACTGAAAATTAAAATAACGTTTGATATTAGAAAACACTTAAGACTAATCTGAGACATGTACTTTACGATGATGTACAAATTCCTTTAAATTGGTTTTGTATAAGTAGATAGTTTTTAGTCAATGATAATTTCTTTCTTGATAAAGTTGTCATCATTAAAGTTTATTCTACTAGACATTCAAACTTCACACAATAAACTTCATGACTTTGAATTAAAAATAAGACGAAACTAATTTATGAAGTAGTTGGCATGGGTTCTGTTTTTTTACTGTTTAACTACTATTTCCCTGTTGGTGTATTTGTCCCCTATCGAGTTTTTTTATATGCTATAAGTTCAAATGATTTCTGGAACATGTGAGTAACGTTTGATCCATTTCATTAGCTCTATTACAGTTATTTTCGTGCCTGTGAGTTATCTCATAAAAAAGGTATTTTAACAAACCAGGTAATTTTGACGTAATCATTGGAATCATTTACTTGTGAATACATATTGTAATAGCCTAATCAGAAAAATAGGACTTAGGTCAAATAACGTTATATAGTCATAATCTGTTCTAAAATAAAATTCCAATAGGAATATTTTCTGAGATTTTAATATTTATAAACATATCCGAGACCGAACAGACACTTAAATAACAAGGCAGTTGAGAAATTTCACATTTTCGCTATACAATAAAATGCAATGCTTTTGGTTAATTACAGATTTTCACAACTGGTGGTTCGTCCCCAATATGATGATAATCGACCAGCGCAGTGTTTTGTTTCTTTTACTTTGCTTATATCGGCTGTAATGACTTATACTTATTCAAAATATACTGCTCTTTATTGATGGGTGTTAACACATGTCTAATTTGACGTACAAGTCTAATACGAGCCAAGTTGAAACTTGTGGTAGGAAAAACACGCCAAATGCACAGATTTTATTTGAGATTCTTATTAAAGCAACTTTAAGTTTGTTGAAGTCTAAAATAATTGAATTAGTAAGACTTAGTCTAGGATCTATAGAAAATTGTATCAAATATTTTTATCCTCTAGTGAAAACAAATATTTACCATATTAGATATACAAAGGAAGGAAGAATTATGATTCCGTACTAGTTTTCAGTCAGATAAAATAATACAGAACATCCCAAATTAAATAATACTACTATCTGGATTCTGATCAAATACCTCTATAAATGTTATTGGCAGGTGAGATCTGTCTATTCTGATCCTGCAAAAATGACAAGACAGGCAACGAAGATGCTTTGATTTCTAATGAGTAACGTTATGAATACTATTAGTCGCAATCAAGTATATTATGTAAAGTTATACCATTAAAATAAAGATATAACTGAACAATAAACTAATATCATGATAGATCAAGAATTGTAAATATATACTCGACTTAAATTCTTTTTTTTTATCATTCGTTGACATTGAAAAATGAAAGTGAAAATTAATTGATCCTTTTCTCTATACAAATATTAAGTATTAATAATAACGTATTAATTTATCATTCCAAGAAACCTGCACGATACTTAGCTTTACAACTTGTATGAAAATTTTCTCGATATTGTATTTTGGGTAATCCAATGAACGATTATATTCACTCTCACCACACTTGACTCGTGTATTAATTACGTACTCTGTAAATTTAGCACATTTGAACCTGCCTTAATACGTCATGTAGTTATTCATAATAATATAGTTAATATAATTGTCATATTTTTCTGACAGTTAAGTAAAACTAGGAAACTGGTTTAAAAAAGGACAATTCCTAAAGTTGTTGTGTCAAGGATTTAATTGATAAACTGTGTTTAAATTATGCGTAGTTTTGTTTAAAAGCATTACATTATTTTAACTATACCTGACTCTATAATTTCTATAAAAAAGAAATGTTTATGTATGTTCTTTAATTAATATTGTTGAATGCGATATACGAGCGTTGTATGCCTAAAGCCACAATACTATAACAAAATACTCTATGATACAAGTTATTATATATTGTTATTTAGTGTCACGATAATTCAGTTATCATTTAAGCTACAAATTTAAGAAGATGTAGGTACAAAATTAGTTGTAGGATAATCTTGATTGTTGTATACAATTACCTAGAATAGTTGTTTTCAGGGTTTTCCCCCATAATTTAGTTATAGTTTGAGCTACAGAAACAATTAAGAAAACTATTTTTGTTTAAAATATTATTTAAAAAAATTAATGAACGGTTTTTGATACATTAGTTGGTAAAAATATTTATAAATTCCCACCATTTTGAAACGAGATTAGGAAATCGGTTGATTATATTCTCAAATTGGAAAATTATTTTATTCATATTACTAAATAGCATGACAATGTTAAACTGTATATCATTATGTTTTTGAGATGCTTGATATGTTTTATGTGTGATACTACAAGCTATAAACGGGGATTTAATGTCGCATCGTTTGGGATGATGACGCCGTAACGGTGATGAAATGATGTGCTTTGCGGAAATGTTTTAATCAATCTGTGCAGAATGGTTTAGTTTTACTAATAGTGTTTGAATACTAAATTGATAAAAAGTACATTGTGATGAAAAGTGCTTCTATACTTGATTTTTTTTAAAGAAAATTTTATTTCATATCAATACCTTATCACATTAACATAGTTTTTTAACAAAGCAAAACCAAGAAAAAAAAATTACAAATTATGAATAACTACTAAAATATTAAAACAATATTAATGTAACTTTTGAGGGTTTACAAAAATACTTTCGATCGAACCTATGTGTGTTTAAAATAGTATAATAGATTCAAAGTAAAGGTGACATATATGAATAATTACGAACATGTTACATCAATATTAATCTGACTGATAATATAATCGTTCATAATAAACTTTCTATTACAGGTTAATATATTAAAAATAATGCAATATAAGTGAATGAAAACAACAATATAATATACGAAAAAATACTAATATATTAAATGCATAATAATGTTCCGATAATGGTTCATCATAAAACTTTGAATTACTTGTAAATATATTTAAAATAATATAACATAACGAAATGAACATGGCATAAAAAATTAAAATATTATAAACAAATCTGTTCAAGATTTTCTTCTAAAAAACATGGGAATGTGTTACCTCTAAGTGCTCAAACTAAACGTATTGTTTGCCATCATTCAAAAAATAAAGTATCAAAAAAATCAATAATTAGAAATGGATCCACATATTTAGTTCAGATTTTATTGGAATGTGAAGATTAGTAACCCAAATCCGTGTGGTAAATCGCAGGTAAAAATAGTAGTACATTCAAGGAACAATTGACAAAAAACCAAAATTCCGATCACCGTCTCTAAAACCTCGATGTTTACCAAATACGGTTTACGGACGTGTTTACAAGCGATACTAGTTTTGACACTTATTGAAATATATATATTTTTTTTCATAACCAAGCCCATGGTTCTTATTCATTCTTTTCTACCTAACTGATTTTTTCGGTGACGATTTGTTTTTTGGGTTTAGGGATGGAAGAAGGTAAATTTTATCCAATGATTTGTTTACCACATTTAATATTATTTAAAGTCAAAAGCGGTATTTTCTTCAAAATGTGCTATAAAAAAGTTTTATGTGTAAAATATAGTTAGCTGTAATTCAATTATTCTACAAACAAAATGGCTACAGTGTCAAAACAGGTTTCATAACGTTGAAGAAGAACGAAATAGTAACTGTAAACTTTATACATGTTAAAGTTGGTACGGAATTAAAAATATAAAAAAACATCAATTCCAATAAAGGATGTCAACTTATAAGTGCGGCAAAGATGGTTGATTTACACGCATGCGTAGTAGTTGTTATATTTACTATAACACTATTTTACTCTCATTTTGGGACACATCTTTGTATTTTATAAGTAATTTACAACCAACTTTAAACTATAATATATATTATAATTTATTTTTCTAAATTAAATATTTTCTTAAAATCAACTGTTTTATTCTATTATAAGGTGTAATCCTTTCAAAATTTATTGATTCAATATTTTCAATAACAACACTAACTGGATTACCAACTTGATCAAAATGTAGGTAATTGTTTGGTTAATGGAGTCGCTTATATAACAATACTAGAGGAAATTGTCACGTCATTAATTTGCAACTGTTATTATTCACATGACGAATGGATCTTCTTTTTGGCAGTTTAGAAGTTATTTTGTATGCAGAAGTATCAGCTTTGTCTTGGAAACATGAGTAACAGTTACTTCATGGAAACATACCCAGCTACCTAGTCATAGAAAATTTATATTATTGCTGAGTTAGTTGTGCTGTAAATTGTATTTTTTCATTAACTGTGTATTATAAACTGAAAACTAATTTGAAAAAAAATCAAGTAAAAACATTGAAACAAATGTTAGAAACATTCTTGTAGCTTTTAGTTTTTCAATTATTATTTTATTTACTACACCAATAACGTAAATGAAAACAATTTGTATGATACTATCACAAATATCTTAAATCTAATTACTAAGTTAAAATTACAGAGAAAAAATAAATTCACTCAAAATCAAAATAACATAAAACCACAAACCTAATCCATTTAATATTCATGAAATAAGGACGGGCAAAACGTATTCTTGACCATCTCAACATAAATTTTATTAGCTTAAAATAAGTAAAAAAAATAATAATAATTTAATTCACGTTAATAAACATATCACTATAATTGTCACGCACAATGATTTTGGCAAAGATTGTTTTGAACCTAATTGGTTATTACTAGTGGACATTTTTACCACCCAAGTATTAATAATATGAATAAGTTATTCAAATCTAATTATTCATTTAAATAGTCAACTGTTACAACGCCTAATAAATTATAATTTGGTTATATTATATTTTAAAATTAAGACTAAATGAATTGTTACACTAAGTAGAATTTAAAAATATAAATATACCGAAATATTTTCTTGTTACTTTTATCCGACACTTGAGGTTCTATAAATCGTAATCCCTTCTTCACTGCCTACAACTCTTAACTGCAAAAAGGGTGTACGGTAATTGGATACTTCGTTCTGAGAAAACAGGAACTTTGAAGTAAGTACAGTCTAGATAAAAAGAAAATGTGTATACTGAATCTCATTTATTATACACTTTCATAGATATGAAGTAGTAAATAATATTCGAAAGACATTTTATGTATTTAGTTTCATGTGGACAAATTTATTCATGTTGACTCTCTTACACTTTATCACTATCATCATTGTTATTCATATTGCAAATATATTTATGGTAGCAAATGTTCAAATTTATCGACAAATCAGAAGAATTGGTATCATAGGTTCTTTTTTCTTTATTTCACACATACGCATTACAATTATTCTCATTTTGAATGAAATTTTATAAAATGAATTTAATTTATTCAAACATAATTTTTAATTGCAATATATATATATATATATATATATATTAATTCATTGTTTTTTCATGTGCTGTTTATAAATACGGTATAATAATCATTGATTAAATTATTCAACAATACAATTAATTATATTTTTATTGGAAAAATACTTTGTTTCTCTTTTTTATAATATATTTAAAATGTATACTTACGTTTTCATTTAAAACAAATCATTTAAACACTATTGTTGGAAATAAAGAACACAGTATTAGTTCGAACAATGTTAAGCGAAAAAACGGGTAAACAACTTTTACACTATTGTACAAATTCATTACAAAATATACATTTTAATTTATTGAAAAAATACGTAATAATGTCATTTAATTGCTTTTCAATAACTCACTTATTACTAATGGTATTTATTGATTTAAAAAGGATATAATTTTGTCTCGTTGTATTTTAGACTAGTTATGTTTTCTGTGCAAGATCAGCAATAATTAAAAAATAATTTAAATACCAAACATTTATAATATTTTAATAACAAGATGATGGAACTTTATATATTATTTAATATCATTATTATTATTATTATGTTTTTTTTTGTAAACTAACTCTCCTACTTTCAGAAAACACTTTCAAATAAATACAATATTTTTAATTCAACAGAGCTTGACGTGCCATTAACCGCAATGTTAATTTTTCTATCTTTAGTTACACCTTACTGAGAAAATGTTATGCCTAGGGTCTTGAAATTATTAACACTTTTTTATGTATGTTATTCTGTGTTTTTTTTTATTATTTTACTAGATTCCATTAAAAAAATTTATTTTATAAAACGTTTAAAAATAACTTCGTTTTTTATTAATTGTGCCTAAAAAATAAAGTTATGAATGGTAATTAAAGTGTTAAAAACAGGTTAACATTGTTTATAAGGACAAGATTTATCTATGGTAAAAAGTGAAAGCTGTATGTCATTTAGTTTCTGAAAAAATTGTACCTAAAGTTAAGAAATCTGAGTTTTCAGGAAATTGAGATTAATGTCTAAATTAGGTAAAAAAATGTGCAACAAATTAAATTTTAGCTATCCTAGGTCCATATACTTGTTCCTCTTCTTCCTCCTCCTCCAACTTCCTTTTGAGGTTTCTGGAAACTTGTCTTGCTTTTTTTCCATTTCTTCTGTACTTTTGTCGGCCTTCCTGCGTCGTATTTCATCAAGTACTTTTTGGCCGAGTACGCAGTTTGCACCAGCATCATTGAATAATTCTTGAAGGACCTTCACCCTACCTAGGTATACTGTGTTGTAGGTTATCACTGCATCCCACACTCCTACTTTTAAGGTCTCCAACCCCACAAATACCAGTTTTGGAATACGAGACCTTACAACATTGTTGAAGGACTCATTCGGGTTTTGCGTTTTGATATGAAGACACTTTCGTAAAAGGTTTTTGTTTGACAAATCTTGATATACGCGTCTTATGCATTACATTTTACTTTTAAAAAAAAATAATAATTTTTTTTTACAATTGAAACTGAACTTATTCCATCTATCAATATTTCTATAAAATGAAAGCGTTTGTTGTCTGCACATCCTACGACGCACTCCAATATACAAAATCACTTGTTCTTGTGTTATTCATGTATTAGTGTTGTCTTAGGCCAAATCAAACAGTTTTATCCTGTCCAACCGCCGAACTTGAACTGAATAGTCGAGAACTTGTAGCATCTCGATGTTATGGTGCTTATGCAATTTTCTTTATGCTTCCTAGCAAATCGCCGAACCTCTTCATAAACTGTAGCGATTTGTAGATCCTTATGGAGATCATCATTGCGTATGTACCATGATGCATTAACAATGCCCCTCAGTACTATATTTTGATGTGTTTTTCATGTTGCTGTTTTGCGTAGCCCCAAAGCTGCACATCATATTTTATGTCCAGATAGGTTTTAAGACTTGTTTATAAAGTAATAGTTTATTGTGTACAGACAGCTCTTAATGCCACCCAAGAAGCCAATGCATTTTCCTCAGTTTGAGATTTAGTTTATTTCGTTTCTTTTTACCATTTTTCCTTACATCGCAATCTTGCGTATAGTGTCATGCCCAAGTATTTTGCATTATTGTCCTGTAAGATCGCTTGTTGATTGATAACCAATGGGAGATAATAGGTTATTCTGTTATTAAAATTAACATGAATATATTTTGTCTCATTCAGCTTTATTCGCCATGTTCTAGTCCAGTCACAAATTCTATTGACAGCTGTCTGCAGCCTTCCAGTAGACTCCTCAATGCTATTTCCTTTTGTGATAAGAGCAGTATCATCCGCAAGTATAGCAACGATGGCCTCATCACAGACTGGAATATAAATTGTATAGAGCAAGTACCAGAGGGCCCCAACACAAAAATAAAAACAATAAAAACACATCATATGGACTTGTCTGATATTGTTGTGTGCTCTGTCATGTCTATCGGAGTACTGCTACTTGAAGTTATTAATATTTCTGATAACGAATCATGTTAAGCATTCTGAAGATGTTTCAAGGCTGTATCATATAGTTGATGTGATTGGAAGGAGAGTTCGTCGTTAAAGATGTTATTTGGATCGTTTGTGAACGCTCTATAAATCTCGAATTCTTCTTTCGCATTCAATAATCTGCCTTTAAATGCCAACCTCAAACCTTTTTTTTTTAATTTTTATAAAGGCTATTCTGCATCCGTTATATGGTACACCTCACCTAAACAGACAGCTAATAATAAAGTGTGATATAGTAAAAAATTCACATACTTGGTCTGAAGATCAAGTACCACGTCAGTTTTATCCAAATGTTGATAAAGGATTCAAAATAGTTTATTAACTTCCCCATATAATATATCTACCAATAAACTTGAGAGAAACCTTTATCCACTATAAATATGGAAGATTACTAACATTCAAATATTCACTAATGATGTAACTGAAAATTTTGAGTGTCATTTTCGCTTACCAAATTCTTCAAATTCTCATGGAAATAGCGATGTATTTGGAATACCTTGTTTTAAAGTCGATACTCTACACTCCTAAATAAAATTACCTATTAATAGCAGGTAATATAGTAAAACAGGACAGAACGCCAGACACAGTTACAGAAAGTTTAAATAATTTTATTGATTTTATGGTTAAAGAGTTAAGATTCAAATTATGCTGAGTTGAAGTTGATGGATAGAAAAATGTGGGCATTGCAACTCAGATGAACGATATTTTATATTTAAGACCGGGGATAGAACAATATTTTTAAAATGTTGCTTAGATAATTAAGCCAATGCATTACATCCCCCAAAAGAAAATGGCGCAAAATAAATTTTACTAATTGTATAACGCCTAAATTGTTACTCGAATTGTTTGAAGATAAGAGCGGTTAAACACAATATTATTCTATGACAATTAACAGAAAAAGTATTTTAAGCAAATTTTACAAAAACGATCTGGCTATATTAATACGTAATAGTTTCTGATAAAGAAAGTTTGACACTATTAAGAATAACCGATAAAGATAAAACTATTTTACTACCTTACCGATAATGCGCCCTTTTCTGATTACAAAATATTTTCATATCATTTGTTTTTTTCATTTATTATAAATTTGTCAGTATTAACATTATTAAGAGTTTACAAAGCGTAAAGAAATAATTATTTACATCATTAGTAACGTCACGGCCCTAGAAGTTTTTCATTCCCAAGCAAAATTTGAGGACGCTGCCACCTCTCCTATAAAATACCTCTCCACAAACATGCATCAACACATCCTCACGCAGTTTTTATACAAATAGATTAAAGTAATTTTTTGTTTCTTTTTGTGTTCCCCATTTGAAATTGTTTAGAGGTTCGTTTGTAAAATCACGAATGGATAAAGTTCATTAGCGGTTAAGTAAGCTAAGTGTGATTTTTATATATTGTTATCATATGATTCCAATTGGGGTTATTCGCTTTATCGTGTATATTTATGCAATTAGAGATAACTCCCATAAAACCTTTATCTTTGAATAAATACTTATCATGAATAATTGTTCGATTATACTAACTCTATATCGGTGAATTTTAAAATTACATCAAAAGTTAGGCTTTGTAAATTATTAGGGTGCAGGGTCTTATTTAAAATTGTATCTACATATTTTGAGAAAATATTCAAGAATATCACCGTCAATAATAACACGATCGTTACGTCAGAGGCCAAGGGAAGACTTACCTCCACTTGGCTGTAAATTATTGTTAAAATGTTCTACGTAGTTCTTTTGATGTTGCAGTCATCAAAGCCGGCTTGTTTTGTTAATAAGGTCAATGTCTAGACAAGAGCTGAGTGTGTACAATTGGGCGAACTATCTAACCTCTGAGTATTGTACCAAGTTGTACCAATATATGGTATATTTAAAAAAAAAAAAAAAAAAAAAAAAAAAAAAAAAAAAAATGTGTATATATTTCTTGATTTAAAATAAACATATTAAACTTAAAGTATTATAGGACCAAATATAGGAATATAGGAAAATATAGGAACATGAACCCAAATGTTTAAAAAAAAAAGAAGTTGTTACCTTACGATACATAGACAATATATGTACTATATCAATTAAGTTCTAGAAATATGAATTATTAGAAGTATCAACTAAAAACTAACAATTTGAAATAAAATTTCACTTTTACATAAACATTAATATTGACTACTATCTTAATATTTCTGCATTGTAAAATAACACATTATTATTTTTCTCTGCCATTTAAATTTGATTTTGTTTACAGTCTATCCTCTCTTGTAAATTAATTACATGGGAAGCAACAAATCTATTAAGTAAGTTTGTATTCCACTTTAAAATTCTCAAATTTTAAGATATTATCTAGTCATCGTGAATAAAAGTCAAGTTCTTAAAAGGTTTGATATCTATGACATTTAATTATTACTCCTGGAATCGACTTGGCTTCAACAATAATCTTAAGTTACATTAGCCTTTTACCAACATTCACTTTAGTTAGCTTAAATGGAAGCCTTATATATCCTTTTAAATTGTACATTTTCGTAAGTGGTAATGAATTAAGTTTAAAAATTCACTCCTTGCTTTTTATCTACAATATATATATATATATATATATATATATATATATATATATATATATATATATATATGGATTTCATGGAGTTTTTGTCATTATATTAAGTCTTGTTTGCTGCAACTATCATATTTTTTTTTAATATTGTTTTCAATAAATTAGTATAAAAATTACTGTATAAACAGATATGTTTGTAACACTATTTGCTAAATATTCTAAGGTTTGGAATTTCCTTAGAGTGCCTATACAAAATACCAATATACAACAATATGTGTAATGTAAACTAGATATTCACAATTTCCTTTTACAAAATTGAGAAAGATATAAACTTTAGTAAAGTATGCCTGAGAGCTTTCCTATGTTTATCGATGCCCTAGAGAGTAACGATATACAATGGAGACTTTTGCTTCTAATTTTTTAAAAGTATTTTGCAATTGAAATAAAAACTTCAGAATTTTTATAGAATTCATTTCAAAATATCTACAACAAGTATAAATATAGATGTTGTCTTACACTATGGTTTCAAGTAATATTTTGTCTACCTATAAATAAAAACAACATTATTTTATAATTTGCTATTTATTTTGTACACAATTTGTTTAAGTGTATTGTTGGCTGCCACAACACAAGATTTTGTAAAGTTTGTTTATTTTTAGTTTAACTTTTACATGGCGTTATCTTATTTTCTTGTTTCAACACTTTTGAACAGTTCGTTAACTACTTATACGTAATAAAAATTTGACTAGAAGATTGCTTTATATATTTCTAAATATATAAGAAAGAAAATTAGAATTAACCAATAGTGTAATCGTTTACCGTTATAATATTTTGTTTTCATTTTTAAATATTAATAATTTTTACATTATAGTAATTTTGGAAACAAACGGTTTAGATTAAACACTTGGGTTAAAATATTTTTGAGCCCATATGTTTCTTTCTCCCATACGAATGAGATATGAATAAACATATTGTTTCTGCGCATATTGTGCCATATGGTACAGTAAAGTTTTTTTAAAATTTTAGTAGTAGTTTATATAGACAAAATATATATTTCAGTATTAATTATTTGAAATAACATTAATAGTATATTTTCTTATTCTCTGTAGGCTATATCCTAATAAATATGCCGTATCATATTTAAAATGTGCCGTAAATATTAATGTGTGTTCAGGCTTTACTAAACCTGTAATGGTTGATATTTTAATTTAAATTTCTTTAGAGTAGTTTTATTATTTTAATCGAAATTTCCTTTACAAACAAACTTCAAAATAATAAAAATCAAATAAGGATATTTATTACTGAAACTTCTTTTTCTTCCTCGTATAAACCTTTTAAAGAGGATGAAATTGATTAATTTAATTCAATCCCATAGTTCTACAGTATAGATAAAAGTAAAGTTTGCTTTACATATAGACGGATGAATACATTGAATACATGAATAAATGATGTTAAAACATTAATTTTAGATTTGGACGTTTGTGTTTATGTTTTGAATAACTGGTAAGCTTGAAATAATGAAATATTTGAAAGTTAATGCATAACATTTTTACAAAAAATGTCAGATGGGTATACTAATACGAATAACCATAACTACATATTTTCTTTAAGATAACAAAAATTTTCGCCTTATAGATAGAACTTATATAGAGAGATATTAACACGTTTGTGTTTATGTACAATCTTCCTGAGTCAAATCTTTACTATAGCTCGATTTCTCTTATATTTTAATAACTGTCACGTCAGGTTATTCAACGTCCAATGCATATTTATTTGAATATTCAATTTATTGTATGGTTTTATTATTTATACTTAATTATTTGTCTAGTATTGATTGAAATTATGTATTTTTTTGTGTCATAGAGTTGTGTAGATGGCCAATAATATGTTAGGGTATCACATAAACACAAGTATTACATATAATCACATATACATTAGAACTTAAACAAATAAGGTAGTTCACTCGTATAATTAGTTAAATCAACAATACGTCTGAAAATACAACAACACTTATTACCCAAATGGAAAAACAAGTAAAAAATATATATTAAAGTTGTATAAAAAAAAGAGTGTTTACTAGAAAATGATTGTAAAGTCATGAATATGTAAGATATTTTTATATTACACGTCACACCTCAAAAAGTATTAGCCACAAAACTTCCTTAATATTCAAACGGAATTGGTTCTTGCAATATGTTTGCTATCAACGTGATTCATTTCTAGACCTATTATTATCCATAAAATGTAGACTCAGAGTGGAATATAGAACAGATATATTTGCCTCATCTAGATATAAATCTGGCAGGCATGACTGTGATATCATAGATCAGGTGTAGTAAGAAAATGATATTAAAATTAGCACCTTAAATTATATTTAATTATTTAAACTAATTTTCAATATAGTATAAATATTTTTTTTACAATTCTTCTGTAACAATTGTTATAAATGTACAGTAGTTTTTTACAATACATACATCAACTTCTTTTTAGAATTTTTATCGTATTGTTAATATTTATAATTACAAATATTTCAACTTAAGTCATCCCATACACGGGTTTTCTCTCCTACCAGTTTAGCCGTAAGTCAGCATCTTCAGTGTTGAACCGCTACTGCTCGTCAAAGTATTTTTTTTTACGTAAAAACACAACAGAACACATACATACACAAACACACATTACTGACGCATACGACATACACTTTTCGTCCAGTTACACGATGGCCAATTCAGTACTGAATCTTTATCTTGTTAATCAATATTCAAAGATGTAAAATAAATAATATCGGATTAAAACTTCATATGTTTGTTTATTATTTTAGTAATGCTGGTTTGTCTTTAAATAAATATATAAAATCTCACCCAATCATTCAAATTATATCAGTTTTCACTTTTAAAAAAAATGCATAGTGCTATCTATCGTACAATTGTCCGTTATCCAGAATATGCTTAGCGAAATTAAGTTGTTCCGGTTGGTCCAGTTTTGTTGCAGCCATATGCTGTTATATCTTTTTTTAAAATTAACAATTTGTCCTATATACGCAGTATTGCATGAATTATGTTAGTTTATACACACCTGGTTTATTGTATCTGCAAACTTTGTCTAAATTAGTGTTTAGGTTCATTTCTAAATTAGTTAATATTTAATCTTTTTTTAAACCACCGGGCAATGCGCTGTGTTTCATATTATTAAGAACAATCTTACAAATTAAAAACATCAATTACTCTTATAAACAGGGGCAACCTGAGTTTCAATATAAACCATTCTAAAATAAATAGATTTTTATTTTCAAATCAATTAAAAGTTTATAGCCATAAAAACATTCGGAAACAAATTGTAATTCCATATATTTTACAGTTGTATAAATATATTTAAGTGTTATCTAAATTGCAGTAAGATATGTATAGATAATAACATTATTTTTATATTTGTCATATAAAACGTTTATCCCTGGAATAATTATTAATGTTGCTGAAATTAAACTCCAGCCTTATAAGGATTTTCTTCTGCTGGAAACTTTTAGGGCATGGTTGAGAAGTATCATTAACAGCTTGAAATATTACTGGATTAAATGTAATTAGCATGTGAATCTTAATACATTGAAATGATGGTGGTAGTACTAAGAAAGATAGAGATAAGTAACAAATAATTCCAAGTCTTGTCTGCAAAGGCGGAAAATAATTGATTTAGAGCTATCAATTTGAACGATAATGTTTAGTTATCAAATAGAATAACTAGTTATTGGAGTAAGAAAAATATCGTGATATACGACGGAATCATTGTTTACAAAGAGTATGAGAGTATTGAAAGTGTTCTGAGGTTTTTCATTAAAATGGTTTTAATTTCTCAACCAATTCTCCAAATTGTTGTTTATACTTGAAAACGAAACTATCTCCCATACGATAACCTTGCCTTTAGAGTATGATCAGCGTGCTTAAAAATTTGGTATGAATATATAAATAAATATTAATTTAAACTAATTCATAAATTACAATTACACTTATTTAACTATTGTATTTTAACAAGGAAGTTAATTTGGCGACTAAAATTTATTATCAAAGAGGTCATTAAATCACACTTTCATAACTAAGTAAATATCAGAGGCGGAAAATTTGCTCATCAGAGAGCTATTTTATGATGATGATTATATGGGGAGTAGACTGAAATTACTAATTAATTACATGTTCAAAGAGATATATTGACTTTTTGATCTAAATACATATAATTAGAAGTCTAATTCAGAGTTGTGTTCGTTGTTAAATAAATAGGTGGGTTGTGCACTAACCCCTAATGTAATGGATTTTATTGGCGTGTATTTATTTAAAACATTATCATCAAATTTTTGCGAATATGTTCAATAAGTTGATTAGAGGTAAAGACAAGTTCAAATTACTTATTAAACAATGAGTGGTTTTTATAGAGTCCAACTCTTTTTATGGTCGTGACACTACCTTAGAAGTACTATTGACCTAATTAGGACAATTCAGAATATTTATTTTAAAATAATAATTGTACTTTTGCCATGCTGAGTAACTAGTCCCTTTGATTTAACATAGCTCTGTTATTACAATCTATATTATTATTATTGTACTTCTGCAGTTTCAGATTTTCCCATTTTTTGCATATTGATCATTACACAGCCTGTGTAAAGGTACAATATTCTTTCTTATTCAACTCTACGACCTACGGTTAACATAGTAATAAACTCTCAATGTTTTAATGAAATTTCCCTCCAAAATAATAATGTCGTCTTAGATCGTGTTACTTTGAAGGTATAGTATTAGGATTTAATTTTAGGAATCTACAGATCTGAACGGTGTTATGATAGTGTTGAATAGTAGGGGTCTCTTTAGAAGTTTGGCAATTTTACAAGAGGTAATTTTTAAAGTAAGAACCGTTTGCGCATAGCAACCGCGCAGGCTGTCACGTTACGCCCACTCATGATTAGCCACTCTTGACCAGTCCCCAACTATGCAGTCACTTGATTTCATGTCTCTGCTACGGTTGGTTATAGCATAACTGCTTTGTTTGTCGCCATGATAATAAATAAACCCACCGATTGTGACTTTCTCCCAAAAGGAATGTCCATAAATGCTGAGAGATATTGCGAAACACTAACAAAGCTTAGGCGCGCTATTCAAAACTGCCGGCGGGGACTTCTGTCTAGCGGCGTCGTGCTGCTTCACGATAACGCTCGGCCTCACGCTGCAGCAATGACAAAGACGCAACTGGCCAACTTTCGATGGGAATTACTGGACCATCCCCCCTACAACATTGAGCTGGCACCATCAGAAAGTGATTTCATGTGTTTCATAAACTCAAAGAATATCTTGGTGAAAAGCGATTTGAAAATAATGACATGTTGAAAGAAACTGTTACTAACTGGTTAAATGCTCAGGCGACAGAGTTCTATGATGAGGGGATCCTAGCAAAAGCTAGTACCACAACTTACAAATGCTTAGATATTCTTGGTGACTAGTAGAAAAGTAAAAATATGTTCATACTTATGTTTTTGATACAATTTATGTTCATAAATAAAATTGCTGTTACTCCACTTAAAAACGGTTCTTACTTTAAAAATAACCCACAAACTGGAAATGTGGCTGAACAAAGTGATTATTCACTCACACAAGCGCAGATGATTAGAGTGATCTACTGTATGAGTAGATTGGCTTCACTTTATAAAACCTTAATTTATTTTATTTGGCTCGTACGATTTTTATATAATTATACAAAATGTATAATTTTTATATAATTATACAAAAAGTAAATAAAACGTATCGGTTGCTATGATCGCAAAAATATTTGTTTTGGAGTTTCCAATTTACTCATTACTATAATTTCTTTGTACGTGTAGTTTGGTATATGGTTTCAGAAATAGATTTTTAAATTCCACCAAAACTTGATGGATATCGCTTAGGCCTTTGATTTTATATATGAGAAAATTAGTGCAATGTTATTTTGTAATTATTATGGTTTACAATACTTACCCTATATTACTACACATTTCATTAAATAAAACATCCTGTAGACTCTGCAATAGATCATAGTACTGGATTATACTGTGTAGCACTATAATAAACTAACAGTATACTACTCCTTCTATTTCTTCATCTTCTTTTTGTTTTAATCTGTATAACATCCGGTTTAATCACCTAAAAGAAGGAAAAGGGATTAAAATAAAACAACTTCTACACTAACGTCAAGGAAACCAAATAAAATATTAATTCTGTAAACAGACCTATAAGAGGAATGTATAATACTCCTATATAGAACCAAAACGATAGCTTTAGTGGGTATCGGACCCAACCAAAGAGCAAGTCACGAAATCAGACAATCTTTGAGTTGTAAGTATGCCCAAACCGGACATTCCAAGTACTTTATATACACAAATAGCATTGAAAACTTTAAATTGTTTTTTGCTTTACCATTTGTCAATATGATTGTAAATGTTTTATTTATTTATAAAGTGTAATGAGTATTTGTTTAGAGTAAATTGTTGCTATATAATGCTTAAATAAAATAAGTCAGTATGCTATATACATATTGCAATTGAATTGCAATTTTGTAAACGACATGTGGTTTGTAGAAATTAAATAAAAATATATACTTTGTAAAAAAAACACATACTCACTTTTCAATACAGTGTTCAATACACATTATTATAGACCTAATATCTACTATTTCAAAAAGTATGTTTGAATTAAATCATTTTTAAGTAGAGCTACAATTTAGATCAAAATAAAAAGGTAAGCTACTGACACTTACATACTGAATGAAACATTTTTATATTCTATATTATGGTATCATTATTGAGCTTTAGAGCTTGTAATTAGGTAAATATCTTTATTTCATAAACTGAGTTTACAAGTGGTGAGAAATACAAGTAATGTTTAACTGGGGTTAATTAGCGTGTATAATAAGTTTTATTAATCATGGAGTTTATGGAAGCTTAAGAAATACTGTAAAAAAATTTTTTTATACTCTAATGGATATAATAATTCACTATTCTTTAAAAAATATATTGGACTTTATTTTTGCTCGTTTATAGGTTTTTAATAAAGGTGGTCATAAGTCTTGAAAAAAACTAATGGAATTAAAAAGGTAGAGTTAACGCGTGCGCCCACGCGCGAATCTGTGCCTGTATCCTTTATACAATATTATAATCTAGGGAGGTTACTAAAAAGGTAAACAATGACATATCAGAGGGTTATATTTTTTGATACTATTTCCTAAATTTGACAATATTGACTATTATAAAGGTCGTATTACATAATAACAACGTATTCAAATTTAAATTTTAAAATGTTAGTATATTTCACTTAATATTATTTATACTATATGTTTACTTACGTAGACTTGAACTTACATGTATTGTTCTGTAACAAAGTAGCATAGATAATTGTTACATCATAATTTAAATTATTTATATGTTATATTATTTTTTTTTCATAGACTGAAAATTACATTGTCATTGGAGTTATGGTCGAATTGCTGACATCCTGATTATCATTTTCCAAAGCTTTTCGCCGTGAACCCTAAGTGGTCAAACACAATTAAGAAACTAATACATACTGTCTCATACACGCTAAAATCCAATTAAGAAAATCAGGAATCACTATCTTTTATTGTATACACAATGTCTCATAGCATATCGGCTAATTGAGCAAGGTAGATATACAACGGGTATGCTTAAAATATGTCTAACTCTAAAAACTTACAATATCTATGAAAACCAGTTCACTAATAACAGAATAAAATATAAGTAACTTAATATTCTGTATACTTGGTGTTTATGGTATATTATGATTTTATGTTGAAACACATCTTCATTTCTATAAGTATATGTTTAACTTTTCTATCTAAATATTTAATTAAACACGCTTTTACAACAAGCATACTTATTAATAAAAAAAAACAATTATTTGTATTTAAGCTTTACCACTGGCAAACAGAGTCTAAAGCCAATTTTAATTTAGAATTTAAAAAGTTTCTAACCTACTGGATCAATATCAAATAGTATGTCCTATTTCCACCTCGTTAAAAGGAGACAATTACTTCGTTATTCAATATAGTTTATATTTTGTTTATTCATATTTAGAAATAAATTTATTTATTGAATTATTTTGAATTATTATTATTAATATATGAAAAATATAATAAATGGAAGATTATTTGCACGGATTTCAGGTACGTTTCATTAAGACATTTAAAACGATAAAATTTGAGTAACGATTCCCACGCGGGTCATTAGGGATTATTGAAATTGTGGAGATAACGTACACAAGCATTGTAACAAGAAGTATTTATTTCTAGTAATTTATTAAATTCTACAATTTAATTACCAGAATATAAGAGGAAATATGTCAAAGTACATTTCGATATTATAAAGGTACTGGTAACTCCAAACGAATATTAGCATATTTATGAACAAAAACATAGGTGCATTCCAGTCATAACTTTAATAAACATATGGTAATATTCTTTTATTATTACTATATGGATCGTAAAATCTCAAACAATATAATGTAATTCTACTAATATAAAAGGATAAACATCTCAAAATATATTATTACAATAACGTTTTGGTATTGAATAAATACCTTTTTTAATAGCTTCTTTTTTTAAAAATTAAACATTTATTATGGAAGGGAGGTGCTAATATAATCGAAAATAGATTCGATTCACGCACTGAATTTGTTTTTTTAATTAATTTTACTCGTTATACATGAGGTGCATTATATTATATTTAAAAAATATATATATATATAATTTACCAAAATATATCAATCGGGCGAAAAAATCATTTAAATCCTCTTATAAATAATAATATATAAAATTATTAAATGTTTCGTTTCTGTACAACTGTGTTTTATAAATAAATTCTCTAAAAAAAATCTTCATCATTTTTTAATATAAAAGTGTTGGACAGTAAAATTGTGTTTGTAGTTTTAAATCTGTAAGCTGTGGAACTGTTTGGAATATGGGTAATTCATGGTAAATTTTTATTACAAAGATTGTATTAATGAATATTTTAGAGTAATTTATAATTATAAAAGTTAAGTCTCTAGTGCATGAAGTAACAATATAGTTGTATGAGCACAGATTTCCTAAACGTAAATCTGTAGTTTAACTCGAAGTTATTCTGTTCCTAAATACTAATGTCATTTAGTATGTACTTGGTAAACTTTTACATTCCGAATATTTTGTGTTATATTCGTAGACTCAATAGAGTTAAAGTACCAATTCCGAAAAATCCGAAAATGTACGAGAAATGTTTTAAAAAATTACTAAGTGGAGACTAACTCTCCACGAAAATCTAATAAGAATTAATAGCGAGGGAACTCTTACTGCAAATTAGATATATTAAGTTTTTGATACTGTGAATTATACACTACGAAAAGACTTGTAAAAAACAAGAATTAAGATGTTATAAATTGATGATAGTGAATGGTACAGATTGAATATAGTTGACGTATGATGATCGAACAAACCAAGAAAAGGCAAAAAGGCCAGTGAATAAATTATTACTGGCTTCAGATAAAATAGTATTGTGTAATGAAGAAGGCATTATTAAAAAAAGATGGATTTTTATAAATCAATAATTGAAGCAACACAAATAATGGGTAAAATATGGGGTACCAAATTGAGTATTAAAAGTAGTGAGAATGGGTGTTTCTATGGAAGATAGGTATGCTCAGAACTCTTTAATACATAAGAGTATTTGATATAGAATTAAAAACTTCTTTTCTTCCAATGTGAAGACATTTTTTTTTTTCAAAACAGTACACATACATAATCAGTTTGTATTTGGTATTATTAATAAAGAATCGTATTATTATCTTATATATAAATATTACTGTATTGTTCAATTCTAATATAAAATGCATTGAGTCTTGGTTACCATATAATATTCACATCAATAAGATTTATATGCTTACGTAAAACTATAATATTTTTTAAAAATAATCTTATGGTATTACTATTTAGATAAAACATTGTTTATAATTTTGGTGTTGCGTGATAGCCATTTTAACCGGATATTAACATTAATTATCAAGGTTTAAATTAAATAATTTTTATCATGATTATTTTCTAAATATAATTCCAGCGACATTTGTATTTAATATTTCTTGACCTAATGATATATTACGAGGAAAATATCAATATATTAGGCAAAACTATGATTCTTTGATCCACATTGTTCGTAGAGGTGGTACAAATGGTAAATTTGTATTAAAAATTATCAAAAATAGGAAAATTAAAACTCTCCAATGTTTGTTGACTTCTCTCTCCGAAATAAACCTAACAGTTTTTTATGATGCTGCCGACGACCGATATACTATATCTTTATATTACTAAGACTTACAGTCAAAATATTAACTTGTTTTTTATCTGATTTCACTACGGCCGTATGAGTTATTCTGCCATTAGGGAGTTCTCACTGGATTATTCCTCTAGTCATTCATTAAAATTAAAACTAGTTGTACACATAATACTAAACATTTATGAAACACAAGCACTGATTGGTTCTATAATATGTTGCATGTCAGCTGTTTTAAATTCGAATTTAACTCATACATGCTGAAATTTCTGTAACACTTCCTTCAACAATGTAGAAAATTGGAGCTCACGGTTCATATGATCACGGTCTCTTTTGTTAACTTGTCAAGTCTACCCTTTTCTCCCATATATCCCATCTGATATGGTTGATTTTGCCTTAACAATTATTTGTCTGACTATCATTATTTATTTAATGTACGGTGTGGAAGTTATTGTAAAGTGTAGAACGAACTTTCACCTTAAAAATTATATAATTATTTCACACGAAAATCATGGCCGAATCATGGTCTTGTGCTGGATTTGGCCAGGTCTTCCGTCCTTGTTTTACATGCAATAAACTACTCTAAAAATTTTTGAAAAACTTCTAATGGCCATCGTCCTTACCCGACTAAATCTGGGCTAACTTTAGCTTTAAGAAAAATCTTTACTTGTCCAATAGTTGGGTGACTGAGAAGTTGTCACTTCAATTTAGTGCAAAATTGTCCCGAAACATGTACGAAAATTAGTGGAAACGCATTATGTGTGATAGATTTCTCCACTGGACGAGAGATGTAGTAATCCATGGTTCATGGCAGTCGAGTGCAGGTCCCGTACTAAGAATAAATTTGTTCTTTATTTTCAATTTTAGAGATTTTTTTTTTAATGTCGGAGTAAATTGTCGAGCTTTCGAACTTTCCTGTTAGGTTGTATAACTACAATTTAGTCACTTTCTAGTACTTCTTTATAAAATAAATAAATTCATATATATATATATATATATATATATATATATATAAAGGATGTGTAAAAAGTCTGGAAACGGCTTAATATCTCAAAATCTACGAGACTTATAAGGTGGAAGTCATGTAGTTATTCATAGCCGTAAAAGAACCACCTATGGTGAGTTTGGAAGTTTGTCCGCCATTTGGATCCGCCATCTTGAGTTGAACTTTTTTTTTATGGAAGGTAGTCGTGTGATAGATGATTGTAATTTAAAATTTTATAAAAAATATATGGTAAAATCCGTATTTGAATATCAAAATCTGTTTTTAGGTTACCGTTAGTCAAACAAGCGAAAACACATAATCGTGTGTCAATATAATAATAATGTAAAAAAAATGGCATATTACTATTAATCTTTTACAAATTTAAAAGTATCCTATTAAAGTTGATTACAAAATAATAATTAATTGCAAATAACACCCTAAACTTTAATTATTACGTGATTAGAGCAATGACATAATATTGAAAAAACACGCAACCTCAGATTGAAAAATAATTTTGAAAGCTAATATAATAAGACGATATTGTTTTAAAAATATATTATCTAAATTCAAAATATTTTTTAGCAAAAAAAAAAAAAAAAAAAAAAAAAAAAAAAAAACTAAGAAGTAGAAAATAATTTATTTCATGTCAAATCTCATTTTGTTTGTTTATTAAGACCCACGATTTTGAGTTTTGGCTTATTTGACAGTCAAATACTTTGAAACTGATTTAGATATACACAAACGGATTTTACCATCGTTTATTTGTCAAAAATTCACATTGTTATTATCGTTATTTAACTTGTCGTTGAGTGTCGTTTTAGATCTGTAGAAGGTTCGGGAAAAGTGATTCAAAGATAACTGTCAATATTACCCTGTGTATAAACGCAACATGATTTTTTTTAACAGAGATGGAGAGAGGAATTTATCTATAAGGCGGTGTCAAGGTTTAGTATATATTAAAAAAAGTATGGAATTATGAAAAATCTGCAAATGTGACGTACGTTTGAGACAAAATATTTACTCGCCAGGAATAGACAGGTAGAGCAGTGTATAACACTGAATTCATCCAATTATATCTCTTACATTTTACGTATTTTAGGACAGTTCAGTTTGTTACATGAATTTTTTACATGAATCTAAAGTCTAGATCTTTAGCTTTCTAATGATGGTAATTTTATTGGGATTAGACGGCTTTATGTGGGTGAATAATTGAATGGAAAGAAAAACTTCTTTTTTTCATACCGCTTTCAGTGTGGGAACGTTGTAGCAGTTTAATTGATATATTGATCAATGGGAGGTAAATATTAAGTATAAAGCAAATATTTTCGTGAGGAGGGCCGCTACTTCGAGGGTTATTTTGTTGTTTTATAAGATTTATACTTCCTTTCAATTACACAAAAAATAAACCGTATACCTAGTTCCACGGTAAATTAAGCTTTTATTCTTATAGAATCTGTGTCTGTTATTATTAAGTAAATGAAAGTGAAATTCATATAAATTAGGATTTTAGTAGAATTATTCATTTTGATATAATAGAATACTTTATCTTTTTTACAGGAGGTTTATTAAAACATATACCTTTCCCGTCTAACTACCTGTCCATTTGCTTCTACGGTATTACTGACAAATTGAAAAACAGACTAAAATGCAGTTGGTAATGTTTAAGTCCTTTTTACATAACTGAAATATTAAAATAAATATATGTATGTGACTAAATTTTTCATTTTTCTATCAATCTTTTCATTTGAATTTTTTGTATTGTAATTTTGTCTTTTGTTTAGGAACGTAGAATATCATAACGAAAGAGGAAATTACATTTAAATAAGAAGGCCAGAGAGGAATAATTATGTATAATAATAATTCATGAAGTACTGATCACAATTGGTGTATAATTTATATTCACTAATACTTAAATGACAATGTACTTAAAACAGTGACTGGATAGTTTATTATAGTCTGTATATTATTCAAGTAAATAACTAAATCATTTTTAATATTAGTTGGGTTAAACATTTTGTTTTTATAAAAAATAAATTTTATATGAAAACAATTTAACACATTTGAAATGAGTGTTTTAAAAATATATTTTTTTAAATAAATAACACACCTTCTTACGACTTTTGTTTTTTCATATTGACCTATGTAGCGTTTATTTAAAACCGCTACGTGTTTTTCTTTATAAAACAACCTCTCCACAATTCACCTCAAACTTGAACAACACAAAAAATTTTAAAATCCCACGAGTGTTAACTCCATAACTTCAACTGCGTCTATCGGGCTTAATACAAAGCACGGGCAAAAATCATCTGTCCCCCATCGCGCATGCGCTCCTCGTCTCTAAAACGGGATATTTTTCTTCCCCTGTCTTCTTGCTAATTTGGAACATGAAGTGATATACACGTTTTATTTTTGTTCCTGTTCGGAACTTACTAATAAATTAAAATGCCTTGGGTCGAAGTGAAAAGTCTTTAAAAACAAAAAAGTTAATAATGACTAAAAATCTTATGCATGTGTGATTTCGGCTAAAAACAACTTTGGAAAAAAAAATTAAAAGTGATAAAATTACAAGCTTCGTAATGCCGTCTAAGCTTCGCAACTCAAATTTAAAAGCTACTTCTCTGTGATCCAATTTTAATACTGGTTCAAGAGAAGGACTACTTTTCTTCTATCTACAAGCCTTAGCCGTAAAAGTGATAATGAACAAAACCATTTTAATATGTTCTGTACTTGAGAATTGGCAAGACGTATAGACTTTTTTTATTAGATACACGATTGAGCACAAAAAAAGAACAAAAATTTATTTGTTAATAATATGTAGTTTACCAGAAGAATAAGGTAAATTATATTAAATAATTATATTTATTTAGATTGGATAGCTAGCATTTTTTGACCCTACCAAAGGGGAAAACCCAAAACCCTTTAGTTTTTGGGGTCAAAGGGGTTATTTCAAAATATAATATTTTACCATTGAGACGTCTCAAATAATAAAAATATCTGTCATTACAAACCTTTTTTTTTTAAATTTAATTTCTTAAATTATCATCAAAGTTGGCCAACAACAAAAAACCATATATATATATATATATATATATATATATATATATATATATATATATATATATATATATACTATCATTGTCAATTTTTGTGTTAAGGTTAAAACAAATTATATGATATTTTTGTGAATGTAAAGCTAATAATTATTGTAAGTTTTTTTTTTAAATACAAAAGGGAGGGTTAGTCTATTTTCTTTTTTGGAGGAGGGATTTTTGTTAATTTTTTTAAAAATATGTAATTTGTTTTTATTTAAGGGCGCATCATTTTCTATTTTATATCAAGGGCATGTCAATAAACAAAATATGTTTTAAAATTTTCTTTTAAATAAACTATTGTTCTGTAATTGTATATCTGCCTTTAATTTTGTTGTAAATGGTTAACTCAGATTTGTTTGTTCTCAACTTCAGAAATATCCGCCTGACATGTGTCACGTCTAATCGGTCCGCCCCCCTCGCGTCTCCATTATCGTTGTTAAAATAGTATCTCGTATAATAAGTCATGTGGAAAATTTAATATATTATATATTTACTACTTTCATCTCGGCCTTTATTAAAAATAGCTTCATGATTTGCTCTACCATGTAATGTTTCACAAGAGGTCATGTAAACAATTTTTTTTTCCAGATCATATACCTAATTTTTAATACAAAAAAGAGAAAGATTGGTCGTTTTAAACCACTGTACGCAAAAACGAATTTATTCAAGAAATATACTTCATAATTATGTTAGTTATATATTGTATGAATCTTATGATCCAAGCATAGTGTCATATTAAGTGAAATTACTAAATTAACAAATATATTTTCCCCTAATTCTATAGGTTCCATGTTTTTAAATCTATATTTCTTACAGTGGGTTTAGTTATTATTGATCCTTATGAATTGCTATACATTAGAGGACGCAAGTTACTCAAAACATCTTTATATTTATTTGTATCTAATAGTGTATGTAGTTATGATTGATTTTATTTATTATTATTTTGAGACTAAGTAGTTGAGTAAAAAAGATATATATTTTGTAATTATAAACCTTTTATTAATATTTACCAACTGCAGTCACAATTTAAATTGAATTCAATTATATGAGTTTATTTTTAGTATATTTTAGTATAATATAATAGGTTACTTCAATAATTGTGACAATTAATATTTTTCTTTTTTCGATCAGTATAAGGAATTGAATATTTAATAAAGTTAACTTGACTTCGTAATTTTTATCGTTATATATTATGCATTTATTCATTGGAAGTAGACATTAATTTATTTGTGAATAATAAATTATTTACTTTGTCTGGAGACATCATTTTGTTTGAATAGGAAGAGTTCGTTAAATACCTTCCATTTATCTTTTTGTACGACAAGTGTTGAGAGCGACTCCCTCGTCCCCTAAAACGTTTACGACACTTTAGTGTGATAAGGGTCCGAAGTAATTTGATTTTACTTTAATTTTATGCTTGAAGTAAACTTGAACTTTTTTCAAGCCATAGATCAAATAATGTGTCTTTTAATTAAATCTTGTTTTTATTGGATAACAAAAATCGTCTATTGGTGTTTATTAATCTTGAAAATAGAAATATTATTATATAACATTATGAATTTTTTGTTGGGTTATATGACTTTTTGAGGTACTTTTTTTATATAAATTTACAATTATTAATTTTACAATTACCGAAACTCACATGTACTTTTGTTTTCAGTAATTATTTTCTAATTTTTAATCCATTATTTAAACCGAAAAAGGAAAGTTACAAGTAGTTTATTATTTAATATTATTCAATAATATTTAATAAAGATGTTTATAAAATTAGTAACATTTAGAAAAACTAAATTACTTTAGACAAAGAGAAATATTCAAAAATGTACAGAAAAATATTCATAATGTTCTTCATTATTATTACTTTTTTGATCACAATCTATTGTTTTTGTTTGTTTGTTTTAGTAAATTAAACAAAATAAAAGAGGGATATATCAAAGGGATAATTTTAATCGTAAACTATTATGTTATACATAAGTATTTCTATTTTGAATTTGACGTTTCAAGTTAAAAATGAAATTTTGATATAGAACATTGCTAAGTTGGCTTTCAGAAAGCAGTACGTAAATTTCTGACTGCTGAAGAAGTTCACATATAAAAAAAAAAAAACAATTCCATACTCTTGGTTACTATTTTAAGATTGTTTATATTAATTGTTTGCCTTAGTTTTACCAGGAATTTATATTATTCCGATAGAAAATGCATTGGGCACAATTTAAAAACCTGATAGCGTGTCACATGGTAAACGTATCTGGCAAAAGGTTTATTGATAAGAAAAAGAAAAAAAATAATTCAAAACAAATGTACGACGGCTTTTATTATATTATCAATTTATTATTATAAATGTTTTATTTTTATTTTATCTTTTGTTTTATTATTATTTTTTATTTATTTTTTTTTTGCTGGTACCAAGTAAAAATTCACCTTAGGTGTAGATACTTTCAATACACAGAGGATATATGTACCCGAACACAAATCAATTAATACGTATACAATTCAAATAAATAATTTTAAAAATGAGCATAATTACAAATATCAAATTTTGCTTTCATGAAATTTACAAAAATAAAGTTCAATGTAAGAGTATATAAAGTATAGAGTATATAAGAGTGTAACACAGTGTTTAACTAGTCTATTCAGATTTCATTGTATAAATATAATTATTTCGGAGTTATGATATTTTTATTATTGTACTGTATATAAAAACAAATTAGTCGGAAGAGTATTACACATTCTAATATACGTTTCGTGGTATAAATAAATGAATAATTCGTGAGATTTAAATAAATAAAGTGAAAAGGAGTTTCGAAGACAAGATTGTCCATAGAGTAAAACAGAGGAATAATGTATAATTTGTGCCTCTACGTTACATGAATATTAAAGTAATATTTTGTAAAAATGAAAAAAGTTATCGCTTTATGGTAAACTAAAAATTGTATACGGAGTCGACGTAAAAGTTGTAAAAGGTTAGATGTAATCAATGAGTGAGAGAGTGTACTGTGCGATATATGTAATTCCTTGGGTGTTGAGTATAGCGTATAAGTTATGTTTATTGCTACAAAACGTCTTGGATAATCCACAAGCAAACAGTGGCAATGGCAATTATGATGAATAAATATCATATTTTATGACTGCATTACGGCGTCGGTGCTGAATATTTGCTTAGAAATTCAAATTACTACAGCTATAAATTATTTCAAATAAATGGTATTATTCTTTTATATTTACGTGTTTACTTTTGACCTTTAGAAAGCTGAGTTAAAAACCATATAAATCGCAATAAAATATAGTACAAATTTTAAACATTAGTTTTTTATTTATCGGTCAAAGGAGCATTCTTGAAGATGCGTAGCCTACTACGCCGTGAGACATTAGCACTTACAAATTAAATTAAATATATTTAATGCCTGTGTTGGTATTCATTTATGGTGATACTTTATTAAAATGAAATATTTGAGTAATAAATTTAAATAAAGTATGACATGTTATTATTTTTTACATTTCCAACGATTATAGATGACACGTAATATTACGAATTATCGGTTACAAAAAGTAACGATGGTCACTATTATTGAACTAGAATTTAAGCCAGGGTATTGACATCCAAACACACGAGTCTTATCTTTCCTCTTTGAAGTATTTAGTTTTACCAACACGGAGAACCTTATTATCAAATTTATAGTTTTTTATATATTTCGTAGATATGAAGAGTACAGTTTTTATTTAACATTTCCGCACATTATAAAAAAGATTTTTCTTCTACTTATATTATATGTAATGGATTTTTATTATTAAGAAAACAAAATTTAGTTAAGAGTAAAATCAAACAATAATATATATATATATATATATATATATATATAGGATTACAGAACGTAAAAAGTCCGGTACAAAATGCAGCATTACACAATTAGTTATGTGTGTAAACGTTACATATATATATATATATATATATATATATATATATATATATATATACTGAGAAGCTAACATATTTTAAAATATTCTATTTCAAACGTTATTTCTTAACCTTTTTATATCTGTTCTCCGAGGTAAATATAAGGTGTAACTTATTATAGATATGCGTGTGGGAGAGAACATTGCCTTGCTTATGAATGTGTGTGAAGTGCATACCTCCTTAGATATAGTACTAAATGTTTATATATATATATATATATATATATATATATATATATATATATATATATATAATTTTAATCATATTTTAAAATTAGATTTTATTACCTCTTAATAAAAATGAGTATTATTATATTAATTTTATGTATTCTGTTAGTATTTAAACAACTTCGTGGGCGTGCTAAATTCCCACAATATTATCGGTTTCATTTTTAAATTAGGTTTAACTCAACAATGAGCTAATTAGAGGAATACAAACGTCTTTAAAGATATGCACATATATTATTAAACCACGTGTACTAATTCACTACTGAAATTGAGGAAACAATGTAAAGTAAATTGTTCATGAAATTTGAAATATTTTACGTTAACACAATATGAATATTAAGTTAATATTGTGTAAGGAGATAAGATATTTGTACTCGTTTTTAATAAGTTGACATTTGAATAATAATTTATAGTAACAGTGTATCGTATAAAAATGTAAATAACACTGCAATAATTATGTTATATTGTACTAAATGATGAATGGTTTACCCACAAACGTGTTTAAGATTTGTGGTTATGAATATATCCCCCTTGTTATAAAAGAGAAAACAAAATAATATTTAAACCTTCAAGAAAAGTAACGACAAAAACCGGAGCTTGAAGTATACAAATTAACAAAGTAAGGTTATTCCCCTTTAGGAATATAGCAACTCGTATGAAACTGGTTGCATTTACAATCATATAAAAGGAATTATTGAAAATATATTCCTAAACTGTCATATTTACATCTTGTTCTAATCCTAGAAATGTTTTATTTTATTTTTTAATAAATAAAGCAATTGCTAAATTTAGTTTTGTTGTTAACAAATCAACATAAGGGTTCATACAAATATTTTTAGAATATGTCGAAAGTAATTTTGATGTTTGGAAAGATTATTGTTTGTATTTATTCACAAAATTCGTGAAAAATATTTATCCTTTAACTACAGAAAATAACTTTATTTCATAATATTCTATTTTCCAGATAGATTATATCACACTTCAAACTGCGTAATAGTACTTTCAAATTTAATAATTAGAAAAAAAACTTTAGTTACATATAATTAAAAAATATAATACCCCCCCCCCCCCGACCAATAAACAACACTTAATAGAAACCAAATGTATGCAAAATTATTAGCCACCAAATCGTGCAACCACGACATCTAAAGAAATATCTCTTGATACTTTCAGATGAGGAATAAGGAGTACAAAGTAACATGAAGAATGAATAATATTATTATTGGTAAAGAATAAACACTGTGACTTTCATTACTCAAAGTTCTACAAATATATTTTTTTGTTTAAATAACTAGAGTTCAATGGTGGTTTTAAAAGAAACAGGATCGACAAATACCTATGAACGTAAGCTCATTTTATAAATTATCCTGATGGCTTTATAATCAAACATTTTTCAAAAAGCATATACACATAAAACAGGTGTTGAACGGAATGCTTTTTACAATTGGAGAACAATGGAGACTGTAGATTAAACTGTTCAAATTGAACATGTCTGAGAATAAACAGTGAAATACTATTTTGAGAGATCAGTTCCACATTCGCATAAATGATACAGTGTAAATACAATCTCGCCACATTGTTTACAATTTAATATGTTTTATTTTTACTAATATTTATTATATTAAAACTCTACATTTGGCAGTAAAAACAACATTAAATATTCTTATTAATTATTTTAATATTATTCACACAAAAATAGTAATAGGATACCAAAAGAAACTTGTTATCATTGATCAAAAAAAATTTTATACAATTCTTTATGAAATGAAAAATTAATGTATATGTAAAAGTTTGAACTTAGTCTGTCAAGAATCAAAAAAGTGTACTAAAATATTTAAAAGTCTACAAAATGCCCATGACAACCACGAAATCAATTTTGTTTTCATATTTTTTTACTTTTGTACATGTAGAACTTGCTCTTGTAGATGCTGTATATGTACATGAGTATATAGTATAAGAGTTTATTTTAAGAAAGGAAATTGATTTTCTTAATTTACACATAAGGGGGTGTTGGGAGAAACATTTAACAATTTTTGACCTTGGTAGCTTATAATTATTCATAACCTTGAGTAATATGTGGAATTATATTTATTTAATCATGTAAGACTATTAACTTATATAGTTAAGAAGTATCATTATAAAGAAAAGCGATATGTTATAACCGCAACAATGGAATAAAAGCATTTTCTCCACAAGAGAGTGAAACAAGGTTATTTAAATCAATATATCCTTATGGGTAAAAAATAAATGAAAGAGTTAATACATTAAATTATAAAAAAGTAAATATAATGTAATGTTTTTGAAAGGGAAATATATGGCTTTAACTAGTTGAACTATTGTAATAAATTATAATGAATTTTCGATTTTGGGCTTAAGTTGTGAATAACTGCTCTAACGTTGTAAATGGAGATTAATATTGTATACGTGGCAAAAGTAAAACTACCTAAGCAATTAGTTAAATCCTCTATTACGAAAGGTCCACATGTGATCAATATGTATTTAAGTATGCACATTTACCATTTGCACTTATTGTTCTATGAATTACTAACATATTTATATCGACAAAATTTCTGTTTAAATATTAAAATAGAATCTGTGTCTTCCTGTTATTTTAGATTCAGAATTGTGTATGCACATAAGACAAGTAATGTCAGTAGTTCATCAATAGCATGAACGGTCTTAATTAAAATTTTACCACTTTCTCTTCACGATATTATTATTTTTGTACGCTTTTTATTTTAGGCTGGAGTAAAATTTAGTGTGAGAATGTGTGTTATTAAAGCCGATTTTTGATAGAGTTCCAATTTAACTAAAATATTACTGATATATTTCGTAAGATTTAATGAAGGAAAATAGTCATTGAATATCTAATTACCTAAAAACCAATAGTCTATGTAATAATGTTACCAAAACAATATCAAAAGCTTTGCCACCCTATTTTTTTTATTAAACGATTATTTTAGAACTCTAATTCTTTCAAATTTGATCCGGTCTTTTGTGATCTAAACTTTCTATACTCTTCTGTTTCTTATACATTTTAATTTAATGGTTTCTGAAACAGTAGTACCTAAAGAAATTTTCATAAGATCGTAGATTTTTAAGTATTGCAATATTTATTTTATTTTACAACAATTAATACATTCACATCCTCCAATAGCGACGAGATGTAGTCTTATTATTATTTTTAATAACAACAATTTTCGTCACATTATCCAAATTATTATGTGTACATTATAGCAACGACTACATAAATACTATAAGACACGACATGGCCATGTTAAATATTCTACGCTTATTCTTGAGTTGACCAATACCCGCTAGGGTGTGGAGCTGTCGCTCTGCTAGAGAATCTGAAGTTGATGTGACTGGCGCTAGGTGGCTCTACGGTCAAACAATGTTTCAGGCGGCTAGGAGAAAACGCACTGATGCCACATATGGGACCAGAGATGCGAGGGAAGGTCGAGAATCGCTTATCTCAGCGCACGAACTGACAACACTGACTATGCTGACGGAAGTAAGTAAGAAGGTTTGTGAGAGAGAGGTCAACAGTTGTACAGTCTCAACCAAGTGGGATGCGTACAGTCAAGCACCTGCTGCTAGCGCTTTCTGATAGCTGTGTGTCAAACTTGTGACGAACAGCACCCGTAAAGCGTAGACTATTTCCCTATCCTATGTCGTGTATTATAGTATTTATGTAGTCATTGATTATAGTTTATGTTCACGAAGAAAAAGAATAGAGTTAAAAAAAGTATGGTAACTTTAAAAACCGTCTTTATAAATCAAGTAAAGCGGAATATCTGGGATCTTAAGTTATTTTGGTAATTATGCTAAATTAATGATTGAACCTAATATTAGGTTTATTTTTGCCATCGTAAATTAGTAAAGAGTTTTTTTTTGTTTTTTTTTCGTGAATTCCAAATATTCTTTTTAACAAAATACATTGACTACCAGGAGGAAATAATTATGAGTTGTAAACCTTTATCATATCAGCAATTTCTTCCGTATACTTCAGAAGAGTATGTTTTACAGGTATGGTTTTTAAATATGATATGTACAAAATTTCAGCTAATTGATTTGTTTAAAATTTAAAAATTGCCATAATTTATAATAACAAATCTTGGAGAGTAACATAGTAAGTATAATAACTAATACATCCACCTTTACAATTTTTTTATTATTTTTTTAATTGGAACACTTTTTTACTCCTTTTACAGCACACACACATTCAGATATGTTTCGTGTTAAAATACATTTGTTTTGATTGTAAATACATTTATTATATGTACGTCATTATGCTTCTGTAACCATAGTTATTATTTCATATTAATTCACCGCCTCTTGTAATTTAACCTATGAAATATAAAGTGTTCATGTTTGTAATGTCAACACACCACTGACACCTCTAATTAAACGTAAATAATGGAACAGCATTGTGTCATAGTTGTAATAAAAAACTCAATGAAATGTGCCATAGTCTTGATATTATTTATATAACGTAATTTATCGTCTCAAGATTTATTGCTTCTGTCCTTCATATTGTACATAAATATAGGACAAACCATTAGCATGTAGGTCACATTCACAGCCACAGCCAATGAGTAGCCAGAGTAACCTAGTTCTACAGATATCATGTTTAAGTTATTGCTGCAATGAAAGGAAAACCTAATTTTATAAACGTAGTGGTCATGAAAATAATTCGTTCATCCTTGATATATACTATACAGCGAGTTAGATAAGTCGTGTTCGGTTAATATTTTTTGAACCACTACAGATAGACCTACAAAGCTGTATCCTTTGTTAATGGATACAAAAACCTATTTTAATATTTATTCAGTGAACTGCTACCTTTCCAGATGGACGGCCCACAAGGAATAAGTAGGAAATCTTAAATGAGATCATTGGTCGAGTATATCGAAAATTGGTTTTTTGAGTAGAACACAATGCCGCTAACCCGACCTCCATAGGTTCACCCTAGCTAAAATAGCTTTGGTTTTATGAAAATTCGTTCTGACAGAGATATTTGGAGACAAGTGAATCAGATTTATTAAAAATTCCATCGTCTGGAAGTCTTTTAAACAATAAATCTTATTAGCCTTTCATTAAATTTGTAATTTACTCAGTCATATCTAATTTCTCGTTAGTCTGTAAATTGTACTAATTTGTTACCAACCCATATAGAATCAGTTTCTATTCCAGGTACGAAGGTGTGATATGTAGATCGATTTTTGAAGATATCTTTCCTTAATTTTAACATAAACATCCGAGTTAGAGGATGTTTATGTTAGCGTTTATATATATATATATATATATATATATATATATGATTCGGTTTGTCCTTGAGATGTAGATAATAGTAACAAGAGGGGGTTGTTCAGACCCTGATTCTGCAATTATAGGAGAATCAATTAAACCCAGTTTAGGTGTTTTATGAATTATATTTTTATTACCTAAAACTGTGTTGGAAACGATGAAACTGGTATTCATCATTGTAGGATATAGTTTTGTATTATGCTTAATTATCACTTGGCCTATAATAAATTTTTTATGTTTTTTTTTCAATCTTAGAATTAACAAATCTTCTATCTTTTGGGAATTACCAAATGTTATTTTTAAATCTTTTATCGGAGATGTAAATTGTGTATTTATTACACAATCAGTTTCGTTGATAAGAACTTTAAGGTGACAATGACTTTACTTCATTCGATTATTGAGTCAAATTATTTCTAAAGCTATATCTTATACTAAAGCGATTAGAACTTTTATTCATGAAATATATTTATTATACAATAAATAAATACTTTGTCAATTCAAATACAAAAACGCTAAAATAAAAATTACGCAAAAACAAATTTACACTAATTTACATAAAACATATTTGTCAAACATGAGTTAAATAAATAGACGTAATTTTTACACAGAATGAAACCTATTATTTATCGCTTTTTAAGTTTCTTATTGTTTTATATGCTTTTCAACGCCAGTAATTGTTAATTTAGGAATATCCCTCTCATCACAATTCTTCTTACGCCGAATAAATCAATTATTTCGTCTGGTGTTTTTCGCTTCCTCTTTCAGGCTTTCGGTAACTTACTAAATGTCGGTAATCCTTCAACCGACATGTATTTTTGGAATTCTTTCTCTAGTTCAAGTTTTTGTTTTCAAAGTCAGCTGTCGGCTTCATAAGACATTCGACTAATAAATTCACTCATCCAAGAACCGTCATTTTTTTTTTTTTTTTTTTTTTGCTAGTGAAAACGCCTAGATGAAGTTAATTGTTTTTGTGTTTTTTACGATACAACCGCTAATAGGTGCATTGGAGGAATTCCTGTAAAATCCATGACCGCACTTTCCGACAACGTTCTATATGCTGCTACTACGCTTAGAGTTGCGAATCTTTGCACTCTGAGCAGCCCTTTTCTGTAGCAATCCTTCTTCATAGTTTCCGCCCAAACAGGTGCGGCATATAACATTTTTGATTATATGACGCTAGCCAACAATCGTCTCTTCTTACTGCTGGGTCCAGCTATATTTGGCATAAGCCTTACCAGCTGGCAACCGATTTCTGCGGCAGTAATTGATACCTGATTTATGTGTGGTCCAAAACTTAGGTGTCTGTCAACTATTAACCCTAAGTATTTTAATTGTTTCTTCCATTCTTTCTATCCTTTGTCCATCTATATAGAGACTTGGTTTGTTATAGGACCTTCTTTTGTTACTAATACCGCCTCGGTTTTCTTAAGGGCGATCTCTAGGTTTTTATTTTCCAGCCAAGCTCGGACCTTGTCACCACTTTCCGCCATTTTCTTTCCAGCAGATGCTCTTTTTCCCCTTCGACAACTAAGGCTATCATTTTTCTAAGATACATTGGAGTGTTTTTATTTCCAATGCCTCGTTAATATCTTTCCATCTGAGAGAGTTAAAAGCGTTTCGTACATCCAGCGCAATAATCGCGCAGAAGCCTTTCTTCTTGTGCCCTTTATCCCTAGCTTGTCTAGCCAAGTTTACTACTTGTGTAATAACATCAACGGTTGATAGACCCTTTCGGAAACCGACCTGGTTTTCGAATAGATATACTGCTCAACCATATGATTGTCTAGGCGTTTCAAAATCAATCCTTCAATCAGTTTCCTCAATGTATCCAGAAGTCAGATAGGGCGATACGATAACTTTTTTTCCAGTGGTTTATCTCCTTTTCTTAGGAGGATAAGTTCTTGTCTCTTCCAACTTCTAGGAAACACCCCTTTCCTAAGGCATTTATTGTACATGTCAAAGAGAATTTTAGGATATCTTTCAATTACTCTTGCTACCACTTCATTTGGTATTCCATCCAATCCTGTGGATTTTCCCATCTTCAAAACTAGCTCGCGTTCTTTTAGGTCTTCTTCCGTAAACATATATTCTTTTCTGGCAACATCATTTGGCCAAGTTCTCGCGAGCTCTTCTCACTGATCATATGAAAATATCGGAAATTTTATCGGAAATAGGTCTCCGATAATTCTTCTCACCCAGCTTTCCTTGTCCTGTCGATATTTTTGCGGACTTTCAACTTCTGTGTAACTATTTACCGATAAAAATAACTAAACCTGTTCATATGACTCTCAAGAAGATAATTCTTTTGTTTAGAGAGGTCTCTGGTATTTATTAGAGCATGCAGTAATTCTGGATTGCAACAACCTTGTACTTATTTATGTAACAATATATAGATTTTTTCTAAAAATAAAAAAAAAACATTTTTTTTTTTTAATTAAATATTCATTTTATATTTTATTTTATTTTTACATTTTTAATGGAGGCTGTAATATGAAATTAAAAGATTTTATTAAGTGTCAAACACTAGCTAGACAACAGAGATTTAGATTTCAATGGTTGTTGTCGTATTTATGACAGGTTAGGTTGTAGTTTTGCCTAATAGGGTTGACATTAATAAAATATAATTCATTTGTTGATTAAATTTAAAATTTACGTTAGATTTGTACTGAACTTATAATTAATTAAAATTTAAATTTTAAAGCTAAATGCATATTAAATTAGGCCTGAACAAATCAAGTGAAATTAAATAAAGTTTAGTCTATTTAAAAGGGGCTATAGAAAGTAAATTTATAAAACGTTAACTCAACTAAATAGGCGTTATGTAAAACATTTTAAATTTGGTACCGTACGTTTGCATATGAGAGTAGATTGAGAAATAGAAAATAAACTCCTTAGACTAAGGTGGGCTATTTTAGAAATAAAATTGTAACTATGAAAATGGGGAAATTATTATTGATAAAAGTGTTTTAATAAAATTTTGATTACCGTTAATCTTGTAAAATTTGTAGTGTTGTGTGATGCATTTAAAATATGAAATTGAATAATTCAAGAGGACATGAGGTTACTCAACAGACTTAGCGTCCACTATTACATTCCTGCCTAAACTTTGTAGTATCCTGTCTGCTTTATAGGAATTAGTCAAAATATGAAATTTAAAAAAAAATTGGGAATAGAATTAGATACCAGCATAAAAAGGATAAATAATTTTTCGATCATATGTTTGAAGATAGCTAATTGTAGATCAAATCATTACTCTGCTACTAATTTTGTAACTTTTACTAAATATTTGAGAGAGTAACATTACATTTAATACCAAACCTATAGTGAAAACTATATTGGAAACTATATATTTGGAAACTATATTGTTTTTGGCTAATCCCAATTTGAGAAAAAAAAATCATTACCCTATCTCCTACCCACACACCATTAGGTAGCCATCTTGAAGAGATTAGTTTTAATAATATAATTAATTACAAAATTCAAGCTAATTCATAATTAAATAAACTCTCAGACAACACAAATTAAGAACAGACCTTGGACAAAACTTATTTTCATAGTCGCCTTGGTTTTAATAATAAATTAAGGCACCAAAATTGGGAATCGGATCTCAGGTAGACTGTTATAACTCCGATTAATCAAACAATGAATGAAAATTAGTAGACAAAAAACTGTAAGCCTAATACCCAACATGACTGACTAATATTGATTATCAGGCATACTCCTCTTTTCGATTAATGTGCTTCCGCTTAACCCAAGAAATAAGTTAGCTGTTTCCTCCTAAGGACAGTCGGGGTTAACAAAGAATGGACCTTGCACAAGTAGTTCCTTCAACATAGTGACATCTTCATACAATAAAACAGCAAAGGTGCTGATTAGTTCGGTCCGACAAACATAGAATTCTGCCATAAGGGTTATACTGGCATTACTCTCTCCTAGCCAGGCTTTTAAACTCTCTCTTCTCGCGGGCATGTAACGTTCTGTTATTTGAATTTTCTTTGTTGACATCTATTGGGTAATAACTGAAACGGAGGTGGTTTTGAGTACGTAAGAATCTCATATAATTGGATTAGAAGACCGGATTTGTCTTAAGTGAAACTTTCCACCTTTAACGACAAAATAAACAACACGTTAAATCTCTCACTCGAAAATTTGTCGAATCAGGCCCTTTTATAAAAGCAATTTAAATACTATTTGGTAAAACTACAAATATGTAATAACTGCATTTCGCATCCCAATAAGTGCATTGGGGTTTAGTTTGTGTATTTGTAAATTTTGCTGATATAGAGTGTCTGTGAAAAGAAATTGTTTATGCTAACTCATAATGGATTAGGCGTATGATTTTAATCCCGTTGTTTCACTGGAGAGAGTTTTTCATTTGCTTTGATATTCGTAACCAACATTGTTTTATAAAGTTGTTTGGCGAACGATTGTTGACGCTAACCAACTACAATGTAAGCCAATGAATATATTCTAGTAATTTTCCACTAGTTATTGTTTTGTTTAATTTTACTATTCCTTGTCTAAGCCGACAGATATAGTTCGACAGATTAGCCGACAATCTACATTGATTCTACATTGAATTAGATCTGTGACTATATTCGAATTATATCACTGTTTAAAGGAGTTATGATTTTTTTTTTTAATTTTAATATTCATAGCATAGGATGATATAAAGGTTCTGTGCTGCAAAACTTCGCTATGTTAGCCTACATTAGTGTAGACCTACGAATATAAAGGGTTTGTTTCACTAAATCTTGTTAATTTAAGTAATCGTAGCCAACGATGTTGTATACTGTACATGAGGCGAAATATCGCTGACTGTAACCAAATTATTTGACAACTGTTACTTTTTGTTCTGGTTTAAGTGTTTGTATTGATTTATGATTTATATGATTTATATTGATTTTTGAAGCAAAATCTACCTATCTTGCCGACAATAGAAATGTAGGTGTATATTTCTAGATTTGTTGAAAAATCAAGTGGTTTCACAGTAGCTTTTCTTTTATTCAATTTTGATGTTCTCAAGCTAGATAGTTTTATGAAGTCTGAGGAATGCTCGCTACAGGTTGCCTACAGTAGATTAGGCCTACTAAGCAAAGCGAGTTAGTTCACTGCATTTATTCTTATGTTTAAGTATTCGTAGTTTAATATAATCAAGTTCATTCACAGAGTTATACCTTTGGGTAGTATTCTAAAGTATTGTGTATGTTTCTTGTACTACAGTATAATTTAGAATGTTTGTACGAAGAAAACTCGCTGATATAAACCGACATTGGAAAAAGCCTATGAAACCTATTGAGTTTTGTCACAGCATACATTTCTATATTCAAGTTAGTTATTCATAGTCGACTTGGTCGTCTAGTATTTGTGCGGTGAATGCTTGCTGTGGGTAGCCTACCATCTTGAGTCTACAATCTACAAATATATTTTTTTTAAAATAGCTTTCTAATTACCAAAGTCACTTACAGAAATCTACCTTTTAAGTTAGAATACAGTAATAACATTTACAACCACATAAGACAAAGCCAAATAGCACATCAAATCTTGTAGTTTTAAAAGTGTAAATAAATTTGGATCAAATTTGCCAACAGACTAAAACATAGCATAATGCAGGTTACTACATAAGACAAGCAATTTTATTACAGTTCAAAAATAGCCACAAAATTACACAACAGGAAAATTAAATGGTTACCAACAGCCTTAATCTTGCTGTCACTTCCAGGTGTGAGACCATGCCTGTGACTGACTTCACTCCAATACCAGTCAGAAGTTATTACTGTACAATCTCTTACTTAGAAAGGAGAAAAAAGTAGAACCCATTTATAAAGATGTTATAAATTTACTTGTGACTTATAAATGGATGAAATAACACATTTCCTAAAGTGTTGAGTCTTATGTTACAACAAAAAACGTTGTCTGTTATGTTATGTTTAAGGAAACTTTGTCTGTAGGTATAATTGTCCATTCAATTTCCGTATAGTCTCAATTTCCTAGATATAATCCATGTTTTAAAAATATACGTTTCGCTATTAGTTACATTAGTTTCAAAAAATATTCCTAATTAACCTTTTAAGATTCGTTGTTGCATAGAATAAATTTATACAATTCCTTTTAAGCTCTATTAATACACAATTTACATATTAATCTCATTTTACCCAGTTTCCTGGCACACATGAGGACTCTTTAACTTGATTGCATTTAGTGCACATTCTTACTATATCAAACTTTTCCATTTATAATTTTAAAACAAAGTAATGCAGGGCGCTGTGTTCCATTTACCCATTCAACTACCATGTTCAATTAAGAAATATAGAGCATGTGTTTTAATTGCCTACTATTATCGGTTGATTCTATCAATAAGAAATTTATTAGTTATGGATCGACCGTTATATATTTATTAGACTATTAATCATTATAGATACTTTGTTATCTCAATATATTTAATTTTAATGGTGATTAGAGTAGATATCATTATTTTATTTGTAACGTAACAGAGATGTATCTCATTGTTACACTTCATTGAACTCAGTTTGATTATGGTGTAATATATTTTCGAGAGAGAAGAGTTATTTTAAAGAATTTACTTAGTTGGATAAAAGTTCATGTTAGATATATATCTGTTTATGATTTTGTTACATTGTTCTTTTTAGTGCGGTAAGCTTTATGGTTATGGTGATGTTTATTTTCCACTTTCTAAAAATAACAATAGAGTTACCGTAAACAAGTCGGAATGGTTAGAGATGTTGATATTATTAGATAATATCTAACGAGTTGTTTAAAGGAATATTAATTAACGTACTTTATCTCTCTCCCTCTCCACTTTATTCTTCGTAATTTGGAAATGAAAATGTGCAGACGTAACAGTATTTGATCACATAATTTACTTTTTTGATCAGGTCTTTAGAAATGTTCATAATACCTAATATTCTATTGAATAACGTGCGTGCTTTGCAATGAATTAGGTTGTCGACTCTGTTGATCAATTATATAACAAGCATTCATATATTGATTATGAAGAACCCGTTCAGGCTTCGCAGTATTTATGTATGACTTTCTTTTTTAGGGAGACTTGTTTAATAATTTTGTTTTACAAATGTAAAATCAGTTTTTCAGTCTATGTGTCAAACGGTAATTACTTCAACCGAAATATTTAGGCTCCTCTAAATAGGTCGTTTATCTTTCGTATTAGGTTCTATATAGCTATAAGAATATATATGACAGATATATGTATTTATGTTTTCTAATAGTTTATACTACCTAGTATTGCTGTGTCCGTTAACGGGCAACAGCTAGCCGTCAACATTGACCATCGTCAACGCTCAACGCAGTTGACGAAGAAGTGCATTAACTGCTAACGTTGACCAACTGCTTAGTACTTGCAGGTGACGCATCAGTGGTTGTTTGTTAGCGCCAGCGGCCCACTCGATGCGCGCGCACCCAGCTACACGTACGCCTCTCCATCGTCTGTTACTTAGTTGAGCAACTAAAGCGAATCAATCAACGTCAACGTTTATTCGTCAATGAATCAATTTATGTTTCTACTGTACCTCCAATTTAATCTTTTACACGTGCACACTGAACAATGACGCTTGGTCTTCTGTTCTGTCTGGCAGGATATCGTTAGCAGTTTTTTTCAACAGTTAATCACGCCCAACGTTAATTGGTGTTGACGTTGACCGTTGTGATCACTACAACTAAGTAACATTTTAAATGTTACATAATAAAATTGATTATTGGTCTAAACAAAACACATTTTAGGTAACGATGCCTTAATTCTCATACATTCATTTTCTTCAGGGGTAAAACAAAATTGTTTTTTCCTCCAAATATGCAAATCAGTTTTTATGGACAAGGTCTAAAACTTGTAGATTTGTAGGTAAAAGCCTGCTGTTAATAAACTCTTTTACACTACAAATGAAGTTGATTATGGCATATCGTATATTTCGAAAATATACAAATCTGAATATGATAAAAAAACGTTCTTTAAAAAAAAAAATCAGTGAAACACTATCGAATCTGGGACGCATTTACAGAGTTAAAAATTCACACAAAAATATACATTTTTTTAAACAGTAGTTTTATTAAATGGACAGTTTTATTATCTATACCAATATCAAAATCATTGAGAAAAGCTTAGAGAATCCATGTGTGACATGTGAGTAGATCATAACCAAAAATGATACAGCAATTCCAGATTAGAAAATCAATTAAAGCTATCCAGAATTATTGTTAAATTACTTTAAACAGAACATTATATTTATTACAAAAAAAATCGAATGTAAAGATAATTGTAACTAACGTGCAAACTGATTTAAGCAACAAAAACTAATACCTCTTTGTTTTTATTTGAAATTGTTTCTATCTTAGTCAAACTAATATTAATTTATCTTAAAATTTAAATCTATATTTCAGCTTTATTTCCTTTCAGAGGTATTGTTAGAGCAATAAAAATCTATTATATTTTAGAATTTTTAAATGTGTCTCTGTTTTTCACTTTATTAAAATATATTTCCTCTAATTATTTTAGCGTTTTACTTTCCGTTAATTTTACGTATAAAACTATTACTTACATTTGAACCACTAATTTCCTCCTTTTAAGAGACTTCACTTTATTCTTTAAAAACTTTTAACACATTTATGTATTCCACCTTCGGAAAGATATGTCCTTATAATTTATTGTCACATTTGAATTTAATGCATTATTGACTCTTTTGCGGTAACAAAATTATGTTCTGTATATTCAGTTTTCTCATAAATGATCACAGGATGAAATGGGAGTTATACATTTATAATGGTTTATCCCTAGGATATTCCAAAATATCCAATTTATGTCTAAAGTGGGTGTAAGGAAAGCATTTAAAACCTCCTTTATTAATAATTTCGATCTATAAACTAATTTTTATTATGAGCCTTAATAAAAATTGAACAGTTTTAACCCGCTATATTTCTGCCAGGATTTTTTTTTTTTTTTTTTTTTTTTTATTCATAAATCTTTTACGAAAAACGGAAATAGTTTTTATAACGAAAACATTCCACTGTATGTTATAATATTTTATTAATTCTTCTTATTTTTTATTTTATCTTCAGTATACTATAAAATGTTATACTATTTTTAATTGAGTTAGTTTGATTAAGTAACTAAACTCATTTTTTAAGTTACTGAATTTTCGCAAATAAAGAGAAGGTAGTAGTTCTATTTCAATAACTTTACATGGATATAGTTTACAATTATGATTTATGTTTTTTTTTCTAGAAAATAAACGAATATCGTTGTTGGTTTTCGTTAAAATGAGATCTTATATATCATTGCCTTTAAGAATTGTAGAATAAAGCGTATTCGATTTTAAAAAAATGGGTTTTACGTAATTACTGCAACGTTTTTGGTTTAATTTCACAATAACTTTCTTATCTTAATTATTCCCTTACTAATTAGCTGGGAAAAGATTAAAACTACAAGAATAAATGACAAATTTCATGAGTGGTTTTTATTATTGGATCTCTTGTAATTTAATTCGTATTTCCGTTAATTGTCATGTACTTTTAAAACACAATATACATACTTAATTATATGTTTATAATTATAAACAAAACAACAGCTATTATGTAAGGTATTGTTATTTTGTAAAACATCCAAGATAATGGAACAGAGGTAAACAGATTTTAGAAATAAATAAAAAATTTAATCTATATCCATCTTTTAGATTTTTCGGAACGATTTTTTGACCTTTTTGTAAAAAATGTTCCTACTATAATTAAAAAATAGTTGCTTCTACTTTTGGCTATCCAGAATTAAATGTTTCTTTTAATATTTAAACTGGCAATTTATAAAATAAATAATTAGGTTTTTTTTTATCAACTCTTGTAAGTTGACAATTAAATTTACTGTATATTTTTACACCAGAACTAATAGCCATGTTAAACAATCTTTTCCAAAAGTTTTATCGTTGATTACAATAAAATGAAAATCACATTTTTATTCATCTTCCATACAAATATTAAAATGGTTTATTAATATTGGGTCTTTTCAACGATATGTAAAATTTTGTAAAATCTTATGTTAAAATCCAAATCTGTGAAAAATCATCGTTACTTCCAAACATCTTGTTGCATCCGAAGTTAGTTACTTAAAAGTGACTTTAGCTTTACTTACGCTAATTCCATCTTACAACGTAGAAGGGACTGGACTATTGTATTAGAAAAAAAATTATTCTGACTTTTAATTTGTTGTACACCATTAAAATTGTTTCTAAATTAGAATCTTATTAAGTAAAAAAGTTTTGCTGTTGCACCATGTCTAGCAAAATTAAACTTTATAGATGAAAGACAATTATTTTAGTAGGCACAACCTCTTTAAGGAAACATTTTTTACTTCTGTTTTTACTTTCCCAATCTTTAAAATCAGTAATTTTTACAACCATGATATTATCGCAAAATGACTCTATAATCTTCTTTTTTTTCTTTTTTTTTTACTATTTCTTCATTTTTTCGTAGAAATTACATCCACAATGATAGTTATGAGATTCTTAAAACTTTCTTTATATTACCCATAATCCAAATCTTTCGTTACCAGTAGGTGGTTTAACTTTATTTACTTAAGCAATTATTATACAATATATTAACTTCATTTTAATGAATATATTTTTAAGTTATTTTAATTACATTAGTGTTTAATCATGGTTTTAAAAGTTGCAATGGAAAATACATTTTAGAAAGAAAAAATAACTTAACCTTTGTAAGAACTTCTACAAATATCAAATGTGAAAGTATTTGAAATTGAGGTAGATGAAATTGTTTGAGCCTTCCAAATATTACTAAATTGAGAAAGGTTTGTTGTATTTTGAGTTTTGAGAGCATCCATTTATTTTAAAATAAATTTAATTAATAATTTTTAAAACTAAAATTATAGTTCTACCTCTTTCACATGATATTGAGTTTGTAAACGTTTTAGATATTTATAACAGAAACAACTCAAGTTCATATCTAGGCCTAATCCACTGTCCAATAGCGTCAGCGAGCCTTCGATGCACATGCACTCAATAAGAAAGTAGTTATCTATACTAAAAATAAACAAAGATTAACATTGTGATATATTATCGAGGTTAGAGTAATAAAGCAAAGAAATTCCAAATTTTTGTAATTTTTATTTTTAGTAATAAGACATCATTGCAGTGACGATATATACACTTCAAGTATCTGTTACCAAATATATTATTGGGAAGGAATAAAAAAATTCTATATTAATCTTGGTAAATTGCTTTCTTATATATTATGTATAATAAGTTCATTTTCAGTATCCAGGTCACTATTATTTTAAAATAAAGTTTCTTACCTTTGTTTCCTTCAAGTAACCTCTTTTTTGTAATCGTGACGCGTTTCGGGACTTTAATCCCATCTTCAGACACAAATATATTAATTTAAATCACTCGACCGATGTCGTCAAACACTAAAATTATTCATAAATCACACATATCACATTAAAAGTCCGTTGTGGTGTACACCTTCTGGCTACCGGACGTCAACTATATAGCACTCCCTACCTTTTATTTTCCGCACTTTAAAATTATTTTAGGCTTTTTTAAAATATTAAAAATAATATCAAATATATAATGTAATTGTTTTCACTACTTATTAATTACAAAACGTATAAGTTACAAAATGTATTTATCATATCTCTTAGTTCTTTGTATATTGCCTCAACGATAGTTCATATTGTGATTGAAGACACACGTGCAGTTAAAACAATTGTGTAGAATTAAATTTATGAATTTTTGTTGTTTTTGGATATATTTCAGTAGTATCCAATAATAATATAAAATTTTTGTCCCATGCCATCGCCTATCTACAATAACTAAGAAAAAGAACATTAATATACTTAGTATTAACGTTCTGTTATTTTTTACAAATAATTATCATTCTACTGATGTCGTGAAATGTTTAAATAATTTTAAAATGAAACTCACACAGAAAACAACAATTAGTATAAACAAAAATAATAAAACTAATTGTCATCAAAACCATATTTCAATGGTTTTTATTATCAACCGTGTTGTTTTTCATATACACAAATCTTTTTGGTTCTGAAATACAACTTAATATTGTATTAAAACTACTAATATTATGGAACGTTTAGATGTGATTTATAGCTGTAATGTATAGAGTATCATTGAACTAGGATTACTATGTATAATATATCTGTATGCGCTTCACAAATTTATTCAGTATGCGCTTCACAAATTGATCGATTTGAATGGTGGGTTTCATATCCTAGTCATTATGTTATTTATTACTAATGTCTCTATTCTAATCCTAAAATAATTATTACAGTAATACCAATAATATTAGAAACAGACGTAACGAGGTTTCAAATATGACAATAGGTGTTCATATTTAATATACATTTAAAAAAAGTCTATAAAAATACATTATTTTTAGCAATTGTTATGGACGTTAGATATTTTAACTCACAATGTGTTATTAAAGTTCCCAGTGGAATCATATATCAACGTAGATATAGAGATGACAACGAATTGACACAATCTTCTTAAAATGGTTTATAAATTGATTTCATCAATCACAATTTTCACCGTAGTAACTTTTTTCATTCATTTATTTAATATGTGCTTACAATATATTTCAGTAACATAAATAAATAAAATAAAGCTTTTGAAATTATTGTACTACAAACTTTAGTAAATATTTACTAAAGGTACATAATGTAATGTATTATAAAAATATTATTTAAAAACCAAATTATACTTAATGGTATGAAATAAATTATTATGTTAGCTAGTAATAAATTTAACTATTTTTTTAAATGTAAATATAGCCTAATTTTTCAAACTGTTGTGAAAGTAATAATAATTTTATTTTTTATGTGACACTATCTTTTTATTATCACATTTAAACTTAACTAAGTAATCACTATAAATAGTTCGCAGTTACGTTCCCCATACTGTAATTTAAGACGACATTCAAAATAACAATTATTTTCCTTCTATATTTTGAGTAAGTATTAATGCAATAGTTATCTACTTCCAGTTTTAAATTTTTTTCCAGTCTTAAATATTTCAAACTTATTAAATATAATTTGTACATAGTAAATATTAGTTTTCATGATTATCAATGATCGTGTTCTTTTATGAGGTACGATTTATAAATAGGAGGAGATTTTTTAATTAATTTTTCTTTAAAAACATTTACGAGTAACAGTAATAAGCGTTATTCACCCGTCCTGTGAACGTTTATGACACTTCAGTGTGATGATGGTCTGAAGTAATTTGCTTTAGTACATATTGTATGATTACAGTAAATTCGGATCTTTTCTAGAGTATAATTTTAAAGTGAGCCCAAAGTTAAAGTTGTTTTATATTAGACATAAAGAAATACGGTTTGTTTGTGTCTTCTATTGTAAAAAATATAATATTGAAATGTTAATTTAAAACTTGTTTGCCTATTTATCTGTGTAACTATTTTAACAGAAATTTTCAGATGAGTACATATTTTACAACCAAATAATAGAGATAAAAAATTGGCGTGTGTTATGAAATTTGTCAGACGTAAAATGAAATTTATTTTTATACTTTGAATAGAAATATGAAATACGGTTTATATACTCTTCTGAAAAAACGTGTTAATATTCGTACATTAAAAAACAATTAAGTTCATAAATCGCTCCTTTATAAATTTGTACTCTTTTGTAAATTTATCAAAAATAGCAAATATAAAATTGTAGCAGAAGCCTCAATAGTGGAATATTTAACATAGTAAAAATTGTATAGTAACTTATTATGTATATGTATATTTTGTATAATGTATCTAACTTACTATTAGTATAATATAACTGATTATAGATATTAACTTTATATTAGCGGATAATAACAATTGTATTTATACTAATATACCTTCTTTGTATTGCTAAATTTCTAATTTAATTTACCTTTTTATCATTTCTCTTTGTAATGTATTAATATTTTAATCGGTTATGCTAATTTTTATATATTTTGATTTATTCCAAAATTTGTAACTATTATAATTATTTTTCAGATTCTTATGTTTTAAATTGCGTTTTGCATGAAAAATAAAATATTAATATTGAACACAACAAGTCTTGGCTAACACTTTGTAATTATTGGGGTCTTCCAACATCGGTAAACAATTAGAATGAAGAGCATTGCATGTAGAAAGATTGTATAACAAAAAATGTGGGCCTAATTTTTGAAAGCCGAGAACTTACAATACTCAAAAATTTATTTACTAGCAAGGTATTCTTACTAAGGTATGTTTTTTAAATATTACAAATTTATTGTTGTTTTAGCAGTATAATGGAGGAAATAAAAATATATAGGGTGTTATTTTTATCACCTTTATTCTACGGTTGAAGATGGTTTGATCTAAAAATTTTAGCATTATCACAATCCCCCCCCCCCCAGTCGTCAGTTAAATTGGTTACGTATGGTTACTGTGATTTATTCTAATTTCTATCGAAAAATCTTTGATCCACCTCTATGATACTAATAATATTTGATGAACTTATAATATTAGACACAGGTCTGATATCTGTTAATATGTTTAACATAGGACAAGATAGTAACTATTCGGCAACCGCCTCTATTGTATAGAAGGATGAAAACTCAAAAACAATCCTAATTACGTCAGGGTCAGAATAGAACAAAGTTGTACAATATAGATTTAATTGGAGAGATAAAAGGGGGACTAAGACCACTACCAAAGAAGAAAAAAAAGGTGTAAATCCGGCCACGGTCCCGTTAGATTACCACTTATGTTCTCACAAGTGAGCTCTTGGGGGAAAAGTGAGTCTTATATGAGTTAATTGTCGCTATATATAAGTACAAATTTATAATGTGAATTTTATTTGTAAATGTACTGATATTATATTGGGGAAAAAAATAATAAATAAAACAAGAGATGTGGCCATGACAACCTTACAGTAATTTATATGAAAATTAGTTTCTTGGTTAAGGGTTGAAAACACTTTCCAGATGAGAAATAGAAATAATTCAAAAACAAACCATCTGGATAAAAACCAATCTTCATGATTTCAATAAACATCCACGGGTGTAACAGGAAAAGGTCTATATTTCTGAATTAATATGCTGTGTGTATGGAACATTCTAAAAACTTGACACTTAACAGTTGTATTACAGATATGTAAAAAATGTACCCTTTAGTTTAGATTTTTTATGGCGGATAAAATTAAAATGGTGATACCAAAACAATGTTACTATTGATAAAAATTATTTTATTTTCATAACCATTTGAAATTGTTGATTTGCAGAAAAAAGAAAAAGGCATAAAACTTAATAAAAACACTAATGAAAAATAACAGTAATATATTATTATTGATCCAATTTTAAACCTATATTCGAATGACGACCATTAATATCTATTCATTGAATTAACAAAAAACTAGTCTCAAGTGCTATTCAAAAATTGCTTATGTATCAACTGCAATATCTCTTAATATCAGGTACATTAATCCATCATATGTTCCTATAAAGGTAAGAATAAACTTATCCTTTAAAAATCCCAATTGGAAAAAAATCTCACAATCAAGCCTGGGAATCTTAGCGGCCAGACCATGAAGTTGATGCCACAACCTATACAATGGTTGGGGACATCTATATCTAAAACAGATTTGTCTACATTAGCATAGTGAGAAAGATCCTTTTACTGTTGAAAAAAAAAGTCCCACATCTCCGACTGAGTAGAAAGAGGAACTATGTGATCACTTCACATTGACTCGTAACAATCATATCTCCAGTAATCGTTAAAATTATTAAGTACAATGTAATTTTGTAGAAGTATGAGGAATTGGATAAAAATAAATTGAAATTTATACGATATCTCTAATTGGAGTCAACTTTCACTTTGAACTTACCGAATAAAAAAACCCTCTTCTTTTCGCTTCGTCTAATACTTCCTCTTGCGAGAAACCTTGTCCGGGCATTACTTCCCAAGAGACCAAATTTAACGTAAACTCTTCCATGAGTATTAACTTCCTCATATAATTTTATTTCTGCCTCATGATGTTATTAACATATATACCTATTAGTTGATTCTAACATTTCATGGATCATGTTACTACTGTTTATCTCTGAATAACTCCTGTACGTAAAGATTCTCAAGGTTATCCCCACTTATCACATCTAAATAAAATAATCTCGACAAGATCCATGATATTTTTAACTTCTAATCATTGTAATACTTATATTTTATACATAAGATTTTAGAAAAAATTGAATTCTGCGAAAGCAATTAAAATAAATTTTCACAAAATAAATTTTGCTACCTAAATCCTTTAATATCCTCACGATTGTAATGTTATTACCAAGACACGTTTTGAGTAATACGCTCTGTTGAACAGTTATTATTCATTAACATATTAAGTTTATAAACTGAAGTTATCACAATCTAACTTATTTCATGCAATAAGAAACATTAGTTAAAGTACGTAGTTTTAACAAATTCGTTGAATTATTTTTCCATTTCGTTTTTTTTTTTTTTATCGGATAATAATTTTAAGTGATTGTTCAACTCTGACTAAACGAATAAGTTTGTATAATAGTGTATCACTATATTCTATTCCAACAAGTATTGTATAGAGTTTTCCAAAATATTATGAAATATATGTAAGTCCTAAAATGTTTATACTTACACCTTTAAGTATAAAGTGTAAATTTTACAGTGGAAATTTTAGCCAGATAATTTTTTTTCTTAAGATCCTGTTAATGAATAAATTATTAAATAATTACCATAGAATGTTATATTTATATGAACGGTACTTCTGAGGATTTAGGGAAAAATAGTTCTAATTTTAAAGTTTATTGAAGTACAGCTGAAGTAGAATTTATTAATAAAAATAGGTATTACGATATTAACTAACTACTCCAAACGTTTGACGTTTTAAATAAAAAACCGATACAAAAAAGAATCAAAATTAAACCTAAATCAAACAAGGAGAAATATATTTCCTTCACCACCTACGCAAAGTAGTAGATTGCTTCATGGAAAACTGTATGCAAAACAGCTTATTTTCAAACTGTATAAAATTATAGCACTACGTGCATTCAATAGCCGTACTTTGTGTATGTCTGCCACTTAAGAGGCCTGGATCTATCATATACACTTGTGACAATCAATTATTATTAAAACTCAAAAAAAAATTATATTACTCATCACGTTAGTTTAATTTTACCGAATATTAGATGTTTAATGAGTAATGTTTATTATTTTTTAATAATTTTCCTGAGTTTTAATATGCATCAAATTCATTTTATCTTGTTATTTAGTTTAGTATGTATATTTGTTTCTATAATTACCAAACAGTCTTCTAATTAGCTATAGTTATCTGTATAACAAAAAATATAACTTAAACATAACCCAATTTAAGCATAAAGATAAAATGTATTTAGGGTTGTTTTTTACTAGTTAATGTAAATAAATAGTATAATATGATTTTGTAGGACAAAATTTGGGCATTTATTACAAAATATCTGTTTTAAGTAAGCATACATATATTTAAGAACATTAGATTTCAAGGTTCCAAATACTTTATATCTTGTTTATAAACTTTTTTGATATATATTACTGTTTAAAACGTTATTCAATATAATTAAAGGTATTGTATACTTTATTTTTTTAATTACTTTTTTCAATAGTAAAGAAATCAAATGATTTTTTTTATTTAGGTTATTTGTGATTCATACTTGACTAATTCAAAAGGTGAGATAATTGGAAGAGATTGAGAACTAATTCAATATCTACAAATTGAAAAAAAAAAAATAAAAAAATTAGGAATATTTTATTGTTTTGAACAAATAAAATACATTATTTATTTGAAGTTACACAGATGTCTATTTTGTAATAGAGTTTTCATACGGTCATATTTTATTATTTTGAAAAGTATTCGTTAATTTTGAAGAATCATTTCAAACGACATCCATTTTTCTTTGTCCAAGCAGGGATTTAGTAATAAAAAGAATTTAAAAAAAAATGTCTTGCACAAATTTATCAGAAATATAGCTAATATTTTGTTTGATATACAAAGATTATTTTAATATCTTTGAGTTTATATGATTAAAGGTTTAGTAGTAATGTTTTTGATTTTTATTTATTAAAACTAGGGATAAAAGGATTCACTGCTACACAGAACTATTATCTATAAGTTTGTTTTAAGATAACTAGCGAGAAGTTATTACAGGTGTCACAAATATAAAAGATAATTATTACTACCGGTACCACTATGTTGACATTTATAAATGATCTACGTTTCTGATTAATGTCTCATTTAGTAATGTAAAATAGAGTCTGTTACATATTAAATTAAAATTAAAATATGATGACAATTGACATAACGTGGTCTTTTACAAACATAGCCGTTCAGTTTACCAAACAAAATTGCTAAGTTAAACCAAAAAATAAATAAATTACTAAATTTCAATAATTATTCGTAATATAATTATTATTGTATAACATCGTCAAATTATCGAAATATCTCTTCGTTAACAACCTTGTAAATCAGATTCTTAAACGATAGTCTGTAAATGTGTTGATAAAATTGCAAACAAGATATATCATTATTATATACATACAAAAGACATTTTATTACATTGAATTTAGAGTTTATATTTTATATATATGTGTATCTTCTACGAGGAGGCCGGTCTGTAAACGTTATTTCATATTTATCTGACAATCTCTCTGTTATAATCCTTTCAATTTCGTTTACTACTTTGTCAAATCCTTGTGCAGTACTGATCTCATATAGTTTGTCGTCTTTCATGTTGTTGTAGACTGTTCTCAATCTACAAAAAAGTAAATACATTTTTATAATTACAATTATTTAAAATGAATAATAATACGAGATTTGAATAATACATTTTTTTGAAAATAAATATTAAATCAAAATGATTACAAATAATTATATATGGAAATGAAACTAACGCTTTGGTGAGTTAAGCAGGTGTTGTCGAGTACTCTAGACATTTGTTTTGGCTCAATCAAAAAAGGAACGTGATTATAATTCCAATTATATATATATATAATATTTATATATATTTATTTTTTATATCTCTACATAGTATATATATATATATATATATATATTTATATCTCTACATATTATATATATATATATATATTTTTTTTTTAATATTTCTATTTATTATATATAATTTCTATTAGATATATTATAAGACTTACCGTCACAATAGTCTATGTTTGTCTGTAGTTATATCACTACGGCCGTTTCGGCTATTCAGCCATTTTCAAGTGTTATGCGGGTATTACCGTTGTCTTAGTTTAATATCACAAATTACGAACACACGACACATAACAAACACACAAGTTCTTTAATACACACAATAACACTTGAAAATGGCTGAATAGCCGAAACGGCCGTATTGATATAACTACACACAAACATAGACTATTGTGACGGTAAGTCTTATAATATATCTAATTATTAATCAGTAGTCGGAATGGCGAAAACAATAATTTCTATAATATATATATTGCGATAAGTATAGAAATAATAATAATAATAATATAATATGAATAACATATTAATATATAGTATATATATATATATATATATATATATATATATATATATATATATAATTATTTTCCATATTTATTTTAGTAATAGCTTATGGTATGGCTGCCAAATTAAAATTATCTTACTCAAACCGCTACATTTTATGGTATTTTTGGATTTTAAACAACTTATTAGGATTAATTTTATTCTTCGTAATCTTTTATTAAACCTATTGGTGTAGAATATACTGACGCTTATATTAAAAAAAATACGATTGATGCATTGTTATAGGCGATTTTTCTTCCTTCAAATTGTTGAACAACCTAAAAAATGTAATTAAGCAATTAAACGTAAAAAAAAATTGTTGGAACATAATAAAATTAAGTAAATCAGGAATTAAATAGTCACAAAAATTGAAGATGGTATGAAATTTTGATAAGTTTTAATCCGCAAGAAATTTAAAAGTTGGCCGTCACATTAGAATTGTTGCCATTTTTTTAAAAATTTTCTAAACAGAATTTTAAATACCATGATAAAGTGATTATTGATACCTTATTAACGGGTAATAGTTACGATCTATGGTTTACGAGATGCCTTGGTGGTAAAGCTATATGATCTCCTGCATATGCAAATCTAATTTCTTACTGAAATTTGTGGAACCTACTAATTATGTAAAATATGACATTAGAGAATGGGATTTTAAAAGCTAAACACATAAGTACTAAAAACGAAACAAATAGAGAAAAAATATTGGGAACTAGGTGTATGAATGAATCGTTGATATAAATATACATATAAAAATCCGAACAAGCAAAAAAATTACCAAAGGCTAATAGCTAAATACAATTTAATAAAAAAAATAGAAGTTATTTTACACATGATTAATGTGATGATTAATTAAATTATAAATGGAATATATTTTAGGTTTGTGTATACAATATATTAATATATTTATAAGTTTACAAACTTTTTTTTCCACGTTAGCGGTATTCGAGTAGTTATAGGTTCACTGTGTAAATTATCAGGAAAATCTATGTAGAAAGTCAGATCTGGTTTAAGTAAATCATACGGCCATTTGTATATTGTTGAATTTTGGGGAGGAAGATCAAATTCTGCAAACGCTCTAGATATTGTGAAAGCTGTTTGGTCCATCCAATATCTGAAAAGTTAATTTTAATTAATAATTTTTTTTTACTCCCTTTTAAACCTTAAGAACAAAACTAAACATATCCACTTTGTTGGTTGAATGTATACTGGTGAAAAATTAAAGGATGTAATTTAATAAAGTAATTTTCATAATTAATTAAAAAGACATTTCATTATTGATGGAATGGCTATAAGTCGTACTATACAATTCTTTCTTTTAATGATCCAATTAAAAACTAAGTTAAATCTAAGTCTACATTTTCTAACTGTTTGTTATTAGTATCTCTTACCCATTTAATACTACTGGAAATCTGTTCATAATTCTTGTCGCCACTTGTGCAGCAGCGTAAACGGACAAACCAAAATATGCTCTTCTCAAAACTGATCCATAAGCAAAATTTGCTCTATGTTCGATTAAACAATTTGGTGGATTTTGCAAAAAACTGCCTCCGATTCTTCTTGCCAGTCTGCGTGAAACAATTTTTCTACCTTGATAGAAAGATATAAATTGACATATTATTTACACTATGGTTTTCACCACTAAATAATATATAATAATATATTTTTTTCTATTTATAACTTGTTATTATGTCATTTATATTACTTATTGAAGTAGAAAACCTACTAGTTCTATGATTTCCTTCGATTACGATAAATGGCTGTTTTGTTGTCCCAACAATTAGGGGGTTTCTGCCATATCCCAAACACACATGGTTAAAATCATGTATCACCTTGCGGGTTTCCTCCAACTCAGAATGCTGTAAAATTAATTATTGATCGTATTAAACAAATATCATTTTTATTGAAATACATAACCAACTATATTTTAAAATATATTTTTTAGGTAATTATAATATTCATTATGAGGGGATTTTCGATCTATATCCATAGATTATTAACTGTCTGGCAGTTTTCATAAAACCGCTGTAAATTTAAAACAAATTCATTTAGGAAGGGATGTAGAAAAGTCATAGGCCTACACACAAATCATACAGTATAACGTAAGTATCATGTTTACATAATTTTAATTTTTGTGTGTTTTTCAGTATCAAATACAAAACAATAAACAATTTAATAATATGATATTTTTACTGTTATTATCTAAACTCAATTCCACAATATACTCAAGATACACATTTATGTAATATGTAATTACAATGTGTACAGTGTTTATAGACTAATTACCGTTTTAACGGAATGTACTAAAATAGTTATAATATATGAAGTATTTAAGTGATACACGAAAATTTTGACAAACGTTGAAAAATGTTCGATATGTGTTTATATATTTTGCAAAATGACTAATTGTGTTGTTATAGTGAATGTGGATTCCAGTCGTATTAGAGAGAGGGTGTGTTGAAGGCGAAGGCATTGTAAGTGCAAGCGGCCGTGCGTTTAACATGGGAATCGTAGGGACGGTCGTACAATTAGCTTACTTGAATTTATATTCTTGACATTCCGATGTTCTTTTTGACTCATCATACTCGTATACTCTTTATAACAGATTAAATAAACAACTCGTAAACATTTTAAATATATTTTAGATTGTTTATGAATATTATATGACTAATCATTCATTAACAATTATATATAAGATTTGAACTACATAAAGCACAGACAAGTAATAGATTTTTGACTTCAAAGCAAAGAAACCAAATATTATAGTTTAGGAAGTGATTAAATTATTGTATATAACTTTTAATAATATTCGCTAACAATATTATAAGATAAATGCAAAACCAATTTTGTACCCAAAATAAAGTGACAACAAATATTATTTGACAAAGAATAATCATTTAATGTATTTTTGTAATGAAAATTCGAACAAGTTCAGGAAATTAGTCTATTTATTTTAATTAAGTTTATAATACTTATTAATAAAAGTTGTGTTATTAATATTATATGAAAATGTATTGTTTAGTTTACGTAATATAACACAAGGTACTCAAAGTCTGATTAACTCAACTGGAATATAGAGCTAAGATTATTCTTCTAGTAATAATAGCTCCATGATTCCAGCTCAATTGAGTATGCTTTTGGCACTGTGTTAACTAATCCAGCGATTTATTCAGTATACTCTACTTAAAGTAAAATGGTTACCAATTTTTTTTAACCTACAACAATTTTCATTATTTATACAGGTATACAAGCAAAGAAACTAAATTTCTGATATGTTTTAGTATCAAATTCAAAACATCAAATTTTTTACATCCAACATTAAAAAAATTAATAGATTTGGATATTTTTTTTTACATAGTAAGAAGTTTACTCGACGTATTGTTAGTCCAAATGTTAATACTGTCACATTGTTGAACTGTTCAAAAACATGCGATTAGGTTTAAAGTCATTTTACTCTTAGCGACGTTCACTTATTATATGACGACGACGAGTTGAAAAACTCTCCTGGTACATTAACCCTCGGAGTAACATCATGACTGTCTGTAAAGTTTCCTCTGTAAATACAGTATTTTGTTTTTTGACTCACTATCTGCAGCAGATTATAAAGATGTATAATTTTTTTTTTTATATCGTGTTTTTAATTAACTTAAAATACCAAAAAATAATTTACGAATATTTTCTTAACACCTTTTAATAAACTAATTTATTAACTTAACTAAAATTAGGATTAAATTAATAAATTTAGAGATTACTTACTTCTCCCGAGTTGAAGACTTTGAGAACTGAATCCAAGTCATGGAAAATCATTAAGTTTTCTTTTTGAATTTGAGCAAATACTAAAATTAAAAATTAAAAATCAATTCAATCTTAATGAAACTACAACTCTATCCTAATATAATTTTCTTTTATCAGTACTGGAAAGAATTAAATATTAATCTTTATAACTGCAATATGATTCAATAACTAAGTCGATTATTGTTCTGTTTCACATTACAATTTTATTGTAAAAAATAAGTATCACTTACATTTATTGACCCTATATTATTGCTTCTCTTTACAGTTATACGGTATAAAATTTTGGTGTAAGATTTTACATATATTATTTGGATGTTAAATTCACTTTGGAATCACTTTTTCTGTAAATTTACTTATTTATTTTGTTTTTAATAGATAGTAAAATAATCAAGAAATGTTGTTAAAATATTTAATTGTTTTTAATTCAGCGACTTGTTGATAATTTGAAAACATTGTCTTCGAGATAATGTAAGTCTGATTAAAAACGTAAATTATTTATTTAATGTGATTCAGTTCATATGCAATATTGTAAATATGCAGACAACGTTTTATTTAGTATAAAATGAGTTGTCCATTAATACAATAATTTGTGTTATATTACAGAAGTCATTGATAACATAACCAATAACTAGACAATTTGATTAAAATGATGATCTTTAAATGTTAGTTTAGTTACAAGAACTTACAATTTAAAATCTTTACACTCACAATGATCGTATGTATCCGTTGTATTCGCATCGACGCTGTAATAACTTAATTCCACTATTGTTATAGCAACTAATACTAATAACTGATAAACATGTTTTTGAATTTTAATTAAAGTCATTATTGTTTCATGTCAGGTACTTTAGTACCTGTAGCTAGTTTAATTCTAAAAAAACATGTTTAATGTTATAAAACATAATGCTAAGAATGTAAAGAACGTAATTATCTTTATCTCAGTATGTGATGGTCGACGATCAGAGTTCAAACCTAATCTATACAGCTATAAAATTACTGTTATTATTCCAACAATTGATTTATAATGAGAATACAAGTACATTTAAAGTATTTAATGTACTGAAATAGGTTTTCATTTGAAACTAGATATTTTATTTAGCAAATTCATTTATCCTCCAAAAAAAAAATGTCCGATAAATCCATTTGGTTAATTACAAATAAGTATAATGCAAAACTCAATCTACTTGTATCATATCTATGCTATTTCAACAATGTTAAACTACAGGCAAAATATTGTTAACGATGAAAGTTGAAACATGTGTTTTTTTACAAAATTTTAAATAGAAGATATGTGATCAAGGTAAGGATTGTTTTAAAGTATTATTGCTTTCGTTTTAAAATTTCATATTGATGGATTGTTGATATTAATAATATAAATAATTCTGCCTTTTACCAACATTTTTGTACATAAAAACAAATTTACGACAATATGAATTAAGAGTATAAATGAAATATTGTTATCAAGTGTTACATCAAAAAGATGAAAAAGTCGAACACCAACATATAGTCGTGGCCTAGGGCCATGTTGGAAACTAAATAATAATCTATATTCTAAGAAAAGAACACAAGTCTAAAATAAAAAACAAAACTAAATGTTTTAGTTCCTTGACTGTTATTTTGAGATTTATTTGAGAGAGATGTTGTTTATTTTTATTATTAGAAACTGTACATATTTAATATGTCCTGGCTACACGTCTTATCTTTTCTTTCCCAATAATCCCGGCATATAAAAAATATCCATACCCCCCCCCTTAACAATCAGTTGCTTCCCGTTCTTTGTGTAGTATAAGGCTTAGTGTGATGGTTTCATCTGAGCACATTTGTTTTTAGATTTCGTCTTGACTCATCAGACATAATTTTAGGCCTTAGTTATTTCCTAAGAAAGTGGATTTAGCTTCAATTTTCAATATGACCCTCTGCTACCAGGGTATGTTGTTATTTTTTTACCTTTACACTCTAGTTTTACCATTTGATAAAGGTAGTTGATTTATACTGTCAAAATGTGTATGAGTTTGTAATTTGTACATAATTGTTGGAGAACTGTTGTTTCAATTAAAACATTTAATCAAGTGGTCATGCTTCCAATACTAGACTCCAAAAAAGAGTCGTAAGACAAAAGGGTTTATTATTTAAATAATTGTTCTCCCTTGGCATAACTTTGATAGATTGTATCATTAAAAATGTTCCGAAAAACGTTATCATACGTAGTAGCCTATATTGTGCATTACCTTTCTTGATACACAATAATTATATTTGATTAGACTGGTTTTACAAAAAAAAAAATTAATTTATTTCATAAGTCAAATAAATAAATTACATAAGCTACCAGTACTTATGTTTTATCTTATGTTTTGTTCCTCATTGACTTCTTAGTATGTTCATTCGATTTGAGTTTAGTAACATTAGTCATTCCTAGATACTTGGAAGACTTCAGCAGGATGTGAGAAATAACTGTCGATTCTGATTTAATTTATATTTTCATCTGTTGCAGTTTATACAAGTAGATTTCTATTCATTAAACATGCTTTAAAATGTTGGTAAATTTATACTCCGTAATGATATAACACACACACACACACACATATATATATATATATATATATATATATATATATATATATATATATATATATATGTTATGTATATTTTAACATTTTTTCCACATCCTTCCATGAGCTCGATATAAAAAGACTTGGAAGTTACATAATTTGTGTATATATACCGGGTGTTTCAGACCACATGGACACTATCAGTAGCGCCTAAACGAAACCAGATAAAAATTTCCTTCAAATTAGAAACCTCCTTTTTCGACCCCAAAAAATTCAGGAAAATTATTTTCGACGCTCTTCAATGAACCAAAAGGGCACTTTTGGGGGGGGGGGAAGGTGGTGTTTTTGGAACATTTTCAAATAGAAACAGTTCGTGTGATACCCCATTTTAAAGGTCTCTCTTTTGTGAACATTTTGGAGCAAAAAAAAATGTTTTCTTTTCAATACTGTACAGAGTATGACGAAATATATATTTTTTTAGTTTTTAGCGGGAATGTGACTGCCAGCTCCCTAACAAAGATAGGGCAACCAATTTGTTTTCCTAGTTTTACAAGAATACACCCTTTCAGGAGATATGGGGTAGTATGAAATTCTATGTGGTTTTCAAATTTTTAATAAATTTCAAACTTTAATAACTTTTATAGTGCAAAAAGTAAAAAAAAAAAATCAAATAGCAACCTAGATTGAAAATTGTACCATTTGAGAGACCTTTTGAAAACAAACATTTTTTGTATTGTAAATTTGGTTCTATCGTGCACCATTAAATAACTGTAAAAGAATGGCATTTTATTTGTTGAAATTTAAAAAAAATTGTCACAATCTGTACAGTAATGATAATAAAACATTTTTTGTTTGCTCCAAAATGTTCAGAAAACAGGTACCTTTAAAATGAGGTATCACACGAGCTATGTTTATATTTGAAAATTTTCCAAAAACACCACCCTGCCCCCCAAAAGTGTCTTTTGGGTCGAAAAAGGGGGGTTCTAATTGGAAGGAAATTTTTATCTGGTTTCGTTTAGGCGCTACAGATAGTGTCCATGTGGTCTGAAACACCCCGTATATACAAAAAGTAAACCGTGGCAGTATTACAGATTTCCTTGACTGTTTTATGAAACATAAGTTTATTTTTAAAATTTAAATATTGAATTTGCACATACTTTACAACTTTTGTGTAGAAACTACATTTAAGTAGTTTAATACACACAGCCTCATATATGTTTGAAAAAGTGAAACTAACTCGTCATCTATCAGATATTAATTAGTATGTGAGCACAACTCTATATTACATATTGTGAGGTTTTAGTGTAATTTTACGTTTTTGAAACAATGCGACCAATGTAATTGTAGTGTTAATTTGATAACAGAAGATGTTATCTAGTACAAATCTGATATTATCAAGAACAGATCTACATTATCTGTAGATTCTAGAACCATGTTGTGTCATTATCTCATGAATAAGTGTATGAGAGATATGGCTAGTCAGGTTATATTTATTTTACATTAGGGTTTTAGTTAAGAGGGATTGAATATTAAAAATGTTGTTGTTAAATCTTTTATTATTTACATTATGTATACTTATAAATGGATATACAAAGTCAAATGGTAAGTAAATATTAAGCAAACTAAGTGACAAATGTTAAACTTAGGAAGATATAATTTTGGACATATATTAGCTTCTAAGGATTCTATGTTTATTTGAAACTTGAATTTTTATAGATAGATAAACAATCTTGATAGTAGCGTAAGAAAACAAAAATAACAGTAATGGAACATAAGTATTATTTAAACATAGTATTTTTAATTGCTTCTAAAAAAAATTAAAACAAAAAACAACTATTAAACACATGTTATTTCATAAACCTAACCTACTCTTACCGCCTAAGCTGCATTACCTTTCAGAATATGATTGCTTTTGTATTAAATAAACTAGTTGAACGTCTTTTGGAATTTATCAAATTAAATGTTTATTGCTTTTATTGTTTCATATAAACATTGGAGATGACAAAACAAACTGTTTTGTTTAATGAAGTTGGTTTATTAATACTTAAAGTAACATGCACACTGTCTTCCATGTTTGTCCAAAATTGTAGATATATCTTTTCGAATTTCAAATGGTGTATATATTATAATTTAGCATATGTTTGGCTAAAAATTATACCTGAGATAAAGCAAAAATAATCTAAATAGAATGTTAATAAATTTGTATTAATATAGTCACTGTGAACCCAAATAAAATATAAAGGTATCCATAACATTTTGTATCAATTATCCTCATTTTACTAACATGTAATAGTAGTCGCATGGACATAATCAACCATTGTTTAGATATTTTATTGATAAATGTGTGAGTGTACACAGGTGTGTGAGTGTGTGTGTGTGTGTGAGAGAGAGTGTGTGTTTGTGTGTGTGTGTGTGTGTGTGTGTGTGTGTGTGTGTGTGTGTGTGTGTGTGTGTGTGTGTGTGTGTGTGTGTGTGTGTGTGTGTGTGTGTGTGTGTGTGTGTGTGTGTGTGTGTGTGTGTGTGTGTGTGTGTGTGTGTGTGTGTGTGTGTGTGTGTGTGTGTGTGTGTGTGTGTGTGTGTGTGTGTGTGTGTGTGTGTGTGTGTGTGTGTGTGTGTGTGTGTGTGTGTGTGTGTGAGTGTATGTTTATATATATTTACACAGAGATACGGACTATGCTACTTTATTTGAGTTTTATCCAATACAGGAATGAAGAAAACTAAACACCTTTCTAATAAGATAAAAATATACAACGATTATAAATCTTCCAGAAACATATTTAATAATCAAAAGTAGATTTATAACTTTACCAGATGTTAAACCTAATAGTTTTCTTTCTAGACCTTACCGCCTTACTGATATTAACCTTTATATTTCCTGTGCACGATATGGTGTAAATATTTAACTACATAAATTTTGCTATAAGTATAATATGTTTACTTACATTGTTTTCAATTTCAATTTCTTCCAACGTACCGTTTTTTTTTTTTTATGACACTAGATAGATAGTTACGTTTTGCAATTATAAACTCAAATTTTTGTTGCTGTTTATAAATAATATATTATCCTGTTTCAGTATTAAACCAATACAGACATCGTCCTCCATACTTCAAAATATACTACAGCCTAAAATCAATTTTAAAGGATTTTGGAAATCGAGAGGTAAATATTGCACAACTTAGTTATATTTAGTATAACATTATGTTACGTTGTTGATACCGGCATCAAGACTGATAAGTAAGGATCTCAACAATTGCCTAGAACAAACGTCCTTTCCCTATATTAGAATGCTACATCAGTAGAGTGTGCGTCAGTTTAGGACAACATTGCCCTTGACCTCTTGACCTTGACCTGACCCCCTTGACCTTGACCTGACCCCTTGACCTTGGCCTGACCCCTTGACCTTGACCTGACCTCTTGACCTTGACCTGACCTCTTGACCCCCACCTCCCTCTGGCCCCTCCCCCTTGCCCCCACTACCCCGCCCCGCCACCCCCACCTCCCCCCTCCCCTTGGCCCCCACCCTCCCCCTTGGCCCCTCCCCCTTGCCCGCCATTTTGTTGCCCCCTCCCCATTGCCCCCTCCCCGTTGCCCCTCCCCCGCACGCCATTTTGTTGTTTTACCCAATCCTTGCCCACCATCCTCCTGGAGACGCCATTTTGTTGCCCCCTCCCCGACGCCATTGCCCCATCCCCGTTGCCCCTCCCCCGCACGCCATTTTGTTGTTTTACCCAATCCTTGTCCACCACAGACGCCATTTTGTCCCCCATACCCCTTGCCCCCGCCTGTGACGTAATGCATTGCACACGTAATTTGCTGTTTCCCCCTCCCCACCATCCATCAGTGACGTAATTTTTTTCTTCCCTAGTGGGATTCGAACCTGTGAAGTTAAGATTTGAAGGCAGACACGCTACCGACTGAGCTATCATGCACAGTATTACAAATTGTATAATTAAAGTATTATATAAGTCACCATGTTGTTGAGTACACCCATACCCCCATACCCCCGCCCCCGACTGTGACGTAATGCTGCCAGTCGTAGATAAGAAAGGGGGGTCGCTTTCGGCTGTTTCGGCTACCATTCCAAGGTCACAGGTGTGTTTAGACAGGTTCTGACTGGTCTAGCCGGATTGGTTCGGAAGGCAGACACAGCTATTACAAGGACACAAACACAAATCCGTACCGTAAGGCGTACCGAGTTTTTCGCGCGCGCGCGAAAAACTCGCGTACGCCTTACGGTACGGGTATAGCTCGTACCTCGAGGTTGTGTGTGTAAGGTAAGGGCCGGAGGTTCCGACCCAACGTTTGACTCACTGTCTACCAGGGTGCAGCACATGTGTTTATGTATCGTGTTAAACCTAAAAGAATGTTAACCTAGACTTATTAAAGTTCCTACTTTTGCCTAAACCTATGCTTACCACAGCCCACACGGGTGTTAGTCTGGCCACTATTTAACAACCGAAATATATTTTTACCAACCGATTTACCAACCGAAATATACTTTTACCAACCGATTAACCAACCGAAATATACTTTTAACAACCGATTAACCAACCAAAATATACTTTTACCAACCGATTTACCAACCGAAATATATTTTTACCAACCGATTTTCCAACCGAAATATACTTTTACCAACCGATTTTCCAACCGAAATATACTTTTAGCAACCGATTTGTCAACCCAAACCCCCCCCCACCTCCCACCAGAGCGCGTGTGCGTTGAAGTGACAGCATTGGCCGAGAAGCGAGCATTGGACGGGTCACGTGATGGAATAACCGGGGGTCAATTCCCTTGACTAAACAAAAGTAGTGTCCACAGTCGGGTTACTGGCAGTGTAGCACGACCAGAGTTAAAACAAGGTGACTCACACAATAATATGAAAACGTGTAGATGTTTTAATAATGTATTCTCTCTCAATAAGTTTAAAAAAGTTACATTAAAGAGTACTATAATAATAACGAGAATAAACACAGAGTTGAGTCAACTACCCAACCAATCCATTGCCCTCAGATTTTTTTTTTAAATCTTATGGGTTTTTACATAGAGAGTCACACACACAAACTTACAACATTACATTCCTATATTTACATCTCCGAAACATACACCTGCACAAGTCACCATGACAGTCTGACTGTTTACAAAATAATAAGTCTTTAATATAAAACTTTTGACAGTTCAGTACACAACAACTATAACACTGGTCCGATGTCGATACAGTTCCCGTGTCAACAGTGGTTGTCATAGATAAGCTGTACAGATCCATTACCGGTACGTTCCAATACCTGCACCTACAATGGCAAAAGCTGAATGCCTGGCACTTTGTACATGCCAGGCCGTCAACTTGACATTCGGGTGCTTTAAAACATTTGTTAGCACAACAGTACCCGGTCAAATGTTGAGGCCGTTCAGGTACTATTACTGGAACACTGTACGACTTCCTTGAGCGGCAGTCGGCAAGCAAACAAGTGCACAGGTTTCCGTAACAATCAGGTTTTGTACAAAACATCAGATCTTTTATTTTGATTTTCTTACATGCGTTACCACAGCACACGTAGGATTCCAGCGTCTTACACAATTCCATTATCTGAAAAAGCAGAAAATAATTCGTTAAAATAAGCTTGTCCTCTGTGTTTTCACGGGGTTGGAACCGTCATCCGGTACAGTAAAGCCATAACAGAGCCCACATTACAAGCCGGGGGTAAGCAGAAGGCTTACCCCCTTGTGGTAATAGCTCCAATCCATCGCTATTCCCTGTGACCACCACTCCATTACTACGCTATATCGTGCTCTTTACACGCTTCGTCCAGCGGATTTACTCCTTTATCACCTCGGGCTAACCTCTCGGCTAGTTTTGTACCCGGACCGCAATAGTTGTAAGAGGGTAAATGGAGTTCTACAGGCAATAGATCTATAGCCTTGTTTAAAACCTTATCACCAACGCTTAAAATTCCAGAAACGAGACCACGCCCCTTTTTGACTCTTTTTGATGTTGTTCGTCCCTTTGCCATTTCTATACTGAATCAATACTCAAGGTTGCAACGTATTTATGGTGTCGTCGCTCCACACCATACGCCAATGACTAAATGTATCTTTAGGAGTATCGACTTTACTATATTGCTTTTTAATCGTATGTGCGAGATCAATCAATTCCTTTCGCCATTTGTTGTCTAATGTGTTCACTCTCTTACTGCATGCTTTTAATGATTCAGCTACAGTTGTTTTAATAGCCTGTACTAATTGGGCTCGTGTGATGGCATCACTATCCGTAACACCGTCGGCAATATTACAAATACGTTTTGAGGAGGCATCAAAGCAGTCTTTTGTTTTATCTCTGAGTAGAGCACGATCTATGATCAACGTCATCAATTCTTCAAGCTGTTGAAAGTTGATTGCATCCAAGCTGCTAGTACCATCCTTCACGTTGGACAGTTTTTTACCGCCACAGTTCCAACCGTTACTGTTCAGCGGTATTACTTTGCTGTCCACATAGTATTTGTTGGCTGCGTCTTCCGCGTGTATTGGAGTTTTTACATTGCATATATAGCTATTTTGAGCGTCAAATTTATTGTGCGAATTTTTCCCAATAAAGTACATACTAGCATATTTCACGTTTAAGCCATCGCCTTCCTCTAGAGGAGTACCAATATCCTGTAGCCGATAACTTTTAAAGTCATAGCCACTATTTAGTTTAACTGGTATCAACGATTCGAGATATCCTTTTGTCACGGCATCATCATTGTCTTTCGGTTTAGCTAAACCGCCTATAGGTCTCCAGCTTGCGTCATATCGTTTCCTCTTGTCATCAAACATTAAACACTTTGTTTCTAATTGGTTAAGGGTGACCGCATCGGTTTCAGAGCGTGCTGTAGCTACATTATGTAACAATTTACCTCCTATATCATAGTCTCCCTCTGGTGTAAGGTTAAACCCTACACCTTTAGGACCTATTTTTCTGTTGGAGCCGCCACTCTTATAACGTCCAAACTTGTCGACACTCATCGTATTAATGTTCTAATTTTTGCAATTCCAGCGCCTTTTATAATTCCAGCTTCTTTTAGTTCTTCTATAATAGAAGCTATCTCATTTGCATGTCCCGTATGTCCTGCATCGTGAGATGCCAACAAATGTATCAGTCTGTCACACAACTCATTCGGATCGTCCCAGTATGAATATCCTCTACCGCTAACTTTTTTAGGAAGGAATAACTGCTCTATAATGTTTCTATATTTCATAGATTTGTTACGATTAACTTGTCCGTTCGGATCGTATAATCTTTTGTGTGCACTGGATCTCACACAGATATCCCTATACGCTCGTAAATCGGCCTCGGTATATATGTCATCATCGGGTATACGCTTAAACACCAACTCGTACAATCCGGGCGTCCCTTTATAGTGAACTCCGTCAATTATAATCTCACCATCGTCCGACAACTGAAGAGTCTTGTTGCCGATCATCATAGAGTCGGCCCCGATTTTCGGTCCGTAACTGTGATCTATATTCTGACTACCGGCGGTATCTTTAATCATTTTGAGCATATATTTTCGTGCCAGCGGATGTGCGAAAGTACTGTTTACCCATTTTTCAGATTCACTTTGCCCTACAGGTGTTGACAATAGCTCCCTTACACTGGGCTGCGGTCGGTCCGGAGTCTCTGCAATTATTTCGGTATCCACAAAATCAACACTGGGAGTAGCCGGTACTTCCCCCCACTCTTCATTTTTCTCTTCCTCACTCTCGCTGCTCCACTCATTCGCTATTTCCGTCTTTTCATCCAACTCTTCTTCTTCGGTTTTAATTTCTTGTTTCGTCAAAAACACTCCACTCTTCTGCAACTCTTTAATTATCAAAGTGTATTTCTTAGTATACATTCGTTCCTCTTCGACCTCTCCGTACCTCAACTGTCTGTACTTTTTCTTTATAGCCTTGCGCAATCTGGCTATCTCCAGCGTTAGATGCTCTCTCTTCCCGGACATCTTGTAGAATGACGTTTGTTGCAAGTATCAAGCCTTTTGTACCTTAAAAATCTGTTACAATTCGATCAAAACCAATTCTAAATCTTCCATTCTTCGGTTCACTGTCCTTATCTATTACAATGAATCCATGTTTATCTTTCCACGCGGATGCACAAATGTTTTTAAATGCACTAAACACCATGTCAGTGTTTACGTGATCATTGTAAATGTGTCGTAAATTGAGATCGTCCTGCTTGAAAAGGACCAAGAGATTGGCATTGTCTCGAATCAATTGTTTGGGAATCCTGCTGTACGTCTGTCCTAAGTAGAAGGAATCTTTATTATTGTGACGTCCCATGGTGAAATAGTTACGTATATTGTCGTGTTTCTCGCAAGCTATGTCGTCAAAAATTATTATCGAATTTGGCTCCGCTTCACTAGGATGGATGACATTTTCATTGTCAGTGAATGTGTAATAACCAATTTCTTTGGTATTTCCCAGTATAGTTTCCAAAAACTTGTACTTTGGCTGCTGGAGTGATTTGGAAAATACATAGACGTTGGCAAATTTCAGGCCATTTGGATTGAAGAGCAAATTAAATAGCACATTAGTCTTGCCACTGTTTGATGGGCCGCACACTATAGATCGAACTGTGTTTGGTAATAAAGAACTGTGACGGTGCATTGTTGACCCGCCTCCTGCAACAACGTCAAAGTTTCTTACACGTAGTTTATCCACTGTGTTTTTTAAACGCATTACGCAACGTTTGTCTAAATACTGTGGAAAACTAACAGTGTTATCCTATTAAATACCTAAACAACAAGCTTGGTTTTATCAATCCAACTATCGTGTTCCTTGTCAAACCCTAACCATCGCACCAGTACTTTGTTACCCTTTTTGCGTAATACTTTTTCAACAAGATATACGTTGCCGATCTTTGACTCGCTTAATTCTTCGGCATAGAATCCTCCTTTCAGAATGTCACCTTTCGAGTCTTGTAGAATGTACGTTACAGGATTGGTCGGTACAACAGCGTACACGGTAAACACTTCGTTTGTCCAGTTGGGTAGATATCACTTAGCAAAAGTCTTTTTAAATTTCGATATTCTAACTTTATCGTCCACTTTAAATCGCGCCAGTGCTTTTGTACTCTTGCGTGCTATTTTGTCCAGTAACATTTTCTCGTGCTTTTTCAACACCTGAGCGGGTTTCATGCCGATAGTACTGTGCACAGTGTTATTGTATGTCTTTACTACGTTTTTCAGCAGCTCCAACCACTCGTAACTACCGCGTGCCGTAAACTCACGCCACATTATATTTTTCAAAGTACGGTTTAGACGCTCCACCATAGACGCTTTTTTGTCTGAAAAAGTGGCGTAGTGATTTATATTGTATTTTTTCATTAATCTCTTCACATGAGTATTGAAAAACTCCTTCCCCTGATCGGTCTGAAAGTTATTCATAGGATGTTTTTTCAGTATCGGTTCTAACGCTATAGATACGTCTAGAGCAGACTTTGTCTTTAGTGGTAACGCAATCGCAAATTTTGTTAGACAATTTATCATAGTCAGTATATATTTGTAGCCTTGGTTTTCCTTAGCATATGGAATCATTTCCACAAGATCGGCTTGATAAAGGTCATTAACTCCTTTCAGTGTCACACCTCGGGTTTTGAAATTTCTTCGCGCGGGCTTGTGAAGTTCCGCCGCAATGGCTCGCCTTACATCCATTATGTAAATGAATGTTTTTACAGTTTCGTGGCACTATTTATTACCTGGAGATACTCTTGTGCACGTAACCTCGAAATTATCGCTGCTTGTTCCCGCCTCACCGTTGCTTTGGATTAATCCGCCAAAAATTGTCCATAAAAGATCCGCAGCGCAATGGCTCGCCTTACATCCATTATGTAAATGAATGTGTTTACAGTTTCGTGGCACTATTTATTACCTGGAGATACTCTTGTGCACGTAACCACGAAATTATCGCTGCTTGTTCCCGCCTCACCGTTGCTTTGGATTAATCCGCCAAAAATTGTCCATAAAAGATCCGCAGAGATGTCGGAAGCTTTACGAAAAGCAACGTATCCAGGTGTCTTTGTTTTAAAATTGAGACTAGTAAACGTAAAGCCCAACAAATCACCATCAGCTGATCCGTTTTTCATTTTGTCTACCAAACATTCAAAGCCTCTTTTTATCCAATCAATTTCCGTCACATTCTCGGGTGGTGGATGAAATTTAAACTGAATTTTAGTCCTTACAAGTCAAGGTCAAGAGGTCAGGTCAAGGTCAAGGGGTCAGGTCAAGGTCAAGGGGTCAGGTCAAGGTCAAGAGGTCAAGGTCAAGAGGTCAAGGGCAATGTTGTCCTAAACTGACGCACACTCTACTTACATCATTAAACTAAATCTTAAATACTGGAAACAAATATTAAAAAAAAAAAAATAGTATAAATAATTATAAATGGTACAATTACTTTAGAATTTTATCAAACTAAACCCCGCTACAACCAATAACCTGAACAAACACATAATTGAATTTAAGTCAGTTATTAGTACAATTTTAATTAATTTCTTTTTAATACAACACATAGAAGACAAAAAATGTTGCCCCTAGTCAATAGTCATTTTTATAACCATGTTATTGTTGCATAATCGTTGTATACGTTTTACTAATATATATATATATATATATATATATATATATATATATATAAATTAATGTAACATATATTCTTTGAAACAGCACGTTGAATAAATAAGCGTAAATTATGAATCACAGCCTAGTCCTAATTATAAAATATTGAACTGAAATATTTTTGGTGAGGCTAGTTCACTGTTTGTATAACTAGTTACTATTTACATATACCACTTTTAGTTTGCAGTTAAAGTTATTATGAAAACACATACATTAAACATTTTACTTACATATCTTCTTTTCTCATTTACGTCAGTACCGGACTTTGAGTGCTGTTCAGAAGACATTGTATGCATATCAACACATATGTCTGAAAGATATTCAATACAAAAAGTCTGGGAAAAGGAGGCCATTTATTGTCATTGAAGGAACAGACAGAATACGTAAGTCTATTTACTTACCAATATTTATCCACTTGTCTTAAAATTATACAGTAAAATTTCAAATACATTAAAGAAAATTAGTTGTGTTGCCCGTTTTCAGAGGTAAAAAAAATAGTATTAATTCTAAAGCAATTTTAACGATGTAACAAGTTACTGATATTATGAATGTTTACAAAATCACTCTAAACCATGAATATATAGCTATTGTTTTATTTACAAACTAAACAACGGAGTTTTATAAACAAAATGAAGATTTTATAATACACTTTCTTCAATTATTTCCTCCATCGACGCCGTTCTTATATTTATAAAATTTAAACTTTGTATTGAAGACTTTATTATTTTCAATGCGTGGAAAGTTATGGTACCTGTTACTTATTACATATTTTTTAAGTGAAACTTTCGTACTCACTGTAGAACGAATTGAATGTGGTTGAATGCGAAACGAAACGCTCCAATCATACTCCTCTAGGAGTAAACGAGTCAAGACCACCACTACGATTGTACCAAAAACTTTTCGAAAGTTAGCCAATGGTTATCGCTGTGCTCATTGTTACATTTCTGATATTCGTATTCGAATTATAGGTTATGTTGAACTTCAGGTTGTATTTAATTAATATTATTCTCCTCACATTATTTTTTACACACTGTGTACGCATATTTGTGTATTTTAAAACAAAGCTTGAGCAACGACAAATATAACAACAAAAATTTAAAAAGTAACAGTACGTTATGAAGACTGAAATTACACAAATTAAATAAAGTTACCTTTCTAATATATGTAGTAATATTTTTTGATCTAGAGAAACATATTGCCAGTTGTGAAGATTTGGAAGAGAATGAATTCCTCTCGATGTAATCCTTTATTATGTCATTTTTTAAAAAACCGTTGTTCACCGTTATCACAATCAGTAAATCGGTTTTGAACAGTTCAGATGAAAAATCACTTAAGACTCGAAGGCGGTCTACATCGGTTGTCAAAGTACAGAACAAAACGTCTTTGTATGTAAACAGTATAATACAATCTCAGTAAGGCAAATACATGATTATTTTGGCGTAAGAAATTACTTTTTTATTTTAAAAAATCGTACATGTTGACAAATTCTAAGATGGTTTAGCGAATGATCTAAAGATTTGTTCATATTAAATGTGATATTGGAAAAAGTTACCAATGTGAGGATGAGATTTCCTGATTTACTGGTTTAACAATAAAGAAAAGTTAGGGGTTAAAATAAAGCCAATAGTTCATTAATAGCAGCTATTGCATGACGAACATAAAAATCATTTCCTAATGCATATGTATAATTTTATCAGATTGTCTATTACAATTGGTTCTGTGAACGTAGACCTTGCTGCTCTTTGTAAGCGTAAAGACAAAGCTATCAAAGCTTAAGGAAGTAATTTGTCTGCATTAACAGTGCATTTTCGCAATTTAAAAATAATTCTTTATTTATTTATTTATTTATTTACGTTAGCTATCATAATGCAATAATTTGTTATGAAATATGAATCTATGGAGAATAGTAGTGATTAATTAATATTTAATTTATTCATTGAAATCCCCAAACCTCTCCAATAATTATGTATGTAAATTGTTTTTTATTTTCACTTCAATAGTGTGTAGTGTATATACAGTTTTCATTCACTTAATGTAATTATAATTATATAAAAATAATAAGAACATTTTGATTGATTTATAAGTAAAATTGTGTAGGTTTTTAGGATATAATATGCAAGTCAACCAAATATATTGGTACTTCAAATTTTTTTGGGTGGAAATGTGTATGTTTGCATACTGGTGCTGTTTACATATTTTATAAAAATTAAGTCAAATTTACATACATTAAAAAGATAAGATTTTTTTTTTGAGAATAACATAGGCTATGTACATGATTTGTGTAGTCACTATGATGTTTTTATTGTTAAATTAAACACTTGTAGTTGTTAGTGCTGTCTCAAAGTCGCTGAATTTACTAATGGGAGCAACATTCTTACACAATCCACCAAAGTGTTTACGACAACTTCTTGGAAAGTTTCATCACGCTTCACCTATAAGAAGAACGTTTTACGCTCTTGGAAACTACGTAATTTCCCGAAGAACTAAGCAAATATACAACAAATTTTCAGTTGTATGCCCAGGGTAAGTTCTAAAATTACTTATGTGCTCGCTTCGTTTATTATCTATTAATATTATTTTCGATATTTAATATAACAATTTTATTTAAAAATGAAAGTAACACCTACTGTTGGACAACGCAAAGAAAAGAATCAGCCAGCGCACAGTGGCACGATTCGAAATTTTTTGTTCTAAATTTTCAAAAGCACTTGTTTTGCAACCGAATTAGATATATATATATATATATATATATATATATATATATATATATATATATATAAATATATATATATATATGTATTAATGCTCAATATTAAATTTCCAAAACATATGAGAGCTAATTTTTAAATTATGCTAACCAATATTATTGAGCTTAGCCAAAATGAGCATTTTGTATTTAATGCTTTAATAAAAACTTACACAAAAAACTGTTCTTGTTATAAATAAATTAATTGTTACAATTAAAAAAAATATTTGCATTAAGCAAAATAGGATATTCTTAAAATCATTAAAATTTTACAAGTGAAAAATTTTTCTAAAATTTTAAATATGTGGAATGTTTCTGCCATATAATATTTACATTTGAGTTTATATTTTAAGGTTCAATTAAGCTTAGGTTATGTTAGGTTTAATATTCTTGGTGTTAGATATTTCTTACAAGTATTTTCAGATTAAAATATTCATATTTATATGAACTACTTAAGCTTATTTTAAAATTTTTGGACAACTGAATCGGATATTTATGATTGATAATTAATGTTTGACAGCCATATTTAATAGGCTATATTTGAAAAAAATTTAAAAATTAGTTTAATGCAATTAATTAATTTTCCAGTTTGTTTTATCATATTGTTGCCGCCATATTGGATTTGGATCCGCCATCTTGAATTTCTTCCGGGAACCTAAATTTAGTTAATTTTAACTTAAAATGTAATGATTAACTATCTGAAATGTACAGAACTCTTAGATATAAACTTTTAAAAAATTGATTCATTTTTCATATTTTTTATAATTTTATATCCGCCATAATAATTCCGCCATCTTACGTATTGCTGAATAACTATTTGGATACCAGATTCATAATCAGCGGCCTCAAATCTCCCGATTTATAAGATTTATGTAAATTGGATGAGAAAATATATTTTGTTTTAAAGTTTTATTAAGAATTTAATACAAAATGGGGCATTTTTGCTAAACTGAATAATTTCGATTAGCATAATTCAAAAATCTACTCTCTTACGTTGTTTGAATATTTAACAAAGGGGAATTATAAAAATAAATTAGCCAAATCGGTTGAGAAACAAGTACTTTAGATAATTTTGAAAGAAAAAACAGCTATTCGTGTCACTATGCAGCCTGTTACTAGCCACGTAATAAATATCGACACTGCTGTGAAACGTTTAATGTCACTAATTTGGTCAGATGTTGGGAAATATTGTGTGTCAGTCTGAATTTAAAAGTCCAAAGGGTAGGGTGAGAAAGCAAGGGGGTTCCTTTCTCCACGTTGTCTGACTCTAGATTTAATTATGGAAGAAAATATTGCTATTAATATACTATTTCGATTAAATAGGTATTGGTTAGAGCAAGCTGCGTTTGCTATTTCAAATAACTATAAAAACCGCCCACTTCCACCACCAGGGGATGATGTGTATAAATGGCCTCCTGACTTGCTGTCTCCTGATGTTATTTATCATTTACGTACGCCAAAGGACAATGAAACTCTAAGGTGGAATCCATCTGCAAAATACGACTGGAGAACTAGGTACTATTTAAAATAAATTGTAATTACACCTACTACAAAACACACACATAATATAGGAAACATATATACCATTTTGTAAAAACCCATATTACCCACCATATCCACCCATAAAACCAACGACATGGCAAACATTAAGCATTATAGAGGAATTGTAGTAGAATTTTAAACATTTCAACATGTCAATTATAACATCGTAATTCAATAAATTTTTGGTGTAATTTGAAGACTGAGAATCGCACTGACAATTAGTATTATTCTAAAGGAAAATCCAAATGAAGACCAAACTTCAGTTAATTTCGTATATTACAATAATTTGAAATCTTAATATTCTTATTAATACCGTTTTAAAAATTTTCTCAGAAATTCATCAAGATCTATTAAATTATTTTCAACTAAATTTAGAATTTTTCAATCTTAAGAAGGGTTTTGTTAGGATTGACTCCTCTAACAAATTTGGATTTGTTAGGAAATTCCTTTTACTGCCTGGGTTCTTCATTTTCAATCTACTCAAATCAGTGGTTCAGTACTTAATTAATCTTTATTAACAATTACTATTACCTATCTTATTACAATACTACTAATTCCTTAATACTACTATTAATCCAGAATGACTCTAATTGTTGTGACCCCCAGATCTGATTCTACGTGATATTTTAAAATTACTTGGTCTGAAGTATTTACAAGGTATGCACGAAGTTTGCTCACCTTGCTTGCCACTCATAGATGATCATCTGAAGTCTCAATACTCCAGGTAGTCGTACACACCAAGTCCGTCAGGCTATCTTCAATAATTCCTGCAGCACCTCCCCTTGATCAATCTTGGACCACTGACCAAGTTTTCTTCCACCCAAGTATTTATATATGTTTGTAACATAAATGACGTCTGCCTTGCTTGCATGGTAAGCTATTTCATCATTTTCAATGTCTTTCACAATAATTGTTGTCATACTGGGTTCTTATAAGGCACTTAGACTATATTCCTAATTAAAACTATCCTAGTTGCTAACAGTTGTTTGTTTTAAGTTTTTCATTTTGATATTTACATTGAAAAAAGACATTACATTATGTTTTGATTTCTCGAATAGGCTAATTATAAGATGAGAAAATTGTCAAAACCATTAGAAATTTGACGTTAACTCTCGCAATTTTTACAAGAAGTGAACCACATAATTGTCTTATACGAAATAAAACAGGCTTATGTATCAAAGTAATTTATAAAATAATACAAACTTCCTTTTTTTTAACAGTAGGTACTGTGCATTGTGTAATAACAATTATTTTTAGAAAGTGGCTCTCAAATCGATCTGAAAAAAATTCAAAACTTGTATTTGTTTTGCTCCCTAAATAATTTCCTTAATATATATAAAATGTGAAAAAATAAATATAAAAATTAAATAAAAAGCAAAGTAACCACATATTTATATACTGTATTTGATTTGTGTTATTGCACATATAAATTATCATCCGATTTGGACTTTAGTCAAGTTATCAAATATCATGATCGTATGTGTATGAGTTTTTTTCCTTGTGGGAGATATTGTTTAAAATAATAAGATGACTTCCCGTAACTCAAATTAAGTTAATAAAAACAAAACATTTAATATATAGTTTTTTGTTTCAGGACTCTTGACGTATACAAAAATGTCAGGCATTTAAAAAATAGTGCAACTGGATGCCAGGAGTGGGGTACCATTTTTGTTGGAGGCAATTGTTGATCATCTAAACACGACGATGAGAGAAAAGTTTTATATAAGTGTCAAAAGCGTACCGAGCGTATTTCCACTGATTTACCGACCAAATTACCTTCAATATGAATGAGTAAAGGGGTTTTTATTATATACTCGTTTATGTATATATACAGTCTTTATTTTCCCGTATTCATTTAGTTTAAACATGACAATAGCTCCTGTTTATTACAATTGTTAGAATTTTACATCAAAATTACTCTAAACTTTATGGAGGTATTTTAATGTCCATCCTTTTTTATCATAGTTGCTTTCCTGTAACCAAAAATGGATGCAACTGAATTCAACAACAATTTCTTTTAACTTTGTGTTATCTATTTTTCGAAATGTAAAGAAAAAAAGACAAGTAAATATACATATCTTTATGTACATTCTATGTATGAGTAAAAGAAGTGAGAATGAAAAAACTCCTGTTGTTATTAACACAAAACGTTTTTAAAACATGATGTTTATTCATTTATAACTAGTGCTAATTCATTAAAATTATTTTATTAAATGTAGAAATTTACCACTATTCGATATTGAAGATTTATTATAAACTAAATTTCGACCCATGCAAACATTCTTTATTTAAATATATTTTTATAAAAGTCCCTAAAACCAGTGACACAAGGTCAAGAAGATTAGTACGATATATATTTGTAATTGCATTGAGTTATTGAAAATATTTATCACTTATATAACTTTTTTTTGATTTATGTTAATACTAGTCATATACAAAAAAAAATCGTCGGTTCGGCTGCCATAGACCCTTTTTAATAAAACTGTGTTAGTAGGTTTGGGTCACCACTTAATATCACTATTTCATTCGAGTTTTATTCGTCCTTTACACTACATTATTTGCATCCTAAGGAATGTGACTCCGAATTGACTACTTGCAAATACGTGTATGAAGTTTAATAGAGTTTGATATTTTCAGAATCATTTGTAAATTAATATTAGGTCAGTAGTCAATAATATTATGTGTTCCTTTTCAAATATTACAATCACCAGATCATTCTACTTCTAACAATTTTATGTATACATAAAATACATTCGAATCTTAGATGGAGAGAAAGTTGTTATTCTTTTTATGAACTATCACTTTTACATGACAGTTGTGTTAGGAACTGCCCTTTCTAAGCCTGGGTTCTTCAAGTATACTATTTAAAACAGTGGTTCAGTGATGAAGTTAGTTATCTTTCTATTTAATTGTATAAATAATCACAATAATATATAACCTGATCTTTAAATGTATACAATCAACTACAATATGAAATATAAATCCAGAATCGTTCCGACTATTATGATTCTAACGTTTATTTCTGTATCAAACAATTTCTAGCTTCTCAATACACAATGATATGCTCACCTTTCTTGCAAAGTTCTTTCAACATTGCTATCTGTCTCCCTCTCCCCCTCCCCCTCTCTCTCTCTCTCTCTCTCTCTCTCTCTCTCTCTCTCTCTCTCTCTCTCTCTCTCTCTCTCTCTCTCTCTCTCTCTCTCTCTCTCTCTCTCTCTCTCTCTCTCTCTCTCTCTCTCTCTCTCTCTCTCTCTCTCTCTCTCTCTCTCTCTCTCTCTCTCTCTCTCTCTCTCTCTCTCTCTCTCTCTCTCTCTCTCTCTCTCTCTCTCTCTTACTCGCAAAGGATAGCTATCTTCAAAACACTCTTCAAGCAGCGATTCCTCCTGTCATTCAATAGACCCTTGTCTCCTTTAGTCCAAGAGCAAACATAGTCTCCTTCTCTTTGTGACGTTGACTGCCTTCGCAAGTTAAGCATTTTTTATAATTACTGTTACAATTGTATCTTTCGCAACAGTTGGTCTCCCATTCTCCATTTTAATACAACATTATATTACCTTTATTTATCTATATTATAAATACGTAACATTATATCATTATGTTATATTCCCAATTCCTGAAGGTTGTATTATGTGTGGTGTTATTAGTATCAGGGGTTTTAAGTTTGGGTTCTTACCATATAATTAGGGTCAAGCAACTCCCAACTAGAAAGGCTAAGTATTTTTTTTCTTGGATTCATTCCAATAACCTTTTTTCAGCCCAATTCAAATTGCAGAACATTAAATTTCTTCGTTATTCCATTGAATATTAGCTGGGTCTTTACAAGTAATATAGAAATCATATCTGAACCTCAGGGGAAGCCATTTACTCAATCATGAACCCTTAACAACTTAATACAATAATAATAAGTGAAGCCCAGTTTTGTCTAAAGATATTTTACTCTGTCCATTCCACGTTTCCCTACAAATTGGATATGAGTTGGTAAGTGGCTTACAGTGCTGGCGTTGGTTGAAATATATTTACCATTTTTAAAATAGGGAGTTTACGTCAATCATTATGATAAGTAAATTGGTTATTAAGATGTAAGTTGAATCTTTTACCTTTCAGAAAAAAGTTAGACCTAACATGTGGTTTTTATTAAGGAAAAGAGGACACAGATGTTCAAGGGACATTCAGATGTGTGAATAATTAAATAATAAAACTCCCCTGATTTCCATTGATGGGGTTGTTGCATTTATTTACTGGGTAACCTATGAAATCAAATTCTAAACAACTAGCCTAGAAGTATAACAAGAAAAGGTAAAAATGTGTTCTGAATGCTTGATATTTAAAATAAAATCCTATTATTTCTAATATCGTGAAGAATCCGTTAGTTCCTAAACATTTTATCGCTTCGACCTATATACTTTATGCCGATTAAGTTCCAAGTTATTTTACTTTGAAATCTAACTATATTGGTGTCTCATATTTAAAGATATATTTTCATTGGTTATAGGAAATTTCTTTATTTACACTAGAAATATCGTTAATTTTATAGTGGTAATATTACTAAATTGAAAATATTTCTAACTGTGTGGTTCAATATTCAAGTTTGGAATCTTGCAATGTAAATAAATTGTAATTCTTGCAACTGCCATAGTTTACCCTTATAATGATAAAACATTCTTTAACACAATGTGTCAAAATATTAGGTTTATTTATTCAAAAGTGTTTGAAACGTCAAATTTTTAACTTCTTAGTTCATTATTGTAGCTCCTGTGTCACTGAAGATATCGAATGTGTCGTGTAAACAAGTTTGAATAAATAAAATATCATTTGTTAGAAATAATGTTCAAATTTTATTCAATACATCATCTCACAAGTCAAACCCTATATTTATGTATATTTAAAGTGATCATCGTGCAAATAAATATTCACTTCCAACTTATTAGGATATGTGTATTAAAAGTAAAACTGTATGAAAGAGAGAAACCCGATGTGAGTAATTAAAACGGCAAGTATTGGATGTTAACACAAGAGCTGGCCCTTAGTCATATTTGATAAAAATAAGTATGATGTATGATACATATAACAAATTATATATTGTAATAGAGGGTATATGAATATTACGTAAATTATATTTTTGACATCTCCTTACATTATTAAACCTAGTTCAGTTATCTCTTAAAAAAGTAATATTGATATTATGCATATGGACATGAAGTTTGAATTGTAGAAGTACTAACTTTAATTATGTGTTTGTACACAAAGAGATAGTACTATAATTATTTAAATAACTAATAATTGAGAAAAATACTTCGAGTTTATTAAATATATCTTATATAAAAAAGTACGATGACATGTTTACGAATACATACCATGAAAATTACTGTATGTAAATTGTACACATGAATTTACTTTTGTATTATGCCAACTTTATATTAATTTAAGTAATATTGTCTATCTGCAATATATTTTAATTTTGTCTTACGTTATAAACTGTTATGATACCTAGACATATCTTTTACGTGACTTATTCAGTTTAATAGTGTGTTAAAACATAAAATCACTTCTGAAAACACTTACATATTAATTGTAGAACAATCTCAATAAATATCTCAAATGTAACCTCCTTAAATATTATATACTTCGTATTCATATATGTGTAATGTAATCACTTTTGTTGCCATATTTTGATTAAATTATTAGAACCAGTTATGTACACTACGATTATACAATAAATTTAATCAAGTGTAAAATCTTTAAAATCCTAAAAAAAATAAAATTCAAGTGAATGGAAAATAATTGGGTTTTAATAATAAAAATAAATTGTTTGACTATAAAAGGATATAATGGGATATTTATAGAAATCGAATTTACGTAACTCAATAATATGTTAACTGATGTGATGTGCTCTTGTGTAATTCAATTAAGTTCTCCATCCGAGTAGACTATTAGCTACTATCTCTACTAGTGATATTTTAAATGGGTCATTACATGATCACAATACCTGATAATAGGCGTCAAATTTAAATGTTTTTAGTTCTGTTCAATGTTGGACATGCATATAAAGTAGAATAAATAACTATAAGTGGGATTTATTCTTGTGCTTAATAAGAATATCAAAGTACATGTTTTAAAATAGTCATGTTAATAAATCAAATAAAATTCGTATTTCTAAGTTTGGCTGTTTATTAATTATTTCTAATGTTTGTGATAAGTAATTTGGCACTAAATGTTTTGATTTTGACCTAAGAGAAATTACAATATTAATGGTTTATATTTATGTATTTAAAGAATAAGAAATTACTATATGAAAAGCAATATAAACCTATTACATTTCAAGGTACGTAATTTTAGTTTTTCGAACTATCATCTATTCAATTTAACGTCGGAATTTTGGTAAGATTTCAATTTTGATCCGATTGTTGACTTATAACTGGTGCAATATGTATTTATTTGAAGTTTATCGATAACACTAGGTAACACTAAGGTTATATATACATCACAAATGAAATACAAACATAACCATTAACACCAAGTTGCAGGGATTTTGTTTTAACATTTTATACTATTCACATAATTATTAATTTCGTTAGGTAATAGAATATGTGTAAACTCAGAATTACATCAAAAACCATACATCCAATATATATATATATATATATATATATTTACAATAAGTGTAAACCTATTTACCAATAAACTCTACATTTACCGAACCACAAGTAGTGTATTCCTTGAAACTACGTAAAACCAATGTTTTTAACTATTGAATAGGGTGGTTTACCTTGTTTGGTTATATTGATCCAGCAGCCATTAGATAAGGACGATAAGCAAACATTTTGTTTTTTTAGAAAGACTTTGTTCCACCCTACAACAAAAATATGTAAAAAAAATCATAATATGAAACCATTTTAAGTAACGTTTTGTTCCAATAAAATGCGGAAGTTACATATGTAACTAAATCAACTAACAAATTTTATATAAAAGATGAGAATTGTTAATGTAAAATATTTTTAAAGGATGGGCTCCTTTTGAATTCTATTGATTTACTCTCTGAAAATTATTTAGGATATGATGTGATAATTTGTAATAGAAAATCTGAAAATAACTCTACGTAAAATCATAATTTGTAGAAAAATGTTTCAACTTGATGGTCGAAATCACCAAGAAGGATGGATTTTAAAAATTATAGAAAGGTTTTGGTACCGATTTCTTTTCTAATACCTCTAAAGTGCTCATACCTCTTTTGTATGAAAGTCGGTAATTTTATATTGAATCTTTTTAAGAAGGAGTAACACCTATATTTTAAAATGGTAGGTTTCTAACCAATTCCAAACTCTATGGATTAAAAAAAGTTCTTTTTTTTATTATCCAGCTTGTACATTCTCATTATATTTTGGTAATTATTAGATATCGTAAAATATTACTAATTTTTATATAATAAACATTTTTGTTTTAGTAATTTATCAGTATGTCATTCGCTGAAGAACTTAGTTACATGAAGACATTTTGGCTTGTATATTTTATAATAATACTAATTGTTCTATATTTTATGTACACAAGTGGACTTCAAGCTATAAAAAGTGGGATGCTAATATACCCTACAACAACTATCGTAAGTACAGTAATGCAATGATTTCATAAAATAAACTTTGTTATATTTCAAAATCACCTAACATAAAACAAGTATGTTGTGAAAGTGAAACATAATGAGGTGATGAATTTCATACAATAATCCTTTTTGAATATTACTCTGTTAACAGCTATTTTTAATAAACCTTTCTACATATTATATTAGTAATTATATTTTTAAACGTACGTTACAATTGAAAGTTCTCTTTAATTTGATTTTAGATTCACTTATTTGGGAAGAAATTTGTGTATAGGTAACAAAAATTCATTAAAAACTTCTACGTAAACAAACTGTAAAAATCGTTTTTGTGAATATCAGTTATAACAATTATTTCAAATGTATCCACAGAGAACCAAAGTAAATCGTTAAGTATGTCATCTCAGAAAAAAATATTTTGTTAAAATAATAAAAAACGATAAAGAAAGTTGTAAACCAAATAAATAGATAAAATCAGTTTTTTTCTGATTTAACTAAAATATCCTAATTGCAATGGATATTGCAATCAAAAAAGCATTGGAGAAAATTATGAAAAAAACGCCGAAAATGATAATATATTATTTTATTCAAGAAAATTAATATATTGATGAGGGAACGTACAAATAAAAACATTAATACTAAATATGACTATAATTTTAAAATCTTCATTTCTCATATATTTTATATTAATTTGTTCTAAACTATATTTTATTTTGATGAGTGCATTTTACAAATTATTTACACTTACTTTAGTTAATACTCCTCTTTCATCAAATGTATGTATTAGATTGTTTTCCCGATTTTGAAATTAAATTTTAATTTAAATAATATTGATTTGTCTAAAACATTATACTATGATACATGCATTTTACAGAATAGCTTTAATTACTTTTATTAATAATGTCATTGTTAAGCAAGGTGTACTTTTCAAAATCTTTCAAAACCCTCTAAAACACAAATGACTCAATTCATCTGGAATTTTAAATTTACATTGAAACGCTCGTAAATTAAATAAATATAACGCAAACCTTTAATTACATAATGAATTTGTATATACCAAAATATAAGTAGCTTAGACTGTACTCACCTCTTAAATTTGTTTTTCTTTTACAGAAGCCGAGCAATGCTGAATGATTTCACGTTCTTCTTATTATCAATTAGATATTTAAATAGTTCTGACTGGTAATACATATTACATAAATATATAAATAAAAATAATGTGTGAGAAAATAGTTCATTTTGAATTTTTTATTATACAGAAAATTATATTTAAAAAAAATCAACCTTCACATAATTGACATGAAAATATACCATATTGTTAGGCCTTACGTATTTAAATAAGCCAATGGATAATATTTTCTTCATTCTAATCCTTCATGTTTAATTAAAATTATTGTATAGAGCATACTGTTTTTACAACAAAGTATATTGGGTTGTCCAATGAATTGAATACTTGTAGATTTGAAATAAAACATTATAAATAAAACATGTTTAAAATAAACAATAAAGGGGAAATAGTGAAGAACAGTAAGTAAGAGAAAATAATAAAGATTTAATCCCATACCACGAAAACTGTAAATAAGATTAAAACTTCAAGAAAAGAACAAATTGACTTTAGAACTGTGGAAGTATAACTATAGTATATAGTTTATAATTGAATTGTCTGAATGTGACACCAACAAGACTCTTGGCACAGTAACGGATTAACTTCTTTTGTTTATAAAAGTGAATATCACGTAGCAATTACATTGACAGTATCACGCGACACATGTTGGTTTAGTTGTATCTATTTCCCCCACCACTAGTTTTAAAATCTGTTGAACAATACTATAGTAGTGAATCAAAATTCATGTAGCTAAAGGAAACAAATATATCTACTGTAGTACATTAAATATGTTTCAAAACTTAAATCAATTGTAATTACTTAATATTAGTTTATTGAACTACTCATTAGATTTTTATATTTAAAATGTTGGACCTTAAAGATATATATGATATTAGTGGTTCTAAAAGAAAATTTTTGAAATCAATAAATGTTACGATGTAACAAGAATTAGGAGATAATAGGTTGCTGAAGGAATACATTTATTTATAATGTAAAAACACTTAGTTTAGTTAAAAAGTTAATTTTTTTTCATTTTCAAAGTTAATTTTTGAGAGACATAGGATTAATAATTTAGTAAAATCAAGAAGTATTATTTGTCAATCTTATAACGAATTTGTAGCTCCAAAAGTAAAACCTTGAGAGTGAAAAGTTCACAAGAGGTAAGAGTTTAAAATTAATTAATTTTACTGTAAGAGAGAAAATTAGATATTTTAATTGTTTTATTTTAAGAAAGGGAAGTAAATAAATGGGAAAATTCTAACATTCCTTTCTTGTATGTAGATAAGGTAAATGATCATGGTAAATTTCAATAAAGGACTAATTAGTTAAAATTTGAGCAAGTAGCATTTAAACCTAGATATCAGTCTTAGCAATCAGTTATTTTATCTAAATCTTTAATTACCGAATTATACAACATAAAGCATTCTCAAGGTAGGAATGTGTCTGGGGTGGAAAGGAAAAGAGGCGCCCCGACACTTTGTTGAGTTTACTTTCAGCGGTAAAACCCCCAATAAAAATATATAGAACTCAAATGCTCTTGTGTAAACGCGTACCCTACTTTCGTAATAAAAAGTTTACCAAAGTCTGTCAGGAAGTTTTATCTTTAGGAATTAAATGTAGCTAAGCAGTAATATGTGTACCTTGTTTTCTTGGAATGTGTTGTACCGTCAAGTCAGGCTAGGGAAACAAGTAGAATGGAGGACACGCCCCTTACACCAGACACAATCCTAGTCTGAGGCTTACTGTCTCAATATAACAAATGTAAGTTATATTGATTTGTTTTCAAGCTTACTATCGTACAGGTACAAGTTATAAATAGTAAAACAATTATTATTTAAAAAAATTAATAGAATACATTATGTGATATATATGAATCCAAATAATAGGATAAAAATTATATATGAATAATGTAAATGGTTTAAAATATAAATGCCTCTAATATCATACAAATCATGGAACAAGAATGCCGTTCAATAGATACAATATCTACTGGGGAATGGGCACACGCTCCCTACTTCCCTTAATCCCATTATGGTGAACTCCGGGGTATTAAATCTATCTTTATTTAGAGCGAACATCTCTCTTTGTATCCCGGTGTTATTTAAACGGGTCAGAAAATAATACGATTTTACATGTTGCTTAAAGTATTTCCATGACTACTATGGATTCATTAGTTGATAAGAAAATAAAATCACTAAATTGTTACAGATAATGTTTATACAAGTATACATTGTAAAATAATAATATGTTCATGCTGTGCCAGTCTATTTAAATTAAACAAAATAAGTAACGGAACAATAATGGTTTGTTCGGAATATATTATGATTGAAAAGTAAAGATTTGGTAAGAATAGCTAATTAAAAAATATATTCAACTTCGTCTCTCTTATTACAGTTATCATTAGAGACTTATTTTATAGGTCATCTCGATATTTTAAGACCATTAAAAGATTACAAAATGTCAAAAGAAATATAATGATAATTAATAATTTTAAAATAGAAAGACTTATTTTTGTTTGGTTCAAACACTTAATAGTAATCCACTCAATTTAATGTGTCAGAAAGCAATTGCTATTATGGAAGCAGGATTCTAACTTCAGCGTATGGAAGGGTATTATAGGAACAATTGCTTCAAACAATCGTCAAATACTGTTCCGTTGTGTGCAGTTTACATTGTTTGTCTCAATCCCATTAACGATATTATGTACTGTTTTAATACATCCAATATACAGATTGCTTTTGATATTGTAATTCTTTGATAAGCTGTTGAATTTTAGTTTCTCATACATTTACATTATTTTATTTAATAAACACATATGCACAATTACGTGTTAAAATACTTTAATATATATTATTACATATGTTATTCAAACGTTTGTACATACTATATACATACCATATAATGTAAAGGCCCCATTGACTTCCCCTTTTAAAAATTGCAGTTGGTTGGTTGAAATAGGAAAAGTACATGAAAGTGCGTTCATTTAGTAAAGAAAGTTCGCTGTTCATAAGTGTAATCGTTATTTTAGTTTTCGCTTAACGATGACAAATAGAAACCTCACAATTCAAACTCTAACCCCCATAATTCCGGTTAGAGATATAGAGATTTTTTTAACGGACAAATAATAGTCTTTTTTGTAGGGCTACCAATCTAAAAATTGTTATTTCACACAATAGTAGTCACTATTTAAATAAATTAAGATCCCCCTTTTAAACAACCTTAAAAGGGGGCAAATATATGTTTACTTCATAAAAAGTAAAAGGACTTAGATAAATAAAGCAAAAGTTTAAAGTTTCAAATATTTTAATAGTATGATGAGCTACAATTGTTTCGCCTTGCGGCATCTACGGGCAACTTGACCGTAGATGCCGCATGGCGAAACAATTGTAGCTCATTCATACTATTAAAATATTTGAAACTTTAAGCTTTTGCTTTATTTATCCTTGTATATGGAGTTTCAACAAGAAATATCTGCTATTACATTAAAGGACTTAGTCTATACGGTTTGGTGAATTACATAGATGTTGTAAAAATATTTTACTATTTACACATGTTTTACTGGTAAACTATATTGCAGAATAAAACAAATTAAAGTATTTAGAGTTTCGTGGGATAATAACAATATCAACCGTTGAAAGGAAGTATAAACGAATATTTATGTTATCAGTTATGTATTTTATGTGTGAGAAAACAAATAGTTTAACTTTCTTATCATTCTTTGCCACGTTGCTGCTGCATATTTTAATCTTGTATTTATGGCAACCAACTCAGTAGTTCCCACCAATGTTAAACTCTTGAGGCTTTCATTGTCTCTAATTTTCTTTAGATATGCTTAATGAAAAACAAATTCCATTTGAATTGTCATGTACATTGATGAGATTTGAGCAATACTTACTTAACTCAAATTATAGTCTATATTATTTAGTTCCATGTTTTTGTTTTTGTTTTGTATAATATTAATAAAGTAATGTTAATTGTTTTAAGTAATACAAATACAATCGTGTGGACATCTAAATTATTTTAAAACGAATGTTTTTAATTTGAAGACTAATGTTTGAATATGTTTATTTTGAAACGGTAAGGAGAAAGGAGCTATTGCATGGGGGGTACGATTTTGGGTGGTCCGCGGATCTACTTTGATAATGTATTTCCGGGTCCCGATCGCGTGGTAAAATTAATATTAGTACCCTGGGCGAATCTCAACTTAGGCTAGCCATTTTTGACGAGTATTACTACAAACTAATTAACTAAAAATAACAGAATTACACTAATACCAATATTAATATTAACTACACTGTATTGCAACAACATGTCGGTCTATAGCAGGGCCTAACGTAGCCGCGTATAGTTCAACTAATAATTTTACGATAAGCCAAAAATCGCGATGCGCCCAGATATAAACCCAAGGGCCGAACGGCCCTATTCCTTTGGGTTTAGCAAGGCATGTTAATGATACGGCACAATAATATAAATTTTAATAAGAACGGTGACAGAGGACTTGTCTCACCGCTGTCTCGAACACTACTCTGGCTTATCACCTCACGGGCGGATATAACCAGATTCACGAAGGGGAGGGGGAGTGGTGGTAATCACCACAATTTATTTTCATTTATTTCGGAAACTTTTGTAATGGTATAATTTAAAATCGCACTTGGTATCACAATTTAGTAGTTTTATAGTAAATTATTGTTTCACACCATTAATGAGGAATTGGTGTAGTGGTTGTTTTAATAACGGGCCGTTAATAGGCAAGGCAATCATAATAACGGAAGTAGTTAAATATGTATATAAAAGTTATAAAGATAATATATATAAAACCATATTTTTCAAGTTAGTAATATTATATCTTATGCCGACAAAATAAAATGTGAAGAGTACCATAATAAAGATACTCAGTGAGATTTTTAACCTAATGTAAACATGTTTCAATTGCTGTATGTTCAAGGTAGTCTTTGAATATCAGGACAATTTGTTTAAAAAACCAACTATATACAGTAGTTCAATGCTTATTTTAGTAAAAATTATAACAATAATTTGAATGATTTATTCCAAATACAACAGCTTAGTATTTGCTAAGTAAATCAGCATTCCAAAACATTATGTGGTAATATGTTTTACATTTATACACAAATTCTAAATCGTAAAAAAAAATAAAAATCATTTCTTGAGATAGATTACGTAAAATAAAATAAATATGAATACTACCATCACACAAAATGAATAAACAATTTACAGCATGAAATACATAATCTATATAGTATATATGATTAATATAATAATGATTCTTCATAAACTATACAAATAATTTGAATCATTATATCATAACATAATTTATTTTAAAAATCTGTCGTACAAATCGTCCAATTAGAGAAATATACTTACACCACAAAATTAAACAACTTTTTTAAAAACTAAAGTAGAGGATTAAACATGATATTTAATAAATCCTATACAACCTTCAAACTTATTTCATTAATAGATATGAAATAAGTACATTTTATTTTTTAATGTATTAAAATTATAAAATACTCTCTTCATTATATCCATAAATAAACTACAAATGTCTTACATACTGAAAATTTTATTAGCAATTTAGCTTTTTTTCTTAGTTTTCTTGTAATACGTGTGGTAACGTATGTAACTCAATAGTTTATAAACATTGTTTGTTATTAAATAATAATCAATTTCTATATTTTCGTATATTTGAAGTTTTATTTTTATAGGTGTTTATAGAAAATATGTTTTGAATGCCTAATCTATTTACCCTACATATTAATTTCTAAAGGTCTTCCACAATTTAGATACAATTACCTGCTCTAATGTGACGTTGTGTACTGTATGGAAAGGTTTGTTCATTGTTGCGTAAATTTTACTAGTAGGTATTTTTTTGTATTTTGGTTGCTAAACAAACTCATATTTCTTACTTAATTTACTTAATTATTACCTTAAAGTTATCTAATTTTGTCCAACTAATAAATTCCGAATACTTCGCCCTAGTATATGTTACTAGTTACTTGCATATGTAAACATTTTATTTAATATTTCATTATATTCTTTAATGATTTATAAGGAACATTCACTCCTATTTAATATTGTAATAAACACATTTTTAAAAGAAGGAGTTAAAATTTCATCTCTGTAAATAATTTTTGGTTGCCCAAGATATTTTTAAAGTGGAAGGAATAAATATATTTCCTTTAACACCAGATGTCTGACGCAAAGAGATAAGCAATACTGTCGTCTGTAAAGTATTCGCTTCAGAGAAACATAAATTTGTTTTAAATTCTGTTTCAGGATTTATATTTAAATATTTGTAAAATATAGCTAAATGTTTTATGATGGTTGAAACATATACCTCTCAATCAAGGTAAACACTGACAAAATTTTTATTCGAAGGAAATCTAAAAATATGCTGGTTATATATTTCTTGTATTGTAAGTATTAAATTTAGTCCACCAAATAGTAAATTAAAAAGGAGAAAAATCACAGCTAATCTATCTAATTACAAATCATGAAAATTATTAATTTTGTTTTCGGTATGTTTACATATTTACATTTAAAACAAGCCTATTATTTTATTTTTTCTTCTTTAGCTAAGAGGAGTAAAATCATTAATATCTGTGCTAATGAATTTTTATTGTTGCATTACTTTGTTGAAATACGAGAATAACGAGAATACATGTTTTCGTATATTACATTTAATTTGATAGTTTACAATTATACACCATTTGTCTCTTACATTCATCAATTAGCTTGCACATAGCTAATAATTTATGAGTTATCACAGTTAGTTGTTGCCGACATTCATTCCTCTGTTCTTAGTGACCAAAAATACAGTGACTGGGGTGTTAATTGCATAACCGGATGTAACAAAGTAGATTATATGAATAATATACTATAAGTTTAAAAATGTATTTGAATCCAAGCACTATATACCGTGATCATAATATAATATCTTATATAATTGCATAATAGGTAATTTTGATAATATTTTTAATGTAGAAATGATTTTATGTATAAGTAATATTAAGTATTTAATAATATTTCATAGGCGTAAAGAGTAGTAACAAAAGCAATTATACTGTATAAAGAAAAAAATATACCTTTATTTCAACCTACATATATTATTATTATTATTATTAAACTCACAATTATCAAAAAAATCTTTTCATTGAAACCACCTAATTTATTGTGATATTTATTACAATTTGAAACGTCTAATAATGTGAATTAATGTTAGATTTTTTACAGTGATTTTAAGAAATATTAGAAGATATTAAAACCATTTCAATGAAGGATAGATATAAAATATTTAGAACCATAATTTTAATGGTAAAATTTACCACCGTAATTCTTGTTTTTCCGATGCTAATTTTTTTAGGTAGCTAATTAACTATAACTAGTTTAGTTCAGATGAGGATAGCACAAGAATAACTCATCCTTATAAATAATAAGAACAATTAGATAATAAAGTGGTGATTTATCATCCTAAATTTTGTTTCTGTGGAAAATTAAGTATATTTTTTATGTAAAAAAATTCAAACTTATGTAAACTTTAAACCCTCGGTGTTTCCTTCTCTATGTGTTAATTACACCTTTTGTTCGAAGAAGGATCAGACAGGTATTGTATTTCACGAATTAATAGAAGAATCACTGAATAATTGGAGTAACGACCATGTCATAAATCTTATAAAAGTATTGTGGAGTAATCAGTATACAAACTTCAGTACATTGTTGATTTTAAAGTTTTAAGAATTCTAAATACTAATTCATTGTAAAGGAACTAAATATTTTATCAACAAATAAATTCTTGAATTTTTTTTCTACAGCAAATAAATTTTGTTAACTGACAGTGAATATACAAAACCAAGTTATTTTGAATGGAGAAACAATATTGTGGATTACCTTGGGATTTTGGGACTAAACAGTCTTGTTTACTGCATTATATGTGATTTTTCTTCTCGCTATGAACTAAGTATAGTGGAACAGCCCTAAGAAGACTATTGTGCCCGGTGCGGTGCGGTAGAGGAAGAGGTGGATTATGTCGGAAAATAACACCGTTCCACAAACATTGACTTTGCCTCCGAATCGCCAGCTACCTGAGACTTGCACTCCTAACGTTTACTTCGAGAATAGTACAGCGTTTTCACCCGATCTGCGAAGTGCCTTCTTAGGCCTGTTCCACTATAGAAGACCAATAACGTACATCTGTGTTATGATGACTTACTTATCTTTACTATATTCCTAGCCCTGTTTCGTAAATTACTTGGGGAATACCTATGCTTTGTTACGGGCCCTATTATTTTGAAAAAATGATAACTTCAATCTGAACAACTCTAACATGACATTCACATTTCAATTCAAAACTTAAACCTCAATTTTTTTAAAGATAACAATTATTTTTAAAAAATGAAATCAAAAACTAATAAACACAGCTATAGTAATCGGAATAAATCGTAATAATGATAAAGTCTGCCAGGTTATGTTTGTAAACTACTTTAATGAATAGGCGAGGTATATTTCTATAAAATATACACTTAAATTATGTTTACAAAACAATAACAATGAATGAATAAATCACCAAGAAAAACTGAATTTTAAAACGTTTCACAGTAATTGTATAGCCATCTTTATTAATCTTGAAAAGCTAACCATAATAGAAAGTTAAACGATATTAAGTTTGATCACAATTGTTGAATAAGTAGGTACCCACGTAAAACTTCTTTAGCAGTGTTCAAGAGTAACTTTAGAGTAATTCAAAGTCGAAAAAAAAACTGACCGTCGTGAACACTTAAAGCCTTAAAATTGTGCATGAGAGAGAGAGAGAGAGAGAGAGAGAGAGAGAGAGAGAGAGAGAGAGAGAGAGAGAGAGAGAGAGAGAGAGAGAGAGAGAGAGAGAGAGAGAGAGAGAGAGAGAGAACATTATGCTAGGGTGGTGACCACAATACATTGTTGCCAGATGGGAGACGTCAAGTGCAAGTCGATTCCTAATTCGGAGTTCACTTGGCCTTACTCGATTCTTCAGCTGTAAGAGTATGATTGTGTTATTTTATTGTGTGCAATATATTATAAATTACAATAAATATTTGGAATAATCAACCATTCTCCAGTTTAAAGATTTATCCTATTTAATAAAATTAGGTAAACTATAATAATTTATTTCCTACTCGAAATGCGTTGCCTAAGAATGATATATTGAAAATATATTCCATTAATAATGACATTTACAATATATATATAACTAGTTTTAAAGAAATAAAGTATGTCAAGTTACTATTCGGTTACAAATTTATGAAGGATAACTAGTTTTAATTAAATAAAGTATGTCAAGTTACCATTCGGTTACAAATTTATGAAGGAATCAGTTATGGATGTTTACAGAGATCTACTTAATCTGCATCCCCATAAATACAATTACCAAAATTTAAACGCCGCGTCAGATACAAACTTTAATGAATGTGTTAAGAAACGCATATTACTGAATAAATAAGATTATGTGGAATCCATAACAATGCAATTTATACGTAGAGTCAATGGCCGTTATTATTACAAAAAGTGATTATTTTGTGTTTAAATTTTAAAATCATTAGGTTTTATTTAATAACGTAGAATTACTTTCGGTTTTAACTCATCCCATCCAAATTTTATCCCCTATTTCATAAAAAAAAAAATAATAATAAAAAAATAAATAAATAAATAAATAAATAATACTTTAATTGTTGTTGTGATAAAGTTATATTGACACAGATTGTGAATTTCAAAAAAAAACAATCCTTCCACTCTCCGTTAAAATAAAAATAAGAATCTAAATAATAATAAAAATGAAACTTTACAAAACTAAAAGTGTTTACTAATCTGTTTAATCCAATGTGTTTAAGCAAACTTTCTTCATCAAGTTGTTTCACTTGATTCTAAAGAAGAATCCCTTCATGAAGTTGAAAATTGTTAAATTACAATATCTTCATCTAGTCTAGCCTTAAAGAAAAATTTTAAAACAGAAATTCTAAAATAGTTTTCATTATAAAATCGTCAATGACCTATTTTTTATCATTTTAACCTATTTCTTGATTTTAGTTTTTTTCTCTAGTTATCGATAAATAAAGTTTTCTTTAAGATAGCTGCCAAACTTAACGGATATGATTATGTGGCTCAGATCCACGTAATTTATTTAAATTTGTTTTAAAATAATTTCTTTTACTAAAATGCTTAGTTTTTTAAATATCCTCCGATTGATTTTATTCATTTATTTATTTATTATTATTTTTTACAACAAGTTTTTACAATAATTTTTTTTATCTGTACAGAATACAATGACTTTATTTTGTATATTTAAAAAAAAACCGGCTGTTAAAATTTTTTAGTATGGAGAAACTCCAAAATCAATAACTTTACAAAAACTTGATAAGAAGCTAATTTTTTTTTATTGACAAAGAAAAGAGTCTTTTTTTTGGTTTCTGTAGGTCATACATCCGTTGTAATCGAGTTTTAAACAAAATAACAGGAACCATGAGTTCTTGGTAGTTGTCTACAACACCCAAGATTGACCCAATTTATTTACGAATTTTAATACTTTTAATAAAAATAAAATAATTACGTCCCCTTGAATCTTTTAGAATATTTTCCAAAATGTTGATTTAGAAGATATGTTTAGATACTAAAATGTTTATTGTTTTATTATACCAACTTTCATTCGCTGCATAGTCTTCTAAATTATCTTTGCAGGTTTAATTATTTCTACCTATACTCATACCTACTATGTTTACTCATACCTACTATGTTGATAGCGATGATGAGTATAATTAATTGTTTTCAATGTTGATGGCGTTTTTTCAACATAGAATTTATCCTTAACAGATTTAACAAAGGAACTCCACACAATTAATGTTCTATACACACGTTATATTTTATTTTATAACCAACTACTCAAACATATATTATGCATCAATTTTATTACATTTCAAATTTATGTAACTATAAATTTTAACAAATATTAAAAAAAAAAAAATTAGAAACCTACTCTCATAAACTCTGTCGGCTTTTTATCCGAAGGTCGTGTAGTTTTTGAAATGTTTTCTCATAAATAGATTTAGTTTGTAAAAGATACTACAAGTTATTTTTATTAATATATTCTTAAATTTTAAAGTATATTACAGTAATATTATTATATTCAATATAACTTATTTGAAAACATTTTACTTATGTTTATTTCGTGTTTAAATAATAGTTTTTGATTAAGGGACCAGAATTAAATATAATATTAAATAAGTGGAAGAAAAAGTAAGAAAAAACTTTCTTTCATCTCTGAAAACAAAAAAATAAAACTATTGATTTAGTTTTGGCTACATATATTTTCTTAAATAGTGTTTCAGCAAAACTATTTTATTTTCATAAAATTAAACTTTTAGTACTATACTTTTTTATGTAATGGGGATAAATACGAAATTCGAACATTTGACCTACTTCATACATATTGGTGTTAAAATAAATAAAATACTAATAGAAAAATGGTGTTGTCGAATTTATTGTTTATTGCAATATAGAATATGTTTTATTTTTAGAATTTGTCAATCTATCTTCGGAGTTAATAACATAAACCAATTTAATCTAAACTTGATAACTTCATTAAGTTGTCACGGTTGCAAGGATTAGAGAAATACCTTCGGGTATTAATTTTAAACAAGTAACTTCCATTTAAGTTTGTGACATTTATTATGATTGATTTATAGGATAATATTCATGTACAGCTTAAGGATATACATTTAAATGCAAGTATGCTTGATACAATAGACGTTATTGTTCCAGTAATTTTGAAGTTGTGTAATATTAGATATAAAATAATCCTTACCATGTTTATTATACCAATTTTTTCTTTCTTCCTTATCATATAATAAATATTGTATTCATATATAAATATAATGAATATTGCCCAGTAAAATTAACAATTTTATCCAATTTATTCGAAATTTAATTGGAATAATTTACTGACTTAAAAACTTAAGGTATTTTAGAAGTAAAATTATAATGTTATAAAAACTGAAAAGTAGAATGTCATCATAAATGGCAAACAATATAGAATGGTAAAGACAACTTTATATTCAATCTTTTTATTTTTACGTAAAATGCACAAAGTGTATCAGTTCAAATAAATTTTTTTAAAAAATTACTTTACAAAGAGAAATAAAAGTACTAAATCCACTTTTAAATTGTTACTGTATACTAACGATATATACATTTTTCGACTAAAATAAAAATGTTTGTAGTTAATAAAATAGTAATTTCACAGTCATTTCTAGGAATTCAGTTCCTTATTCATAATTTCAATTTTACCAGTAATATAGTTAGTTTTAAGTCAAATATCCAAGATTAACATTCAGGAAATATTTAACTCTAAGCAACCTATTACATAAAAAAAATGGTTAAACTGTAATATGTTTATTTTTACTTTTTTAGTTCTTGTGAGGTAAAGCAATTGATCGCTTACATCATTTAATTATCTCTCTTGATATCTACTCGTTAAAACTTAACTCTGACCGACTCTATAATAATAAACTGCCAAACATTATTTTCAGAAATCCGGTACAATAATTGTGTTCCTGGATCAGAATGAATATACTTTATGGTTTTCGAAGATAGTAAACCATCCTTTTTGTAGGGTGGATTCGATTGCAATCTGTTGAGTTCTTTAATGCGTCCATGGTGAATATTTAACACATACAGATAATATACTTTTACCGATTATTTAACTATTCGTTATAAAATGACTGGGCTATAATTTATAATGATTACAGTTATAAAATTTTAACAATTCGGGTGTTTGTCAAAAAAACAAATGCTCTCTACTGGACTGAAAGTATTACACGCATTTTAAACCTTATTAAAGTAAATCATTATACTGTGATTTATCAAAAAACAAAGTATTATAAAATTTGTTTCATTAAAATATCATCAATAAACAGTGGAAATCGACCTACATTAAGTTTTCGTATTCTCAATGTTTAATCAATTACCATACTGTTGTACTATAAATAAAGTCCTAAACCATTCCCTTGTAAAATATATCTACAATATAAAGCCCACCTGTAAGTCTAATACTCAGAAACATGTTAATTCATTCATTATTAAAAAGTATTACACAATAAGTGTGGACGTATGTACTTTCTGCATAAAAATAAATCACTAATATGTCTAATAGAAAACTAGAATAGTTTCATTTAAAGAATGGGATGACCATGGATAAACATATTTCATTTTTTATTTTTTTATTTTACAAGATACCGGGTGGCTCAACTAAAATGTTACATTAACTAACTTTTGAATTATAATTATGATAGAGTACTTTAAATGTGGTACCTTGGTTTCCTTTAAATGAATTTTAAAATCCATTTTGTAAAATGTTAAACTTATCTAATACTGCGTCTAACTTTTAAATTTGTTATGGAACAAGCTGTATTTTATGTTTATTTCAGGTTTAAAACGAAATTTAGGATTGTTATTTTTTTAGTGTATTTAAAATTTTTAGACGTTTGGAATTACAGGCACTTAAAGTTCAGAATGTTGAAAGTTTGAAAAGCCTATAAATAATTGATTCCTACCTAAAATGTTAAAATAGCTAACTTTTGAATCGTTGGGGGTACAAATAATTTTTAATGGGAAATTCCCTTTCTTTCTGTAAATTCTAAAATAACAAGAAAATGAATTTTGAAAAAAAGTGCTAAATTTCATTAAAAGTATGTATTTGTTTTTTCTTAATTATTAAACACCAATTTTTATAATGGAAAGTTATCATTTGGTAGATTTGAGACGTTTTTAAATTGGCACTTTCCCAAAATTCCTAATAACAGATCAGGAAAATATTTGCTGTATTTGTTTATTAGTATTGTGTTCTTTTTTTTGGATGTTAAGTTGATTACAATGTAAAATATGAGGTATTACCTAAATAATCACAAACACAAAAAAGACTTTCAAGAATAAAGTATTTTAATATCTCATTAATAGTTAGACTACAAGACAGGGTAACATAAAAGTGTTCTAAATTACAAATGTTGTGGATATTTAAGAAATAACAAATCCAATCAAATAAACAACATTAAATTACTGCTTTAAACCAGTTTAGTTTAATCACTAAATCAACGCTCGAAATGTCTACTCCGGTTTTCATTACACATTCTAATGCGACGACTAAAATATCGCTCTGTATTTAAAATAACAGACCCGTTCATTTCCCTAAATGGACGACAGATTTTTTTAATTCTTTGAAAAGAAACTAAGGTCCCCCATTTAAAGTACTCTATCATAATTATAATTCAAAAGTGAATTAATGTAACATTTAAGTGGGATAACCAGTATATGCATACATCTGTTAAAATCGAAATTCATTCAAAAATAGAAAAGTATACGTGTGCAACCCCTTTATATATATATATATATATATATATATATATATATATATCGTTAACTTATTTAATACTATATTTATAATTTGAAAACGTGTTTTGAAATGAGAATGTAAATAAATATATTTAAATATTGGTAAAAGTTGTAAAGGAGCCATTTTTACAGTCTTTACAGACATATTCTCTTTGTCTTGAATGTACTCTCTTGAACTTTTCCTTTTTTCAACAGGACGAAATATCCAATTACTCGAGACCCTCTTTGCACTTAAAGTGTTAAAGGCGGTGAAAGCTGGATTATCTTTCAGAACTACCATTGTCGGATTTTAATAAAATGGAAATATTGCTCTATTCTTTGTATTTCTGAATTTCCTTTAACTTTCATGTCTTTTTTGCCATTAAAATATTATCACTTTAAAGTATTAAAAAACTTGTTTGTAATGATTTAATTATACAATTTGTGTAGACATATTATATAATCCCAATTAATTAAAATGACATGTATTTACATAAAAAAATTATTTTGATGTGTTATTTATTTCCTCTCAGTGCATCTGATAATTTCCGATTTTTACAACGTTGGAAGAATTTATTTATCCTACATGGGGGGAGGGGAATTGTGTATCGGAGATAATTAAATAACTTATAAAGTGCTTCAATTAATTGACATTTACAATTTATACACGAAGACCAAACGGATATTAGTAGGTTATTGTATTTGGTCTAATATACAATTGATTTTATGTCTCTGAAAATCTCCCTCCTCAAATATAAAATAATTTACCCCTTTCCAAACTCGAAAGACATCTTTGAATGTAGTATTCGGAGCCCACATGTTGAAATTTCAGAAATTAAGACGCATGCAGATCCTGAGTTATTACTGCAAATGTTGATAACATTAACAAGACACTCAAGAATATTATCAACATGATAAATACTCTCCATAAAATTAACGGTCAGGTCAGATGCTGTTGCACCCATTTCACATTGAAGTTTCTGAAATGAAAAAGTGGAACTAGCCAATGAAAGGTGGATCTCCTTATCAAACAATTCATACTCGAAGTTAAAACAGCACAAACATCCTTAAAAAGATTTAAATAAGTGCCAAATACTGACAGTACAGAAATGCAATTCAGACAAACCATTTATAAATAAATAAGATTTAAGTGAAATAATAAACAATATATAAAATACATAATAAAATAATACAATATTAGGTTATATTGAAACTATTGTTTATCAATAGTGTTGGTGACAAACTAACAATACTAAATAACTCTTTTCTAAAATATTTTACATTGCAATTAATTTGTTGCTATATTTATTTACTTTTTTATCTAGTTGAATAATATTAGCCATATTTAGGTAAAGGAAAATGACAGAAATAATTTATGTAACAACGAAAATGAAACACAAAATTTTGAAGAATGGTTAATATTAAATATATCTAAAAGAAACAAACTTTTAGGACCAAGATCTCTGATTATTAGTCATTTTTACAATCATTAAGACGTTAGTAGTATTCAAAGTATGTGACCGTACAAGTGGAAATTAGCTAATAAAATCTAAGTACTTATGACAACTCTGTACCATCTTCGAGCGTAATAATCCACACAGTAATCATAAGTATAATTTAGTGCTCTTGAGTAATAAACAAACATGTCTTTGCAGGTTATCAGAAACTACTTTATTACAATAAACTTTACAATATATTTTAGATGTGATAGAAGTTATAATTATTTCTAGCACTTGAATAATTAAATATGCCTTTAAATTACATAAGAAGAAATAATCAATGTCCGTGGGCAAAGTGTGAAAATACCTGCATTCTATTTTACTACTAGTGGAATCCCTACCCAGTAAAACATAGTTCTGCTTGACGAAAAAAAAATCAAATGTTTAAACCTCTTCTAAAACTTGAAGATAATTGCATCACGTTTTTCGTAACAATTTTGCTCACAAAATAAAAAATATTTCAAAATTTATTAGTTTTGCATAGTTTATATAAATAAAAAAAACGATGCATCAGTTTCAATATTAATAATTTTCTTATACAATTAAGTACCAAAAAATATAGGAAGTAATATTTTACTTCAAAGTAATACGCGTTGATAGCACATATTGTAGCTTGATTTATTTTCTCTATGCCATCCACTTACACCAAAATGTTTACAAGTACGGTTAGACTTAGAATCTAGCAAAATATATTTGAATATTTTTTGTATTCTTGATTACAAGAAGATATTATCTACTAGGACACCAGCTTTGCTTCTACAGTTAATCAATATTGTGGGTGAAACAAAACGTCTCCAACCTAAATATATTTCGACATTACCTTTTTTTCTTTCTTTTTTTTTTAATTTTACCTTCACCATTAGGAGCCCTTATTATTGATAAATTGAAGTATTAGATACACTTTAACTTTCTTTAATTGTATTAAAATACTACAATCATACACTAAAATTACATTCTTAAATTAAGTTGAATATATTTGTAAAATTGCAAAGGTTTTCATTTTAATTTCAAGTGTTTACCAGATACTTTGATAGTTGTTTCATACACATTTTTATATTTTTAAGCATTCTCCTCTACAGATTAGTATTATTAATGGTTATAATTTGATTACTTCATTTAGTATTTAGTATAGTGATGTATTTTTTATATTATAAAATACAATAAGGTAATTACGAATCATTTACAGCTTTATTTATAAACATAATTACATAACATGTCTTATTCAATATTACATAGTAAAATAAAGTGGTTCTAGAGTTTTATTAAACCCTTAATTATGAAAATGATAGTTCTGGAACAATTTGCAATCAATTTCATATTAAATTTTCGTGTAATGAAAAGGTTTTAAACTAATTGAAGTGCAATTAATTATATAGTTTATTTTTTAATGATATGCCGCCAGGAAATGAAAAATATTTACATTTCATTTCGGGAATGAAATTTTATGTTCAAACTAATCTCTGATCTTCTTGTAAATTAGTCAAATTACAATGTTGTTAATTTTTTTATTAATATTTATTACTTATTGTTATTGATCGAATGGATAAAATAATTTAATTAACCATGAAATAAAACGATATCCACCCATTTTCAAAGATGTTGTATACTACTATATTTCGGAATGTTAAGCGTCTTAATATTCACAAAATTGTGACAGATTTTAAAACATAGTCATCTTTTAAATTATATTGTTATTGTTTATAGTTTTTAAAACTATCGGATTTTACGTAATCCAAAATATTGAAAAAATTACTACTACTTATATAGAAATAGGTGTTTATATTTATTTTATTATACATAATGTCCATCTTTAACACATCTTTGTATAAGAATACTACAATAAGCTATACATTATATTTGTTAAGTCAAAATAGTATAAGGTTACTATAATGATAGTAAATTTTATGATTGTTGTTACATAAGTAGAAGTTGTTCGTGTTGTAATAATTATGGAAACTGTTACTAATTCATTTAATTGATTTAGTAAATTAAGTGATACTATGATATATATTTTATTTTAACTATTTCACAATGGTTATATACAATATATACGACGATGAAAAATAAATATTTTAAAAGTTATCAATCCACAAACTTCCATAGTACTTACCCTTTTAAATTTTTTTTTTTTTTTTTTTTTTTTGTATAGTGGAATAGTAAATAGTTTAAATTTATTTTGGAATAACGATTTACAGGAGTGAGTTAATTTAATTTGTAATTATATTTAAATATAATTTTTTTAAATGAAATACATGAATGTGTTTTATGTTATAAAATATTTAATTTAATTACAAAGAAATGACATTAGAGTTAGACAAGGTAAACTAAGAATAGGGCAGTGTCTCTGTTAAAAAGTATTACAATTCAATTCAAAATAAAAAGAATAAAAGTAAAATATTTAACAAATAAAGTAAAATTAAAATAAATTTTATTTCACACAATTAAATATTAATTATTAGTGATCGTTTTCCAATGTTTACAAAATTATTTTTGTGTATATGTATATTACAATACACAAAAAAATTTCCAATTGAATATTTGATGTACTAATGAAATTGAGCAAGAGTAGCTTTTTGTGATCGTCTAGAAAAAACATTAGAGAAATTGCTCAAAAGATGATGCATAACTAATAAAAATAATGTATAAATATTGTTATACAGCTTTTTATTTGCGATTTATAATCTTGAATTCAGTGATTGGTTCAAAACTATCCAAGTATTTACAAAGTCTATTACGAACATAAAACGTCCTGAACGGCTAGAAGTGATATCACTCGGCATACATCTTTATTATTAATACAACAAGGCTGGATATTCTTTGGTTTGTATTTTTTTTTTTTTTTTTTTTTTTTTTTTTTTTTTTTTATTATTTTATTATTATTATTATTTTTTCATAACAACGTTCTAATGGTCATTTATGGAGATCAAAAGATCAACAAATTGTGCTATTGACATATTATCATTGGTTCGTCATAATATTTAATTAAGTTAATAGGTTCTAACAGCCATCACTTTTGATATATATATAAGTTCATTTAAACTGTGCATATATACATAATGTGTTAGCCAAGAAATTAGGTTTGCAGAAAAATCTAAACAGGTTAATTCGTATATGAAGTACTTATTTCAATTGAAAATCACGATAACTATGAGGAACATACAATATTCGTAGAGAAAGCATCATTTATAATCTGTGGATGTGTGACTCGTGAGAAATATAGTATATTTTCATAAATTCACGAGATATACAGTGTTAATCCAATCTTTTAAAAATTAGGGAAAAAACGTAATCCAGAGGATTACCTTTTGTTGGATATGTGAAATACATTCTGTATTTAAAATAAAATAATAACAGCAGCCGTTGCAAATGATGATCCACCATTTGTGTATGGAAACGGTTTACGGATTCAGGGAGGGGTAAAAAAGAGGGACTAAATTGTTATTTAGTGAGGTAAGATACACAAATAAAATAGTTTTTCGTCTTTATTTTTTTAAAGAAAGACAATAACCCAACCAGAATATTTTTTTGACAAAAGCTGTTTCAAACCAGGTTCACATTTTCCATGTTCCTGAACAATAAACTGTATTCGTTATTTTTTCACTTATTTAAAACGGCATACATATAAACGACCACACTTCAGGTTTTTATATAAGTGACCATGAAATTTAATAGAAATAATATTTTAATTTTGAGGTGATGTTAAGTTGTTGGTTGGGGCAATTCAATTATTAATTACAGACTGAATTGTATCCACTCTAAACTGATAACACAATTGGTGAAAATATTTTGTACATAGTAAGTGTTGCTTATATTTTAATTACATAACGTAAAACAAATAGTCTAGCAAATATTCCGTTTATCGCGTTAGCAACCAACAGCTGATTATTTCAAAGCACTGTTATAAAACTAATGGCAGTTAATTATTTATATTTTTTACTTTAAAAAAAAATACAACTTTTAAAAGCTTTTACATAATCAAATAATTTAATTTTTGTACGCTAATCATAGAGCCTACCCGGTACATGTTGAAAATCCATTATAAAATAAGGATATAAAAACACTCTACTGTATTTTCCACAACAGGCAGCTTAAAAACAGACAGAGTTAAAACAGGTAAATAGTCTGTTTTAAGCTGTACTCCGGAATGACGTAATTGACGAAACCTAGGTAAGCAAGGTTCAACGAATATTGTAGAAAGTAAAATATTTTTTTCAATTAGTTTAACTTGTGACGGAATAATGTGAAATTGTAAGAGTAATATTAAATTTGATTTGTATAACGTAACAGAGATGTGTTGACAAAAACGATTTTACTAAAATGGTGGACGATTCATAATATAAATATTTTAGTCAGCTTAAATGTGGTGTTAGTATGGTTTCAACTGCTTCACTGATTACTTAAATAATCATATATACTAAATGAAACAATTGTTTTTGAATTTTTTTCAGAATCGTCTTAGTAATTAATCATGGGACTTGTTTTTAAAATGACACGCTTACGCCAGATTGTTGAATTTGTGTAACAGTTGTAATAAATAAGCAGTGTATATGATTGGCAATTGTTTATAAATGTATCGTAGATTTGTTTATCTTATAAATGAACACACTTATTTTAACGAGTGAAAATCATAAATTTTTGTTATTACTCTCTATGCAATTTATTACCATATTCTATATAGGAATGACAATGAGCATAACATTAAGTAATTTTAAACGAATAAAATATTTGTCGTTACGTAGATTATTTTCAAATTGTAATTATTTGATATTTAAAAAGTTATTTTTTTTAAATTCTACATGTAATATGATTTTATTTTCATATCCATAGTTATGTGTTGGTGGGAAATGAATAACTAAATGTTGGTTTTGAGTAAGAAGTAAAACATCTCGTCATAATTACCATTTGTCCTTCGGGATGGAGAAAATAATTAAACTTTGAATTTTAAATGTCAGTTGTCGTTGCAGCACTCCTGAAATGGAACATAAATATTCGAGTTCAGATATAAAATCCTATTCGGTAACGATTTAATGCGAACTTGTTCACTGTGTTACATTTTGTATGTGTTGTTGACGAAATTGATGCAGAATTTGTATATACTTATGTGTTCAGTCAAATCTACAACAAAATAAAATTACTTTATTTCTAATTATGTATGTTCTTTGCACTTCAGTTCTTCGTGTACACGTGATAGAAATTATGTTAAATCCAAACTATCACTTCTAATCACAGTTTTATTGAAAGATTTCGGTATTTTAATATTCTTAACCTTTCCTCAAACAATATATATTTCTTTTAAAGATTTTTTTAAATAAAGAACTCTTTATTATTATTTACCCAATTAACAATTTATAAATGTTTTATATTATCGTCGATAATACATGTAATTTAAACTTATGTCTATGGTGCAAAGAATTCAACCTAATGTATTATTTTGAAATATGATTACTTAAGAAATATGTTGTACTGTTGTTGCCTGTTATTGCTAAGAACAGATGTAACTTTATGTATTTATTACGGTATAAAAAAGTGACATAAACTCAAACATACACTTGTATAATCCTACTAATTAAAATGTGTAATGCGGACCTAGACTCAAGGTATACATTGTTACAGTATAATTTACTTCCATTCATTTACATCTCTAAGTTTTCCTGTGCCTTTTAATAGAGCTAGGTTGCAATTTTTTTAAAATTAAACGGCATCGACGGAAGTTGAATTAGAAATACAAGTGTATGAAATTTATTTACTTTTTTATAAGCAGTACGTAGTTTAATTTAAATCTATAAATATCACTTATTATTCGCTTTAAGGCAATAAAATGAAAGATAATTCATACACCGTTATTACAAAATGTATAATGAGTACATAATATATTATTTGTAATTATATGCTAATGACTTCTGGTTAAATTTTAAATTGAAGTCAAAATGTCTATTTTACTGTTGTTTTTGGAATTGTTCGTGTTTCGTAGCAATTAAATTGATTAGTGTAAGCAATCTGACACCATTATTCACTAGTATTGATTGATTATTACATAATGTGTATTAATTAAATAATTAATTACAATAGTATACTTTAAAAATAATGATTAACCTAATAGCCTATAATTTCTTATGAATTTGATTCTAATTTTTATATCTATCAAATAAAAAACTCTTGAAGAAAAAAAATAACCACGTATTTATTCATCGATATCATGTCGATTCAAACAGTAGTAGAAATATACCAAGCGCATAAGGTAAGTTCACAGTTAACATTTCCGCGTGTTTTGTTTTTGCTTTATACATAATTAAATGTAAATGACCAGTAAACTAGGTGTTTTCCGTTAAAAGGAGATATATTACAACTCTAAATACAAAACTTTACATAGGCCTTACTTTGGTATATCACAGCATCTTTAAAATTTATCGACGTCAAACAATAGATAAAATTTTTAATTCCAGTTCCAAAGAATTGTCGCTGTTAAAAATAGTGCCATTGCTCTGCATAAAAGTCAGTTTGTGCTGATGCTTGATTATTAAAATTACATTTATTTGTTTATACATTATTTTGAGAAAACATGATGTAGGTGAATGTTAAGTACCACATTGCCAATATTACAGTGGACATTTTGCAGGGATGAATAATAAAACACCTTTATAAACAATATTTGGCTTAGAAAGATTTATAAAACGAGGTATATCTTGACCATTCTTTACAAATTAAAATAACTAGTAACATACTATTATAACTTTTTTTGGTCACCAAATTTAGTAGAAAATAATATCCTACTCTTTATTCTTAATTTAATCAGGGAAAACTTTACACGTTTCCAGGACAATAAAGACAATTTTGATAATATGTTGCCCGAAACATTCTATATATGCAGTGTTTCATATTAACGTGCCAAAGAGGTGTATTAACATTTACAATAATAATTGCAAAGTTATTCAACAGAAAATAAATATTTGCTGACGGAAATATTAAATTTACCGAACAAACAGCATACATTAAAATATTATGTAATTATGTTCATAGAATGTATAAGTGTAGAGGTTAAAATATTTTCTTATTAGTATACATTGAAACTACTAAATATAAGGATTATTAATTTATTCTGTTGAGGTTTACAGAGATATTGTTTTAAATGAAATCTTAGTTCTCAACGAAGTAAGCAAAACTAATTTAAGTTAAAAGTCAAACTTTCTTGCTTTAACTACAACAAAATAAGCAAATACCGCTGTAATTTTCAACTTTTGTAGAATTTCTCACTTTGTTTCCTGCTTCCTTATTCCATAGTCTTGTCAAAAATTAGATTATTCCATTGAGGTTAGTTTATGTTTTTCTGGCGTTAAATAAATTGCTTAAACAATTATATTCAACGAGCCCTGTTTTTAAATAATACATTTATATGTTAATGTTCTTTGATTGTATATGATTCTGTATTAAATAATTCCAAATATGGATATTTTTGTATAAAAATAAATTTAATGTTTGAAGATATCATTCAGTTTGAGAGTGTTCAAAAATAAAGACAGAAAATTAATTTTATTATTGAATATTAGCTTATAAACTGAATGTTCAAAGTCATTCACCTTAGTTGTTGTTTTATTATAACTATATATATATATATATATATATATATATATATATATATATATATATATATATATATATATATATATTTAAATTTTACAAAATATTCTCCATCTAAGTTATGCTCAAATAAAATAATTTATACAGATAATTACAAAATAATGTAGTGACAATTACCATAAAAGGATACATGAATGTAACTGTATATATTATTGTGATTACCCTCTAGAAATCCGAACACATTCAATCGATTATTTTATGTCATTTCTGTTATTAAGCCAAATAAGTTGACTTCTGTGATGTACTCGTATTTGAATAAATGAAGCCCCCTCCTAAATATTTTACAGATTTTTTGGAGATTTCTTTTTTTTTAACAAATCTGTTCTTTAAATATCTATCAGAATATGTGACTGAAATAGGTAGAAGATAAATCATTTTAAATTATGACAACGAAGAATCTCTAATTAATAATATTGTACTTAATATACTATATATTCACTTGAAACCGAATAACTAAAACTAATTCTCAATTTTGTTAAGTGAATGAAAAACTAGACTGCTGGTATAGCTGGCAGAGGCAAGCTATCTGTCTTGTGTATAAACATAGAACAAACAAGTTTTGTTCATTCGAATGATTTCAAACATTTCATTGAAATAATAATTACCACGTTTACTCCAAAACCGACTATGAAATAAAATTATTTAAGTTTTGTGAATAAATTACGAAAGAATAACAATCTAAGTTATTTAGTTGTAATAAGATGACAAAACTCCAAAATATGTTTTTATAACATTACAACCTTAATAATTTGTATATAACATTGTACATTTTGTTTACATAGAATACATTGACCTATATATATATATATATATATATATATATATATATATATATATATATATATATTATTATGTATAGTTCATTCGACATCGATGTATTCAATTCACTAAAATCAGTTCTACATTTAAAGATCAAAATATAAACATTATTTTAACGTTAGGCCGTGCAATGTGAAAACGTTTTAAGTCAACAATTTGGCTTTTATTCTGTTAATTTGTTTGCCCCTCAGGTATCACTTATAGTGACTAAGGATAAGACAACTTAAACTCATGGTACGTTAGCTAGATCTACTCCTTTTTTCATGTTGTCATGAGTAGGATCATTGTAGTCTCGGTGGGCCTTTTACTACCTTATCTCTCTTGACTCACTCTTGTTATTTGGCAACCCTGGGGCTATTATGGTATTCGAGATGAAGGGATCAATATTAATTTGTCATTTCTCCTATTTTATCTTTCCCAAGGCAATGGTTCTCGGACGTTAAATAAATATTGTGTTTGTTCAAATTTTTACTATGCAGTGGAGTCAAATTTTGTTTATTACTAAAATAAGGATCGTTATATAGGGTATATGACATAACAACAGTAGTGCCGCATGGTTTTGAAAAATATATAACTATCTCTCATGTACATGTTTTTTTTTGGAATAGACATCACGAGCAATAGCCTACCTTAATATTCTAGTTATTAATTAAATATTCCCTCGTGAAATGTTTAACTGACCAACGAATAAAAATGACCTTTGTACATTGTTGAATCTTTTTAATTGCCTGAATTAATACCAGCTTTTATAGTTTAATATAATTACAAAATAGAGGAAATATATTATTGTTATTCATATTGGTTACTCTATTTCGTTCCCAATATTTTTCTGGACATCTTTTATATGCGTTAATCGGCTATTAGTGAAATATAAGTATTAGTTAATCCTTTAGGTTTCTAACACAAACTATGTTTATCATTCACAGAACCACCAGGGTGAACATTATCTGATTACTAGTATACATACAGTAATTGCAATTTATTCCTTGCTGCCAGACTTAATCAAAGGCGTGGCTTTTCTGCATCTAGGAAGAAAATAGAAAATACAGTTTAGTGTCATGATTATTTCCTATGACTATCAATTCTATGTACCTGATCTATTGTTGAATGTATTGTTATAAACCGTAATTAGTTATTGGGCATCAGTTTTCCTGCTTTAAGAATAGTTTTGATTCTCTTGAGCAGATGTTTCTCAAAAATTATAGAAATAACAGGTAACAGAGATATGTTTCTATAACTTGTCTCATCGCTGGGTGACTTGCCAGGTTTTGTAATACTATTACCTCAGCCGTATACCATTGATTGAGGTACATTTTAGCGTAAAAGCTGCATTAATATGATGGAAAAGTTTCTTATCGTTATTTTTGAAGAAAATCTTTAATGCCTTTAATAGTTAAGAGGTCGTAGCAAAGAGCTTCTTTTGCACATACGTCAAGCTTTATTAAGGTTAAAAAATTATATACAGTTACAGGTGATGTAACCCCACGTTCCTCCAGGGGCATGATAGGAAAGCGCGAGGTTGCCGCGATCGATGAAAACGGAGGACGTGGAGCAACCACGTGAGATTGCCACTAAACAATCAATTGACAGTCAGTCAATTTCAGTCAAAATAAAAAAAAGAAGAAAAAAAAGAAAACACACCTACACTAAACAAGCAAGTATTTTACTCTAGCGACAAGATTATACATACATTTAAAAAAAATTATTAACAATCAACAAATTAATTAACAATTCAATATCAACAATTTGTTTTACTTTGCTTATTATATTTTGAAACACATATAATTTAATTCAATTAACAATTAAATATCAACAATTTGTTTTACTTTGCTTGTTATATTATGAAACACATATAATTTAATTCAATTAAAGAAAAGCGTTGGCCAACGAAAACATTTCATCTTATCTTTTAAAAGAAAAGTAATTTAATTTCAAATTTTTTTTTGGCTGAAAATTTTTTGTCCCTTCCATTTCATTATATATATATATATATATATATATATATATATATATATATATATATATATATATATATATATATATATATATATATATATATATATATATATATATATATATTACTTATATCTAAAACTAACTATACAACTAATAAACATAACAACTTTATACTTTAAAAAAGTGTGCATAAATACATAAATAAGGCAAGTGACCATTTCATTGCAAATCATTTATCAATCAATAAAAACTTATGAATCTAATTTCGAACCAATGTTGAAACTTGTACCAAGTAAACACTGTGGACTATGCCACTCCGATGTCTATTAATTGCATAAATATTGCAAATAGCAAAAATAAACTCATATCATTTACAATTTTGAGTTACTCGTTATTATGCATTTACAAAACATGATTTGGAACACTTCTTATATCACTGTCAATCAGGAACAAAATGACTGACTTTTCAAAAAAAAAAAAACAATCGCCATTTTCTAAACATAACATTGAATCTCACACTTGAACCAGCGTGGCTGTTTTAGGAAGAAAAAAAAAAAAAAAAAAAAAAAAAAAAAAAAAAAAAAAAAAAGAAAAAAGAAAAAAAAAGTATTAATGAAGTGCATTTGAATTGCTTGCACAAGTTGTTATTTTATTTATTTTTATTTAGAAAATTCTTAAGTATAACTAACCTGGTTCAAAGATACGGCTTGGTTTAAAAATGGCTAGACGGTTGGATCCCTGCATGTCAGTCGAATGAGAAATTAATTTGTACGAAAGAAATCTTGCCACGAGGCACAATTATCTACTTCCCTTATCTCGTATTGAGTTCAGTTTCTATTTACATATTAGGAAGTAGATTTATCAGCAAGATAAGCATCAGCCAAGGTAGCGGTCGTTTTTGTGACCTATGAACGCTACAGTGAATTGGAAGTTTCAATTTCTATTAAATATGAGATATGCACTGATTGATTGCCTGGTTTAGTGCTAAAGGGTGGAAAAAAATGAGTCATGACCTCCTGTTGGATAATAAATAGAAAAATTCTTATATTTACAAAACATTTTTGTTTGTAAAGTCTACCATATGTATACATAATATTAACTGTACATAAATAACTGTATATCAATTTTTAAAAATCACATTTTTTTTACACCTATAGATATTTTGATATCGGTGCCTTACACATGAGCCTAAACAATGTTATCCAGAAATATAAAAATTCGTTATGGTATTACCGGAACTACTCATATCATTGTAATCACATTTCGACAATTACATAATTCTGTAAACATTAAACTTAATAAAAAATAAAAGAAACAAATTTTTTATGTTTCGAAATAATATTAAATATTTATATTTAATGTTCTTCTAATATACCTGGTGTATTTTTATATGTATTTGTCTTTTGATAAGGCTATTAACTTTATAAGTTTAATTATATGAATAAAAACATACTAAAAGATAACACTATAGAAGACAATTAATTAAAAAGTTCAAGTTAATAATATTATTGATAGTACATTTGTTAGATCCCTAGTTAATTGTAGTTGTTCGTGCTTTCACTTTGGGTACGTAAAGTTATGACGATACAAACCGTTTATGTCACCTTAGAAGTGTGCGAACTATTGAGGAGTTTCGATCCTTGTACAAATATCTATGTGCAAAGTTTTTATTTACGGAGATGAAGACTCTAAATAATGATCCACGTTACTCGAATAAAATAATGTCTAGCAAGACCGCATCTTTTCTTTCTGTAACAATAGAGGCTTTATTTATTTATTTTTAAAATAGTGTGATGGATTAAAATGATTATGCATTACTTGTAGATATTATACAATAATATAAAAGTTAAACTTTTTTTGTTTTTTTTTTATCGTTAGGTCCTCAGAGTTCATAGATTCCCCTCCACCTCAGCCGTAGTCTTCTTCTTCGTCGTCAAGGTTATTTCAACATAAGACTTTGCGAAATCTACTATCTTGTCATTTCAATCTCCTTAGTTTACACTGCCCATAAAATCCGTCTCAGTACAAAGATCCATCAGCGCAATGTTGGTCCTAACTCACTAGTTATTTCCCACTTTTACTCTTCTATAAATGCTACTCAACACTTTAATATTCGAAATAATTAATTTTCTCTTCAAGGCTTGTTATTGTCCATGTTTCAAACCATTCATAACGATTGGTTTCAGAATTATCTTGTAAATGGTTTCCATGATTTTTCTCAAAACCTGCTTGCTCCCTCATATGGGTCGTAGAGTATAATAGCTACTATTATCCGCTGTAGATACTTATGGTTAATAAATCATCTTATATATTTTATTATAATTAGAATAAAGCATTATTATTCATGATAAATATTTAAACTCATATATTTAAAATTATATTACTCCTATATTTGACACTATGTAATTTTACTTTACTTATCTCTATGTCCACCATTGGGTATTATCTTCTACTGGACCATAAATACTTTATTTTGTGGTAGTTGATTTCAAGTCAATAGTTTCTATACTGCCCCTCATAAATCTTTTCTAATTGGTTCATATACTGGTACATAGTCATCGTACGCCATCACTTGCATTGATAACACTTTATAAATAACATTAAGAAGTTTTTATACCACAATATGTCTCACATCTTGTTTTACTTCTACTATTTAGTCTGGTTTTAAGATTTTATTGAATACGTATCGACAGAGATGTTTCTTATACGTGGTTGAACTATGGCAGAATTTCAATTACGTAAGCTCGTTGGCTATTGTTAATATTTGTACACGGATTAGAGTCGTGTGGAAATTTTTATTTTCGCTATATATCGGTTAGTATATGGTTAGTATATAGCTGTATATCGTATCGGTTAGTTTCTGGATATTCCTATATATCTGAATATTCTTGCAGAGTCATTTTTATTTGAATTATATCAGCTTGTGGCGTATTCATTAAGTAATCTCTCCTATACAAGTTAAAATATCATTTGGACAATTTGTTGTCATGTATAAGACTGATATAAGAACAATATTATTACTGTTACACACTTACGTGTTACAGCCATTTAGACTCTGGCTGTAACAAGATATTTTCTTCTCTGAAACACCTTACATATTACAAGATGCAAATAACCCTCTACTTGTGGAATCAGTTTGTTTTTCATCGTTTGATTTTTTTTGCGCATTTTACGGTGGCTCGACAGCAGATCTGATCGTAAGCATACCCCTTTTTATGATCTATTGTAAATGGTTTAAGGTTGAGTATCACAGACGTCACTGAGTATTGAGTCTGACATTCAATATATTAAATTGAAAATGTGATTTTCCATTTTTCAAATCTTTCTATTTGATTTCCGATGTACAAGGTCTGGAAACGTGTTTATTTATTATATATTATAATAGAAAATAGGTCTCAAAATATATAATGGACGATATTAATGTTGATTTTAAGAATAACATATAATATTATTATAATATTTTAAGAATAATATAATAAGATATAATATTGATTTTATCGGCATTACATATTTTCATGGGTTATATTACTCTTAATATTACATTTATTATTTGGTTTTTATACAGTTCTGCCAATAAAATTGCAGTGCATTGATTATTGTTTAAATAATATTTTATGATCGTTTTTGTACTTATAACAAGTAGATAGAGACGCCTTAATGAAAACTGACAACTAAAACTGGGCAGAGATTTATTACGTCAGCAAACTTTATTATTATATTTATAGTCACTTTTAATACCCTTCTTTTCTTCTGTGATGCGTGACGTGGGTAATAAATATGAAATGTAATGTATTGATTTTTTTGTGAAGGGAGGTTTATAGTCACGATGCCCCCACAGGTCGACTTTTTAAAAAAAAGTTATAATTATATTTACGTATTTGCTTTGTGTGTTATTTCGTAGTGATTAACAAAGTCATGTGTATACCGAGGTTAGTAACTCTTTGACGCATAATTTTGTGATCTATATTTTTTTAATTTCGATATTCTAACGAATTTTGTATATTTTTGTGTGTCATTTCGTCAAATCACTAATCTTAAAATACTTACAGGCATGTAAAGTGCAATTCTAAGAATAATGATTAAAGATTTAACAACTTAATTACTTCATTCGTATTCTTATGCATAAGTCCTCCAATTAGTATTTTAGGAGCAAACGTACTAAATCTGTACCACAAGGTAAGTAATGTTCCGATGTAATACTCCCTTGTTTAACTAAATAGCAAGTCATAAAAAATATACCCATAGTTGATATTATAAGCCCCCCCCCCAGTGGACTAAACTTCGTAAATAATTGTAATTGACATTTGCAGCTTTTAAGACGCGACCTGACTGCCGTAGAATTGCATCATCTCAGAGCTTTCGTCACATATGCACAGTAACACCTTTCAATATACTTTTTTCCAATTTCATAACACAGTTTTTAATTTGTCTTCACATACCTTTTGTCAGTAATATCTAAAACTAAAAATTAACTATATAATGTGTAAGTTATAAACCTAAATAAATACAAGTACCTAACAGAAGAAATAACCGTACTTAAAAGATTGAAACAGTCAAGATACTCAAACCTAACAGATGAAAAAACCTAATAACAGTTCTAACTTCAAATATTGACTAGGATTTATATAAAAATTGGAATTTATCACCTATATAGTACGAATCAGGGAAATAACTATTGCAGTTATTTCTAGTTGTCTTTATAAGAAATTACTAATAAAGCAATAAATTATGACACCTACTAGATCTACTAATGATTGCTTTAAGAATATTATTATATTTATTTTGCATGTAATCCTAGTGTCTGTGCTAAGTTTAAAGTTCAGTTTGTGTATACATTTCTAAATTCAAAAACGTAACTATATAGTGTAATTTTATTACGCCTGATTATATTACCAATGAGTAGCAAAAGAAAGCGTTATGGCTAATAAAACAAAAATTGTTAAAGTTTCACAACAAGAATTAAAGTAATTATATCGAGTAAGCGATTTTGAGAAGATATTTGTTGAAATTAAAAGGCTTATGTTTAAAACCAAATTCGAAATCACAAGAAATGTTATTTGCGAGTAATGACAGAAATATAAAAAAGATCTCCATGGTGGTAAAAGTTTACTTAGATATTTTGAAACGCATATATTTGGGTCATACTCCTTCACATACTGTCTCTACAAATTTATTTATTCTTCAATTTTTAGATGACCACTTTGTGAGACAGTGTTCATTTTATTTTTTGACAATAAATTATACATATTTTATATGTACAGGCAAGTATTTATTTGGATATTTTTTTGCTTATACAGACAAATATGTATATGTATGTATTTGAAAATGTGTGTGTAAATGATTATGTACTTGTATAAACATATATGTAAAAAGGGTCTATAATGTGCTCAATTTGCAAAAGTCAATAAAAAGTTGCAAATATATATATATATATATATATATATATATATAAAATAAGAACAATTACAGTACTTTAACATTTTAAAAGTTTTTAGGCGTTAAGAACCTGTCCAAGCAGATAACGAAGCTTGAATCTAGCTTTTATACATCCAAACCATAAAATAATGGAAAATTAAATTTTACACAAAAATTGTTCTATTTATTTCATATTAATAAATACATGAGGGAATACATATAAAATATATTAAAAATCTAATTTTAAACGATATAATGAAAAATATATTTAAAACAAATTTTAAATTTTAACTAAGGAGAAATGTAATATTAAAGGTATAAACTTAATATGTAATTGAGGGGAAACTTAATAAAACAAAGTTATTCTTGAAGAGTTTTTTTGTACCTAAAATATGCTTAGTCATCATAAGTTGAAATTTTAAAGGTTATTGTGTATAAATATTCATATAATAAGAAAGATTTTGGTTGAGAAATTTTTCTTAAATATAATGAAGTAAAAGAAAATAAACGAGTAACAAAACTACAAGTAAAATTTGAGTAAATTAAATAAATTATACATGACAAATTATAAAATAACATAATATTTGTGTACCATAATGTCAATGATTCACAATTAGGATCATAAAAGGTGTTAACCGATTTTAACAAAAAAACACATAAGCAAAATTCGGCATAACCTAACCAAAAACAGAAATTTTAAATTTTACAAAAATTTACGTTCATTTTGATACCCAAAAAAATAATGAATTAAAAAATCTAATTACCATAAAACAATTAAGAGGCAGAAACAGAAGGATTTTCAGCGGAGCATAACTTATACAGTATTTAGAGTTAGACTATTAATTAAGTTGTATAATAATTCAGAGAAGAATTAAAATTCAAATCAGTTACTAAATAAAAATCCATCCAGAGAAACTGAAGTCATGGAAAATTATATTTCAAAAAGTAATAATTTATTAAGAAGTTGAAATTAGTAGGAAGGTACAAAAACGTATCGGTTAATGTTGACAAGAGCAAGAGAGGGAAATAGACCCTATACCTGCCCTAGAGAAATCCCTCAATTGTTTAAAAATTAATATAAAACGAAACACAATATACTAAATTCAGCTAAATATTAATTATGAAAGCAACAATTAATAGATAATTGACTAATACAGGACTAGTTAGTACAGTAAAAGTAATATGTAAAATAAAATAAGTAAAATAGCACTTGAAATCAAAGACATATTAATAAAACGTTTAGTTAAGTTGTTACTTTATTTTCCTTAAACATCAAAGGTTTACTTGAGTCACTTCTACAAATCACTTTGTCAAGTGGTACAGTCTTCTTATAGTTGTAGGATGTAGGGAACACCTTCTGCTTTCTTACTCCAAGTTTCAATTTAAATGGACAAAGAAAAGTTTTAGTGAAGAGTAGACGGAATTTTAAAATTTTAGAAAATAAACTTCAGATATTAAATAAATAGCTTTATAAAAGTAATAACACTAATAGATAAATTTGTATTCAGACAAAGTGATAAGGTAAACCAGAAAGGAGAGTGAGCAGAATTTAAGAAGAAATAAATGTTTATTGAAAAAGTAACGTTTTGAACAAGTTTGTAGCTAATGAGTCAGTGAAGAAATTTGATGAGATTTTGAGCACATCAGGCAACATTAGGAATTCAGAACCTCCCTACACTTTAGGGTGGCTGCAAATATATCTACCAATTTCAACGATTGCAAGCTGCAAGTCAAAGGAGCCTAATGAAACGACGTACCTAATGAAATCCTGAACAATTTTGAAATATTTAATAAGAAGGAAGAGTAAAATTAACTTCAAATAAATTCTTTATATGGAATAAAATCGTTTTTAATTCGAGGAATATTTAAATCAAATCTATTTCTCACAAAGATCGAAAGTAGTTCAATAAATTAATATTAGTAAATATAGTACATAATACAAAATTACTAAATAAATAAAAAATATTTAATATATTAAAATGTTGTTTTATATTAAATATTTGTAAGTGAAAAAGAAATTAATAAATATTATTTTCGTTTACTAAATAATGTAAAGTCTAATCTCTAGATCGGCACTAAGATATGAAAAAGATATTTATGTATGACCACATTAAGAGATTTTTTATTTCAAAAGTTAATAAAACTTAAGAAACAAAATCCAATATTGAAAAGGAAAGTTAGGTTTCAAAAGAAAAATCAATGTCAACCATTAAGTGTAATATCTTGCATAGGATTGGCCTATTGAAATGAGTGTGAGCAAAGATAGGCATATAGTTAACAGAGAGAAAAAATATACTTTTTAAAATACCCGAAAAAGTAAGATGTGTCAGTATTTAGTGTAGTTATTTTACAGTGTATGTGTATATATGTATGTGTGGGTTTGTGTATGTTCTGTATTATAAAATGTATACTTTGTCTTTTCTCCAGTAATCTACAGTTGGATTTGATTTGTTTTTATTATACTCTCTATTTAGTTTTCAAAACAGAAAACTACAAGTGATACAAAGACAAGCTTGTACTGAAAATTATAATCAGGATCAAGTTCTAACAATAATATATCCAATTTCATTTGTACCTATTAGACTGATTTATGTATTCAGCCTTGGCTTCGTATCTGTCCCGACTTTATGGAGGTCATAATAATTTGTAATACATAGGAAATTAACAAGAGGTTGCGTGCAATAATAAAATTATGAATTGCACAAGAAACGACAGGGGATAAAAAATAAAACATAACTAAGGAACTACGATAGTCAGAGTCTTTAGTTATTAATTTTGTGTGTCCGAAGTATTATTCACTTACTCGAGGTTTAAAGTAAACTGTAAAGGAGAAATTTTCTTATATAACTATACATTATTGTTGAGAATACTCTAAGAATAACTATATAGATGCACTACATGCAGTTATTCTTCTGTTGCCTACTCGAATCGGAAATATACGAGCAAATATGAAATGTGGCATGCTACTACTTAATGCCAACTGTATTTGCAACAAAATACTTTTAATTTAAAAAAGCTACATCTTCTGATGCTGTTACTTGAAATAGCTTTACAAATTTGTATTTCTCCTATAGCCTACCAGAACTTACAAGCAAAAATTATTAAAGTTGGAATTGAATGACATTATAATCAATCGAATAATTTTGTAACGAATATTGTTTGAACTTCTACATATATGCTATCGATAATAAGACAATCGAATTCTGATGGGAAATTATTATTCAACAACAAGATTAAATAGTTAATTGTAAATTAAATTTTTAAATGAGATTTTTTTTTTTAATATAACAAATTTCCTTATATATACTATACCTAAATAATTTATTTTAAACATGATTTATTCCCTCATGAATAAAATTCCCAATAAAGTTTCTGGTGTTCATCAAAGATGGAAGATTTTTGAAAATCATATATTATTTATTCTCATTTAAATGAATAAACTCATGATTAGAAAAAATTATGTATAATAGTTTGTCTTTAGTTTTTTTCGTGAGAGTTTCAATTTCTTTAAAAAACATAAATTAATTTGTATATATGTCTATACATTATAATTACCATCCACCTATTATAAAATTAATGACATGAAATCACGTATTGTCATAACTAAAAATGATTTTAATTAAAACTTTAATAATCCTAATCAACTTATATTTGCTTGATGTATATGTCATAAAAAAGTAGCACAGAATTAACAACTATAAAACAATCTAAAACTCACATTTATACACATATTGTATTCATTATCTCTTTCTAACAAATTGTAATAATAATAGAATCAGAAAAAAAGAAAGAGATAAAAAAATTTTAAAAACCTGTTTAAAATAAATATATTTAAGGTTTTGACCTCTTCTTTGTGTATTTGAATTTATTGCAGAAGTAAGGCCCTCATAATTCAGATACCTCCTTAAATGTACTAAGTAAAAATCCATTTAATAAATAAAAATAATATAATAACATTGTTGTGTATGTTGTGCATGATAAAATTTGACTATATTTTATGCCGAATCAAGGTATGAGAATATAGCAAACAAGTTTTACGCGATAAACAAATCTTGGTAACCATTTAATGTGAAATATTTCTAAAAGTTAATACGCTCCTTGAAAAGGATAACAACCGTTTATCCATTTTTATTGCAAACTTTATCAAATATAGTACTTTTATGTCACATGCACAAGGTTCTTATTATTAAAGACCTAGAAATACTACGCACTAAGCGAATTTTAAATGTGGAATTTCAGCGGAGAATTGTTCTAAATCGATAGAAATGGGCTTCCAAGGTAATAAAATCTGTAATGTTCTTGAGTTTCATTTATTAAGTAATAAATACACATTATATCTCTGACGCATTACATCTGAATACACAAGTTTATGTTTTATTGAAAAGTTTGATTAGATTTTATTGAACCTAATGTTTTAAACTATATTCGTTGACTTTGCGTTAAATAATATTTTAATATATTTCATGAAAATATCACATTCCAAATTGAAATTCTAATTTTGAATTAAATAAAGACTTAAGTGACTTCAAACACGTCACATCATAAATCCAAAATACTTTACGTTAATATATGACATATTCGTCCCATTGAAAGAAAAAAATCTATATATAAATTTAATCCCGAAGAGTTTCTTGTTAGAACAAAAAAATAGAACTCCAATAACATTTTTAATCTATCTACAAATTTATTTGATTTTTAAAAGTAAAACATTATCAACGAGATAGTTTCTAAAGATCAATGTAGCCATTTTATCAATTGAGTGGATGAACATCTGTTGAGGTCTCATATAAAGTACAGAAGGTTTTATTTATGGACACCAACAGTGTTGAAACTTCCTTTGCAGAAACAAATCAGGTTTCTTATATTTGACATTATTTATACACTTGTTATTTATGTTATATTAGTTTGAAAAGTTGAATTACGTTCATAATACAAATTTGGTGCAATTCTTGCCTTCATATCGTCGATTTCATAGGACTTAATCGGTAAATAGGAATTAATGAGACTTATAATCGAATCAATGTTTCATTACTTTAACTCTAAATAAAGTAGGATTTATTAATATTAGAATTACTTTAATTTGAATAATTAAAAAGACATATTGAAAAATAGTGTGGTTGGAAATGCAGTCCAAGGTGGAGTTGAGAATAATAATAATTTAGTCCAGATATATGAATATACTTTAAATATTTTATGTTTGAATTTTTTGCATGAACACAATTTTTCTTTAAGGCAGCAGTTCCTCATTATGTTCATTTTAACAGTTTATCCGTTGTTAAGCATATCCATAAGTATGAATATTTTAGTAATATTTAAATTAAAATATCCTCCAATCCGAATGAATCAAAACATTATCTATTAATAAGCTTAATGAAAAGAACTGACCAAGTTATTGTACGGAATTATATACGCGAGTACTGAAAAATTTGTCTGATATTTTTAATTATTACTTGTGGTTATAGAAATGAAATTCCTTCTTCACCGTTTACATCACGTAATAGCGAAGAAAGTCCGAAGCAAATGGATATTTCAATCAATTAAGTGAATAAGTTATAAGGAGTAACTATAACGTCAAAACATTTAAATTAAAGTAGTTGTGATTTTTAGGTAGTAAACAATAGCTTACAACTTACAAGCATGGCATCTATCTCATCACTCTTATATTGTAACTTGAACCGTTATTATACGAATAAGTGTACTTAACATTGCCGCATTTTATTTTGTTTGGTTTATCTTCCACCATATCATTAGATTATCCTTCGTTGTTATTGAGAACATAATACTTTGGGCAGACAGTCGTAAATGTTATTTTAAATAGTTATTAATGAATGTATATCTCTAATTGTAGAATTTTCTTTACAAAATATCATAGAGAAATGTAATAGATTTTTTGTAAAGAGGTTTTCACAATGCGTGGTCTTGAAAGTTTCTAGTTCCAGAGTTTAAAGAAAAGTATATTTTTGATAATAATATTTTTTTATAAACAACTATAAAATACAATTATAAAAATAACAAATAAATTAATTGTATTAACATCATAAATGCATTATATATTATATTACACGAGTAAATATAACCAGAAATCTTAAATACGTGTACACACCAGGACAACTCTAGATCATTGTTACATGAACTATATACAACTATATCGCTATAGAAAATGAACTTGTACAACTTTGAAAACAACTCATTTCATTTACATAATTTATGGTTTAATTTAGCTTGTTTTTGTTTTCAAACACTACAAATAAATGTACCAAATCCAGATTGCCCAGAAGGTAGCTCCTGGTCATATATATATATATTATAAAAATTCCCTCTGTAGTTAAAAACACTATCTTGGGAATGTACCTTACTCGGGGTGACTTTTTTCTCTCTTTTCGATGCTGTAATTTTAATTAATCGTTTATTTGCTTTAATATAGGTTTATTTTCATTTATTCATCTGTTTTATTTTTTTTTAGTCATTATCCTCGTAAACTCTAATTTTACTATACAGCTGCAGAACTGTCGGTTGGGAACGGACCTCTTCTTCGTGCTACGTTATGGTTTGGCTGTGGATCTCCAGATATCAATATTAATCCGCAATATCAATCAACAATTTCATTCATTATTTCCAGAAGCCCATGTAACTCGTATTCCTATACTGTTATAAGATTTTTTTTATAGTGATTATTGTTAGCCTATTCTTCTTCTATTTTCGAGGTTTTGTTTCAAGTTCGTGAATCACGTAGTAAGCGCTTACATCAAAACCGAAAATTTGTGTAACGTCGAAATAAAATGCCCTTCGATTCTCCATTTATAAATTTTTACAGTTTGTAACCACATTTTTGTAAGTCTGATGGCCGTAGCGAATGATTTCTTCATAGATTTTTCATGTGAATTTCATCCCTATGAATTCACGTTTATTCACACTCGCTGTGGATTATTAAAAACAAAATTTTGTTTAGGCTGTAACATTTTTATTTATTATGTTATATTCTAGTCTGTAAGATTTACATTTTTATAGTTGTGCTCATTATTACAATATCTCTCTCAACCTCACATTTTAATTAAATATCTTCCGTTTATGTTTTTTGATTTTATTTAGCATATTTTATAAATTAGCTACTTTGACATTACCAATTTCCTTTTGTTTCATTGTACATATTATTATTGTGTATATGTAAAGTGATTTATACGTAAAAAAACACATTTATATATCCTTTATTTATTTTAAATTTGTTTTATATTCAACGTGGGAGTAAACACGATTGAATTTTGTTCATTTTTATTTGATTCTAAATTTTGCTATTTTATTTTATTCGTTTTAATTTAACAAATTACTGAATAGCATTCTCATGCGGCTAATGATATGCAAGTTGTATGTAGCCTGGTATTAGAGTGGATCTACAATATCAGTACAAATTGCATTCATTTCCAATGAAAATGTATAATGATGGTGTTTCATGGTTATCATTCCTCTGTTAGTTAAGCCATACGCTGCAGTTTATTGGACAAACACCGTGAATTTACATTTTAAGTAATAATATTGGTATGTACGGGCTACGTGGGTGGACTGTGATAACACAACCCTAATCCACCATGTTGTTGTCATTATGCACTAATCGATCATATCGACATAACAATACGAACAGAATATGATATGCTATATTATGATATGAATATAAGTAGATTGTTAAACAACCACTTCGTTCTTAAACCCTAAAGTACGTATAATCTTATACTTGTATTATTTTGTTTTTATTATTTAGTTAAGGTTCCCGCTTTTATGATGTAATCAATTTATTACGTACAGCTTTTATTTGTGTCTTGAAAACAATACAAAATATTGAGCTATTGAACAATTTAAATTGCTGTGGCTTTACAAATAATATCTATAATTTCAAAATCGTTTCGTAAAGTGGATGTTATTGTGAGTATTATGTGGTGTGGAAAGATAATAAGAAGTTATTTAAAATAAGAGATTAGTTATTTGTGCAACTAGTGAGCAAAGTGGCACTTTTTTAAAGGAGAGAAAAATGTACGAGGCTTGCCGAGTGCGTCAATTTTATCGAGTTTAAAAAAGACACTTTGTTCACGAATTTTACATTATACTTTGTCTACAGTTGTTATTTTGTGACAAATAAAAACCATACTTCAGCAGTAACACAATTTAATAAAACATTAATTTAATACAATAGTGTTCAACCTCACGTCAAAACTGAGGTTATTTATGAATATTACAAATAACTTAGGTGTATTGTTGAGGAAACGGGATTGCCAACTTCAAAACTCGGCAAATGAAAAATACTCTCCGTGTACATACACTGTCAATCATTTTTATGAATAATTACTTCCTTTTTCAATTTTAAAACGTTGTTTTGTTGTTTATTTATGTTATTTTACATTGTAAGAGTTAATCTAACATACATACGCGACATTTCCTGTATATTATAAATCAATTCAAATAAACTTAACCTAAATTTAGTTTTGTTCGGTTGCCATTCGGAGTGAACAAAATGCCACTTTGTCAACAACTGTAGACAAAAATAATTTTATAGATTTTTAAATAATACGTTAAAAAATCGAAACAAAATACTATATTTAAATATATAACTTTTGGAAAAAATTGTTATTTTGATAAAGCCCCAGTGTTAAAAGATGCACATATATCACCTAAATATGCACAGAAAATTTCGTTAAATATCTTTAGTGGTTTCTGATAAAACGGTTAAAATTTGTAGAAAATATGTAATTTCGGGAAAACGCGATTAAAAAAAGTACATTAATATGAAATAATGTACCTAATAATGTTCTGGGGAATATGAAGGGTTGTCTGAGTCTTCACTTTCAAGGAGTTCTTCTTCCACCTTACTTTTAGCCAAAGATTGCTTCCGACGGGCTTCTTTTTGATAATTTAGATCCCTAAATACTACTAGTAAAACTATATTAATAGTTGTTATCGACTAGTGAACTGTTGAGAAATCAGCTGTTTTGCAAACTAATTTTAAATGAACAAAATGCCACTTTGTCAACAATTGTAGACAAAATCATTTAAACCTTACGATAACATATTATTAACAATATAAATATGTTTCAAAAACATAACTTATAATAGGATACGTAAGGAAACACGTTTCACGGTGGGTCAAACAACACAGTAGACCTATTGATAGCCTATCTGTGAAAATAGCTGTGAGAAAAGAAGTGTAAAAAGAAAACTCTCCATTACCAACTAGAAAAATATATTAGCTAGAAGAAGTGAATTAAAAAGTAACTTGTTTTCAGGACATAAAATTGCAGCGAAGATGTTTAGGGAGATATTTTTTATCAGACGTAATTTAATCGAACTTTTCTGATAAAATTATATAGTTTTTAATGGATTCCCATTTTCTATCTATATACTTTATTATGACGTATTAAACCTTTGTAAAAATATTTAAAGATATATATATATATATATATATATATATATATATATATATATATATATATATATATATATATATATATATATATATATATGTTAACATCATTTTAAAAGAATAATATGTATATTTTCAACGGATTAGCTCCGTATATTAATATAATTTATCGCTACAGGTTAAATAATTTATCATGGAATGAAAGTATCACAATCATTATTAACATTGATGTTAATAACAGTCATATATTTATTTTAAAATAAAGCTTCTTACCTTTGTTTCCGTCAAGTACCAATTTTTGTAATCGTGACACGTTTCGGGACTTTTATCCCATCTTCAGACACAGGTATATTAATTTAAATTACTCGACCGAGGTCGTCAAACACTAAAATTATTCATAAAATACACACAAAACACACATATCACATTAAAAGTCCGTTTTGGTGTACACCTTCTGGCTACCGGAAGTCAACGCATCACGATTACAAAAAGGAGGTCACTTGACGGAAACAAAAGTAAGAAACTTTATTTTAAAATAATAGTGACCTGGATACTGAAAATGAATTCATTATAAATTTATTCTTGTACAAATGTTCATTGATTCTAAATTATTTATAAATGAGAATGGTGACTTAATAATTAATTATGAATATATATATATATATATATATATATATATATATATATATATATATATATATACAGGGTGGTAATAAAGTCCGAAGACAGTTAAATATTTTAAAAAATAATGTAGATAGAGCTACAATACTTGGAACAAAGTTACAGGGCATAAAACTCTATTTTAACACATATTCAGTGATCCAATAACTCTTCAGGGGGACGGCCCACAAGGAGTCGGAAGAAAATCTTAAATGGAAACAATCCGCCACTTTATTAATTTAACTAAAATTGCAAATTCAAGGAAGCTTTGAAGTGCTGCCATTTTTGACTCGGTTGTCTGTTTGATGTCGGGTTTGCGGCATTGTATTCTACTAATAAAGACCTTTAATTTGATGTGTATATCAACCTATGCTTCCATTTAAGATTTTCTTCCGACTCCTTGTGGGCCGTCCCCCTGAAGAGTTATTGGATCACTGAATATGTGTTAAAATAGAGTTTTATGCCCTGTAACTTTGTTCCAAGTATTGTAGCTCTATCTACATTATTTTTTAAAATATTTAACTGTCTTCGGACTTTATTACCACCATTTATATATATATATATATATATATATATATATATATATATATATATATATATATATATATATAAATGTTTTTACAATTATTTGTAACCGGTTACTTTTTTACAAATCTAGCCTTCGTTTACGAATTAACATTTCTGATTTTAAATAAAGTCAAAATTTTAATATATATTTCCATTGTAAAAAAATTTTGTAATATAATTATTCCCTATGTGAACAAAAATAAAGACAAATGTGTGACGAAATCAGTTTTAAAAAATAAATTATTTTGTAGATTAAAAACATTTTTTACAATATTATAACGATTTTAGAAAATAATGTATAATATTTAAATCTACCAGGTATTTCATACAAACAATAACGAGTGTGTTTAGAATTTCAAAATTTGAAGATTTTACTCCAATACATGTTCAAAAGTGTTTTTACCTGCACATACTGTTGATACTGCTTTCCTGGAAAAATATTTAAATAACAACTATGAAATTGTATTCGTAATTTTATACGATATTATGATTTCAGTGAATCATTATATATGTACGATAATGAAAATCTAATTCGATTATCCGATATTCAAGATGTAATGTCCAATCAAATAAGTGAATTAGGTCGTCTTCGTATATTAAAAGATTGTTTAGCAGCCAAAAAGTGTCTAATTACAAACGAAGGTGTATGTATTCCAAATGAGATCGATCATAACATTTGTTCTTACGGCTTGCTTAATAAATGTCCTGCAGACACAGAGTATTGGATGGAAAAAAAAGGCTAGAATTGTACACATTAAAAGGAATTTAGGAAATAATTAATATATTATTTAAATCCTTGCGTCACATGTTAGGCAGTGTATTGAATGTTACATTGGAATTATTTACGTACAATACTGGAGAGAGGTGTACATTATACCAGTAGTATGTGAAACTATGAAGACATGAAGTATGGGGCAAGTGAAGTATGAGACCTTTGCTGTTTTTTAAATATTTATTTACCTTAGATTCGATTTTCATGCGGATATCTCTCGTTCCGATTTTGAGTGATACATTTTATCTTGTACAGGCAATAACAAAAAGTGGTGGTTTTGTTTTAAATGTTAAGTTCTCAATTGAAGTTCTGTCTTCACCATCGTGACAAAACAAAGATTGAAATGTTGCAGCCATGTTATATATGATTGCTATGTATCCATTCAAGTTATAATACGGAGAGTAGTGTAAATTAAGATACAGTTTAACATTTTGGGTGTTGTAGAAATCAAAATGACCGGCATTTTAATGTTTTTAATTTTTTCTATCTTGTTTGAAAACCTATAATTATATCTCTTGTGTTTTCAGTATTTGTAACCGTGTTTACTGTCCAATTTGAATGTTTAATTGTTGGTAATTCAGTGTATCCCTGTATTTTTCAACGTTTGAAAGCCAAAGATATTGTTATGTCCTTATCCGTTAATAATAAAAGCAAGAAATTATAGTCCTTCACAACCTTAGGCATAATAATTTTTTTTTATATAAATTTGACTTGTATTTAAAATTATATTATTCTCTTTATATTCGATTATAATTGAATTTATATTAGTTGAACATCAGCTCAATTTTTCAATACAAATATAACATTATATTTCTCTGCAAATTTGAGTAAGAGTTTTAAGGAATTCAAAATTAAAACTGTTTTAACGTCGAAAAGGTGATCTATTCAAATTCCATCAATCTGATCATAAAAATATTTTTTCATCGTTGCCACTAGTTGAGTGATTTTTGATTGTAGGTGTTTTGCTGTTCATGTCGTCACTATCACTTTTCTCAATGTCAACTAAATCTCAATACCACTGTTTTTATATTGATATAAAATTGTAGAAACAAATTATGAATCTACTCTTATTCAAATTGCATTCCATAAATGTTTCATCACTAGAAAAATATTTTTACTTTTAGTCCACATCGTTGAACACACCTGTTTAAACATTTAAATTTTCATGTCGGTATTCTCGTAATCATTACAAACGTGTCGTAAATTTCTGTCGTTCTGTTTAAATGGTACTAACAAGTTAACAATGTCGCGGATTAAATGTTTGGATATAAATATGACTGTTATGTATGGCATAGATAAAATGTCCACGTTATAGTGAAGCCCTATGACAAAACAATATCTAATATTATTTTGAAGGTTGCACGCCATTCCAAATATAATGATAGAACATTACTAGGATGAAAAACGACGTAGTTTTTATTAAATATAAATTAATCTCCACTAAGTATTTTTTTAGAAAAAAACTTCCATAAATACTTCGATTGAGTTAGCTATTTGTATATATATATATAATCCGTTTGGAAGAAATGAAGCATTTTTAAATATATTAAACCTTCGAATCAAAGACTCCCAATCCTCCCAAAATACCTAACATACGTAGCATATATTTTTTTCATTCAAATTAAAAACGTCATCAATTGGCCCATTCCTTGTAAATAGGTGGGTGAAGCATGGAAGCGTAGGTTGGATTGAACTTGACCTAGTTAGTCGAGTTCTTGGTAACGAGTTAAGTGTCTCATGTATTCCGACTTGGCACATTCATCTCAGAAACAAAGACAAATGTATAGTTTCGTATTTCGTACTTGATTTTCCTTCACTTCACGGTGAAGATGCTTAACCATGGAATATGCAATTCAACACTGCACTACCCCAGTATAACAAATTGAACTATGGGGCCACTTATGTAACTTTTGTTACTCCAGTAACTTATGCTTTTATGAGCATTACTGTAAATCTGAAAACTCTAAACAACAAAAAAAATTCACAAAAGTTTGGATTCATACAAGTGTACGAATTACATCATGAACGTTTTAACGTCTGTCTCAACTGGGACATTTTTTATGTACATTTGTAATTAAGGATTACAATCTATACGTTTTGTATATTAATATTTAATAAAGCCTAGTAATTTTTTTTTTATTTAAGCAAACTGATATATGCAATTTTTCACAAATCACATGTATGCAAATTACAGGGTCACATCACACCCTGTAGGATATTTAATTCGAAATTTTCATTTGGTCAAAAAATCATAATTTTTATTTAAATTTAAATATTCTGTATACTAATTTGTAATTAAAAAACAAAGAGCTTTTAGAAAGCTAAATAAAATTGCTTTGTTGATTCAAAATTATATAAAGTTTAAATGAATGTAAAGAAAAATGTTAATAGGAATCAAATGTAACTTTGCTTCATTTAATTTGTTAATTAGAAAACAAACCAGGTCCGTTTAGTTATATCCGGTGCTTAGAAATTTTAATTTATTTTTTTATATCTCATAACTTCTACGGAAGTATCTGAAATTGTTCTTCAGCTATCCGAGTTGGTAAGTTTGTTTTGAGAGTATTTTCTTAATATATTATGTCTATCATGTTCTATGTTCCACCTATCTCAGAAGGGGAGCATGAACTTCTGGAATATCAATGAACACCAGGCTTCATTCTTCATTCGACGATGCTACTAGGCAACTGCTTGGATGAAAGGTGTAGAAATCTGATTTCACTAATGCCTAACGAATGGAGGCCGTCAAAGCCAGATTCCAGGAAAGTGGTGGGCAATGGTCCCCTAACAAGTGGCGAAATGAAGGAAAAAAGAAGAGGAAGTAAGAATCGCAAATCACTTAGGCACCTCTGGTGGTTCCGAGGAGGAATTGGATATTGACAAACGCTGTTGAGGCGATTCCTCCACTCAGCCCTCATAGAATTTTACTAATATTTGATATGTGCAATTGTTTTCGATAATCATGGAATTTTCGACGTTATATAATATATAAAACTTTGGTGGTAGAAACCATAAAAACATTATTACGACTTTCTAAAAACACACCGCAACAATTTTCATCAACTTTTGCCATCAATTTTAGGAAATTTGTAAATTATTCAATTATTTCTTTGTTTTTCTAATAATTATGTTTGTATTTTCATGTTATTTCCGTGAACTTTTGACTAATAATTCCTTACTTGAAGTGTATTACTACCAAATATAATATTCCCGCTGTCCCCATCTAATCAATATCGGTTTCCCAAAAATAAATTGTTTTAATTTTTGGTATTTATACGGCGAATGTATGTATTTTGCCCCAAAATTAAGGTTATAAGTGAAATTAGGCGCGAGATATGAGTTTGTTAAGTTAGGGTAGGTCACATTCCGCCTCGTGTGAATAACTTGTAACTGTGCGCACGCGTTTCGGATTTTGGTGGCCTTTTCCTAAAATAATACCTCGAACTTGTCAAATCTCACAAAAATGCAACCTCCAGAGCGTTTTTAACAAACAAACAAACACACACACACACACACACACACACACACACACAAAATGCGAACATATATAAAGAGTGTCTCGTAAGTAAGCTGCCAAACTATAGAAAATGAAACATCAGCGAAACCCCAGAAGCTGATGAACCACAATGAAGTTTTCCGTGTAGTTATTTAAATTTATTAATATTTTAAAGTAAAAGACTTGCACACCAAATACAACGTTTTGAATTTGCACGGTTGTTAAAATATTTTTTAAATAAAAGAAAGGATTTTTCTTCTTCTTTTTTTCAAATAAGAGATACTTTTAAAGAATACAAATAATTCAATGTAATTTTCTTTAATTGTTAATAAACTTTGTTACCATGGAATTACGTATATTACTATTAATATGTGAGAGAATTGGTTTATAAGAAGCTCCAATTGGTTGATGGTTTGCTCCAGTTGTACTTGTCAATAGAAGATAACTTGGCCATCAGTGCTTTGTTCTTCTTTATATATATATATATATATATATATATATATATATATATATATATATATATATATATATACATTTCGATACTTGACAAAGCCAAACTTATTTGCATTTTTCAGAGAGCTTTGACACAGTCTACGGTCATTGATACTTTTTTCTGAAAGTTAAAATTTGTTGATGAAATGATGAAAATTTGTTTAAATTATTCAATTTAATAATAATTGAACCTACTAAAGCGTTAACTATTTTTAATTTTTCGTCAATTTGAAATATATATAATGATTTTTTTTTTTGGCTAGTGTTTGGAAGTTTTTTCTCAATTTTTCCGTTAACAGATTAACATATAGGCCTAAATATCTCAGAATATTGCTTTTATTCTGATTTACTAACTAGGTATAATTATATTGTCTATTTTACAACTTTCGTCCATAAATTGTGAAATTCAATATTACTCACACCTAACCTAAACTATACTAATACCAATGTTAATATTATTCCGTTTGTTTTAATTATTTATTTAGTGTTTTTTAAGAAATTGACAAAAAAAAAAAAAACTACCAATATGTCTAAAGGCATTGAACTTACATTTTGTGAAAAATCGTGTAAAATGAGCTATCAATTTGTACATCATTCAAAAGATTTTTGGCAAATCTCAGGCGCGGGCAACTGAAAAGATCTCTTAATCAGGTATCGGTATGGACCCGTGACTGGAAAATTAAACTCAATGAACGAAAATAAACCCACATTACATTTTGCTTTGCAACATGTGTTTATATAATTAAAAATCAAATACCGCAACGTGTGACTGTTAAATATTTAGGAATTCACATATATAATCATTTAAACACTTACATGGGAAACACCACGTGAAAAAAATAAAACAGATTCACCTTTAAGTACCTACGTTTAATGTCAATACTTTTATTTGGTAGAAAATCGCAATTGAACTTCTACAACAAGCTACTACTTTATATAACGATTATGAGTCTAATTAGGACGCATGGAGAGTAGAACTTTGGGGGTGTTACAAAGACTGTTGGTGGAACGTAGTCAAAACAGTATAATAATCCTTGTAAAGACTAACGTAAGATAGTATCAGCGTAACGATGAGTTACATTCAGACTTATATTTAAAACTAGTTACAGAGATAATCAACAATAATGCAATGCGACCTGAGAAGACACTTCTTAAACATATTAACGTGGAAGCTTTACAGCTACTGGACACGGAACTGGGTATAAGATGCCAGCAGAACACAAGATCTGTCCCAATACTAAAGACAATATTCCTATTAAGTTTTAGACAAAATCTTTACGTATCTATATTTTGATTTAGTTATAAACACATATTTCTTTACACATTTGTACAGCTGCTACTTATTTAAGCAGTAACACCTTAGGATTGTAATGTTCAATTAATCAAAATAAATATTTTAAAAATAAATAACTAAATAAAAAATACAAAAGATTTATTATAAAATGACTTTAGGGGCGTTGAGAGTAATTCAAGGCCGACGCGAAAACTGTCCCGCAAATAAATTGTAACGTTTTAAATTAATGTTATAAAGACGATATTCACGACTTCGAGTATAGGGGTATAAGTGCTATAGAGTATGGTGAGATAGGGAGAGGAGTAAGAGAAACTTATAAAGAATGGAAGGGTGAGAGATAAAGAGAAGGAGAGGCTGCTAGTTTCCTTATATACTAATTTAAAACACCGCTAATGTCTCAAAAGTTTGCCGTTTGGGTAAATCAGTCGTGAGGGTTGTCAAAATATACTATTTTAGTACGACAAATACGATGGAACTTAAATTTGAGCTCTTATATACTCACTCATATATCTGATAGCTACAGTAACTACAAATTTGTCCTAATTTAGTTTCCAACATGGATGTTTAAAAAATTTGGAGTGTGTATAATTTTTAGAAAGTCCTACTTAAAACTATTAATGTACACTTGTGTCAAATGCTGAGGCCTCATTGTTATTGCCAGACATGTAGCCCAGCGGGATGTTATTTTATTTCATGTCGGGTTGGATATAATTTGTTTATAGGTTTATCTCAAGGACTCAGAGTGTACGGGTGTAGCAGTCCCCAGGCGTTTTAACTAGATCTACTCTTTTTGTTTGTGTACAGTTGATCATTTTATTGTACAGTTGACCGTAGTATTCAAGGTCTAAGGATGTCTTACACAATTACCAATTTAGACGAATTCTGTTTTATAATAAAATTTATTTTACAGAAATAAACAGATCATTCCAACAGCATGCAACAAATTGCACGTCAGAGTAGAGGACCAAGACACCTGTGATAGGTTTTACATAACGATATCGTATAGTCTGCATTAATTTTACGGGTTTAAGTTTTATCTCGTAATGATTTGTCTATTTCTGTAATTTATAATTTGCTACGTTGAAGATTAATTTTGTAAAGTATAAATATCTATTTTCTTACAAGCAACACCTTAGATACCTATCAAGTTAATATTTTGTCATGAAATGCCAGAGTAAACTTTTCAGAAATAAGTCTTTTTACATTTAAAAAAGACATTTATTTTTTAATTTCATTTACAATATTTTTAAGTTTACAACATAATAAATATTATACAAACATCATAAATATTATACAATCTATCTAACAATTCTGTACATTCATTTTAAAATATAAATTTATCTTACGTCTATCTTAAGTCTAATAAATAAAACACAAAAGACCAAATTGTGAAAGTTGTTTTATTACAGTCTTGTGTGTACCAACTGAAAGACCCACTCTTATTAGAGTGTGTGTTGTGTGTTGTGTGTGTATGTGTATAGGTCGGTCCCACCATTAGTTAGCTACGGGAATGTGGATACCACCATATATTACGCGGTTGTCAACCCCCGTGGTTGTCCGACCTGACATATCGACCTACAGTATAAACATTTTGATTATCGCGACCGGTCATAACAATTTAAAAAGTTAAAATACTTATTAAAATGAATTACCGCGGTAGAAACTAATCGCGCATGCAACCCTGGTTGCATGATTTGTGTATCGGAATATAAACGCCTATAAAAAATTTTTAAACTAAATAACCTAACTTAAAAGGAATTAACGCGGAAGAAACTAATCGCGTGTGCATCTTTTTGCATCTATTGTATCGGAATATAAACGGTTATAAAAAATTAAAAACTAAGATTAGAAAAACCACGGAATAAAGAGATGCGATGCACACCAGTTCCAGTTTTTAAATGGAATCACGATTTAAATGTTAAAAAAAAAACCTATCATTTCGATAAAAATATGCCCTATATAAAGATTGAAAGCGGCTACAAATACCTGGTATTTGTATGCATATACGCGGGCATCCGACGATATATGGTGGTGTTATACCACTTACCCTTACTAACATGAAGTGTTCACAACTCATAATGTTGCAAATGTAAGTCTTTCAGCCAGCCTCCTGAGGAGGATGTTAAGCGTGTGAGTGTTGAATTTAGAATGAGGTCTAACAATAGAAAGATGTGGTTAAGTAAATTCTGTAGTTATAGTAATGGTTAACAATATGAGATTTTTAATTGTTGCAATTTAATTTTAAATTTTCAATATTACATAATAAAATTTATGAATCTTAGGTTAAAACAGTTTGGAAATTTTTTTAAAGTTGACCTTGACCGCCGACATTAAAACCATGATGTTAACAAAGACGGTTTACGTTGAGTGCGTGTTTATGGTACAAGCGAAGCAAGTTTTGACCCTTATTGAAATTTAAAACTTTTTTTCCCATGGCCGTCGTCCATGGTTCTTATTCATTTTTTAAATTGACAACTAACTGAAATTTTAAGCTACGATTAGTTTTGATTGGTTTTTATTTGATTTTGGGGATGTGAGAGGACAAAGGCAATGCTTTTTTACTATTATTATATTATTTTAACCTCAATAACAATATTTTCAATTTATTATTGTTTCACACTTGTTCATAAATTTAATAATTAGCAGTACCGTAAATAATTTCTTTCTCAAAAGCTCAATTTATTTAGATACATAGCCTTTATTGTCACACATAATATCGTAATTAATTATAAATGTTAAAAATTAAGTAATGCTTTACAATTGGTTATAAACAAAAAAATTCTATTCGTAAACATAGATAAACGTAGTTCAATTATTCTGATAAATTGACTAGTGTCCAAACTGGTTTCGTAAAATGGACGAACGAAATAGTTACTGTAAACTTCAGACATTTAAAAATGAAATATGCATAGTGTCATAATCAATTTTAAATTAGAGGTTACTTGAAGTCAACTAAGTCTACAATGTGAGTTAAAGTTTAAAGCCATGGAATTCAGAGAAAAATAAAAATATAAAACAACAGCCAATTCCAAGAAAGAATGACAAAGCATAAGAGCGAAAGTGAGCATTGATTACACGCATGCGTAGTAGACTAGCCTAATGTCTACTAAACTTAGAGTTTATCCACGTATTTAGAAATGAAACTAGGACTACATTGTGCAATGACCGCCGAGCAATAGAGTTGCTAGTAATTTACAAATGCATAATGCCCTGAAGCTAGTTTCAATTTGATTACTGTATTTAATTTCACTCTCACAGAGCTTTAAGGTAAAAAATAATAATTGTCTTATCACAGTATTTGCAGACCTATATTTTTCAAAAGAGCTTTGTTTATTATTTAGTCGAAGGAAACCTGTTAATTATTAAGTACAAAGATGAAGGATAATGGTTTCCTCCTTGGGCACTCTGTAAAATTAACAAAATTATCTACAAGAAATCAATACTTTACAAAATAATTATACAGAAATATAATTTATTTAGTATTTAATCAATTATTAATTCCAATTATCAAAATTATGTAGCTCAAAATAGACAAGATCATTTTAGCATTTGTATATCTTATGAACATATTTAAATAACAGATTACAATAACATAAATAATAAATTATTACATTATAATTAACTTTACTTTCACAACTGCAAAGAGTTAATGTTTCATTGACTGAATAAAATGAATGAAGTTGTTCTTTATTAGGTACGTTAATATTAATTTTTAAAAATATATAATTATTGTAAAGCTGTTTAAGACTACAATAAATAAACAAAATTGTATTTACATTCAATATACCAATTGTTATTCAAAATAATGATGTATATTTATGGATCCTAATTTTTCGACAATGTTTGAATAATCTAAATTTGTTTTGCCAACAGGAAACCGATTAGTGGTATCTTAATGTTATTCTTTTACTATGTGGGTAATAATTCGACGGCATCCTAATTAAATGTTGTGAAAATAGCTTCCAAATTTTACTATTATTTCTACTTAAACTAAACCCAGTGAAAAATAATTAAATACAATACAACTTAGATTTAGTATAATCGGTAATTAGCTACAACACAATTAAAAGTTATTTTATATCAAAACAATACTCAGTAATAAAAATATATGTTTCGTTGTAGATGTTTATTTAGTTTCTCATCACAAATAAAGACACGTTTGGTTATAAGTCAAGACCACTTAAGTACACTAAACTTGTCATTACTGTTTTGATTGTTACAGATATATTAGGTACAAAGTTGATATAAGTAGTTACATTTTAATAAATTAAAACACACTTACACAATTATACACATTGAAGTTCATCTACCTCTTTATAAGCCTGAAATTGATAAGTAATCAAAGATTTTGATCTTTTCCTAAATATTTTTGTTTTTCTATTGATTCGATTTATTAAGACTTCTTATTTACGATTGTTCGTTAATTTTGGTTTTACCGTAGCATTTATTTCTAATTTCCTATTTCATAAAACTGAGTAATATTATTTAAATTACTATGAATTACTTAATCTTGGGAATCATAATTAGTAACTCCAAAATAATAGTTTTAAAATGTTAATATATTTTTGAACCACCCTGTGATTTATTGACACTTAATCAAAAGAATTAGTTGAGTCTAGTGACTGTATATCGTCTATAAATACCAAATAAAAGTGAAACTATGTCTGAAATGGTTTCAATACCAAGTTACGGTGTTCTCATATATTTATTTATACAACAACAAAACTCAAGTAAATTCTTCTAATGGTAATGGATGAAATTAAATGTTTACTAAAAGGGGAAATCAAGATGTGCATAGTTATTTTTATTTCAGGGGTTTGTAACTGCGAAATTCGGAAACAATATATGTATTTAAGTAAAGAACCAATTATATAGAATAAGAGTGAGAGAAGTTTCACAGACACAAATATGTTACACAAAATAGGATAATTTAAAAGTATCGAGTTTTGTTTTCATGTATATATTTAAAATAACAATCAATCGAAATATCATTAAAAAAAACTAATATTGTACTATTATTTTCCCTCAGATAACACTTACTAGATCTATGACCAATATAAAATAAATAGCATTCTACATAAATATATAAAACATAAACAATTTTAGATGCTAAAAAAATAAATGATCAACATTCTAACAGTAGACTACAACTTGTTATAAAACTAAATTATTTACATTCTTTGGGAAGATATAATTAGTGGATACAAATTATTAAACCAAACAACTACAACTAATATATTTGAATACTGTGCAGTGTTATTATTTTTAACTGCAAAACAAGATTTTAAAGTCAAAGATTATTCAATGATACAAAAAAGAACATTTTTTTCATCTTATTATAATCTCACAATGGTTGTTGTCTAACAATAAAGTTTGTTTCACCCACTTCAATACTGAAGTACAAAGAGGGTCGGGAATAATTGGATATTTCGTCCTGAGGGAAAAAAAAGGTGTAGTTTTTGAGAGTACAGTCGAGCAAAATATTTCATGAAGACTGAAAAGTGGTTTTATTGTATGTTTTACGAATATTTGTATCGTAGTTGTTTACGTTCTCATATTACAACTTGTTTTCAAATTATAAATATGTTATGAAATAAATAAATGAATAAGAGAGAAAGAAACTAGAAATCTGAATAAATTACATACTAATTGTAATGTGAAATAAAGCTTACCATTGACCACAGAATCCTTTGGTCTCTTAATATCTTAATAATTTTGTTTATTGTTGTATTTCTTTTTATCATGTTAAACTTGGAGCTAGGGATGTGTATATATTGGTATGAGTGAGAATATGTATGGTCTATTATGATATGTGAGTGTTTGTATGGTACGTATCCACTACAAGGTATCTGTATTTAGTTATATGCAAGAGAATACGTGCCCTCACACTTCGCAATATAGGTTGGGAACGTTGTTAGAGTGTGTTCGTTGATACATTTTAGTAGAGAATGCCACAAAACTGTAGTTATATCACAATTGAATGCTAGTTGGTTAAAACTTTAAGTATTCGATGAATAATTATTACGATAGGTCGGCTTCCGATATTGGGATATGTAATATGAATGAAACAATTATTTGTTATAATGAGTTGTCTTTTGATAAAAAGCAACATAACGAACGTCTGTAAGCTTGTTGAAAAAACGTGATACATTTTGAAGTAAATTAAACATCATTTTGTTTTTATGAGATTCTATTAACACAATTGACAAAATTATAAAAATGATTTTTTTAAACTATAACCTAATCATGAAATACGTGAATCGGACAATGAATTTTTGATAATTCTCAATCAAGATATTTTATTTTAATGAAGTAATGAACTACACAAATAACTATGAAATCCACAGTACTAAATGAGATGTTCATTATCTTTAAGAAACTGAAAAGACATTTGGAAGTCAACAAACACTTTTGTTTGTGGAAGTCAACAAACACATTGGAAGCAGGAACACAACAATAATATAGTCCCGGTTTTCTAAATTAAATATTTAGACGCTTCTATTTCTAATGTCGGCAAACGTTATATTTTTACATTAATTCGTAAAGTGAGTTTTATATACGCTAACAAAAGATCAAATATTTGGTTTGTCTAGCTAACTCAGGAGGAAAAATTTAAAATATACATATTTTACAACGCAATCATCGGTCTGAAATTCATGTGGAATATAATTTTATTGAAAAAATATAGTTTCAATTAACCATTTATCTCAATCAAAATCCTTTTCGTTATTGTAACAGGTGGAATAGAATAAAATTGTATTCATTCATAGATATATAACCCGAAATTACCCACAGTACAAATTGATATTGATATTCTCATAACTAATTGATTGTCCTTCAAAGATGTAGGACATTTCTATTATAATAAACCTAATAAAAATTAAATTAATTAATAAAACATATTTATTCCGTACTTTTAAGAACACCCGCCTTTAGCTTATAACTTTAATTCATAACAGAATACAATTAACGTACTCCAACTTTCCTCTGATCAAGTGCAACTTAATTAGACAGAAGTCTTTTCAAACGGAATTACATCACAAACCTCATTTTCATTGGTCACAACCTAAAGTTAAACAGTTTGCTTTTATTTTTTATTTCGAAAGCTTGGTAACGCAACCAACTCCGATCGATAGTTAGTGTTAAATGTAATCTACTTCCGTGTAACAATTGTTCACGTCAACCTTCATTATTTATTGCTGTTAAGCAGTAGTCGTTCAGAAACTGATTTTTTGTTATTTTTCATGTACGATTGACTTTGGGAAACTTCTTCGTTCTTTATTACGGTCACATCACCATCGTGACTGATTTATTTTCCATCACAATCGCAGTAGTCGACGTAAAAACGCTTTACCTTCAAATAATATTGATATCTGACCAAGAAAACATCAAAAGCTACTTGTATTCCTTTGTTCATTATATATGACAAATAGTGCCTTGTGCAATGTGTCAGAACTAACTTCTAACTGTACAAGTTAGACCTATGACTTTCATAGTTTTCATTAGAACTGTATATTAAAGAACTGTTTTTAATAAGTATTAAATTTGCTGTGTACTCGACCTGCCTGCCAGAAGGACGGTATGTTGTCATCCCCATTTACAAACCTCGAAAACCACGCCAGCATTGATCAGATGTAAGCACTATCTCATAATATATTATCATAGACATGTCTTCCATTCAGTTTATTGTCTTCCCTCATTGTTAATGCATCGGTAACCCCGGTATTCAGTCAATTAAAACATTTCTATTTTTAATGTACATTATGGTCTTACGGGACCATATTAACCATTTTATTTTTATTTTACTTTAAATATCATTTCAGACGCAACAAAAGATTTTATTTTAATTCAACTATTCATTTATATACTGTAAGTATCAAATAACACTTTAAAATTATGAAATAAATTTGGGTAACAAACAAAGCTTGTCTCTCTGTATGACTCTTTTTCTCCTTGTAAAATAAAATTGGATTCAAAAACTTAAATGAGTGTAATTTGAAGTTTATTTAAACTGCGACTCTTGGCTCCTTTGCTGTTAAACAAATCGTTTAACATTAAACCTTACTTTATTATAATTAATTTTATTTATTTGTGGATGGTCCAATTCGTATAATATATTATACAAGTTTTAATCCTTAAGTGATTTTAAGTTTTACTTTGAAGTAGCATTTAAACCTTTCAAATTTCGATTAAATTTTTTATTACTACAACATAATATATTTTTACAATATTTGTGTATTATATAATAAGAAAGGATACATTTCTATTGTATTAGTGATATAAAAAAAGGAAGTATAATGGAATACTTTTATTTATTCACAAATTAATATACGTTAACGTTGACATATATTATACTGAATAGAGTTTACTGGTGTTTAACACTTATGTGGTGTTTAACTCTTAAGCTATGTGTGAATATTATCCTATTTACTTATCTTACAAATGTCACAAACTTAGATGGTAATAAACTATTTCAAGTGAATACCCGAAGGTATTTCTCTTCGTTCGAAAGCAAAATATCATATCTTCGTTATAGTTCCAAACACATAAACAAATATTGCATTATAAACGTATTTGGATTTTTACAGTCAAGGGTTTAATTTCTCATGTAGAGTTTTGATTTTTTTATTGACATAGGTTGAATATTTATTCCCCCCTCACTTACCTATTGGTGCACAACTGATAATACTCAAGTTTAGGCAGTAGAATTACAGCGTAGTAAACACGTAGCTTGCCTTCCACCACTGGAAGGTAAGTTGTAAAAAAATAAAAGTTCCTAAAAATGTTAGTTATTTTAATCTTAGTAAAACAGAGAGTTGTGGGATTCGCGGTTTTCCCCTTGTTTATAAATTGACGTCAATTTTCAATAACTTTTTATTGTTGAGTGTTGTTAACTATCAGACTCAATAGGAACTACGTTCGTCTTGTTTTTAACTTTAAAAAGTTGGTTGTAAGCTACGGAGTTTTTATAATTTAGAACTTTCCTGTGCGTTTGACAAGTTGTGTAACATTCTATTATTGATTACGGTGTCCAATATTTGTTTTTATAATTAGAAAACACATTGTCGTAGGTGACGGATATTTTTCTCTTTAAAATTTAAAACAACAAATTTGAGTAGCAGTCTGGAGTGACGAAGGTCCTTAATAAAACTCTCCTAGCAAAACATTACATTTTTATTAAGTTGCATAAATTTGGGAACTTTTATTGTAATAGGTTTTACTTTTTGAAGTATGATATCTAAATATTATATTTATTGTTGAATTGAAATACGTTATCAAAAAGTAACTACAAGCAATAACAAGTCACGTTAGTAAATGTATTTTCTTTACATGTAAGATTGCACGTTCGATCAGATTTACAAGCTATTACAAAGTTATTCCGAAGTTTGAGCACGAATTCTATTAGGGCTAACATGTACGCAACTTCATGAATCACTAAATATATTTGGAGGTATTCTTAACATAAACTTTTATTTATCACAGAGTTGGATCATTAAAAAAAGTATTTTGTTTTTCAGAAAATAATCAATATAATATCAAATATACATATTATCGTTTCTCATGTGCATCTTTAATAGAAATGCGTATAATATTTATTCACATGAAGTAGAAAAACGTCGAATGACACAAATTTATATTCATAAACATAAATGAACTGGACAAAGGTCTGAAATAAAATTCAAGTAATACAACGAAAAAAACTCAACTTTTTTTCGAGCTAGACCGTACGCTTCCCCTCTTTACTAAGCGCACTAGTATTGAATCCTGAATTTTTTTTGTCCAGGATTCGTTTCCGCGTAACAAAGAACAAATTATTCAATCCCCTGGAAGTGTAGGCTTCTGTATTTTGTCTGGCCTGGATTGAATAACCCCTTCAACAGTTTAGGTTAACCCAAACTGCCGGTACCCCCCTTTTTATTTAATTACTTCCAGATACTGTATTTAATTTACCCTTATGCTCAGGGAGAACACGATTTTACTTCTTTATTCCCTAGCGAGCGTGTTCTTGAGAATACCTTGTAAATACACTATATCTTACCTTTATTCAAAATATTACTGTAAACATAACCAAGATGTGTGGATAATTATAAAAACTACACATTGTTTTTGATATTAATAACTGAAACTTATTTATTCTATTTAATTTGAAAGAAACAAAAATTAATTTTTCTCAATAACCAAGAACAAAATTATTAAAAAAAGAAAGTTACAAAAATTATTTAGTTTTCAACACTGAAAATATTCTCATACATTTTATTACATTATTCTTTTTATCTTTAGGTAGCAGAGAGGCAACTATTTTAATTCAGAGGAACATTTTATACTGTATATTACATTGTTAACAAATAATTTCCTCTTATTAACCTCTGAACACTAATTTCTAGGTTTATAATCTAATTAGTTGTTCAGGATTATTATATTAACATCTTTTTAATAATGAAAAAGAATATCCACACACAAGTATTATATCTTAACCTACACAATGTTTAATTGATTATATTAAATTTATATCCCTGGAAAATCAGTTTGAATTTAAATTTAATTTTTGGCCAAATTTGCCATAACAAGAAAAAGGATAGTTTGAATAGCTTTTCAGACCTTGACCGTCGTCTGGAAGATCCTGGTCTCGACACTCCTGGATGATGGGGTGTTTTTAATTCTATAGTGTCCGGTTGTTGTTGAATTTTACAGTTGACCTATGTGTCCTTAGCGAAGTTCCTGTTGCGTGTTAATTTGCATTAACTCTGGATGTTTTAGATTTTCCACTCTTTCGGAACTCACTGCAGATTCGCTACTTTATTTCACTTCTCGCTTCAACTTATTTCCTTTATGGTTTGATCTTTAGCACTGATACTTAAACATTTTACCTTTTTTATAATTTTTTCGAAATAGCTTCGGGCATAGTAACACTTTACACTTGTTTTAAGAAATTTTTAATGAGAGAACGCTCGGGCATAGTAACCCCTTATACTTATTCAACAAATTTTTTAAGAGAGAGCTCTGAAGTCTAGTGCAACTGTATTTATAGACTAAAACTAAGGTATTCCCATACCAATTTCTTTCCCTCGCAGGGATAATACGATAATTCTTTATTTTCGTAATTCTTGCGTTAATTTTTAGTTCTAATGTTTTGTTTATTTAACTATGAGTGAATTTCATTGGTCCAAGTCCTCTAATCATTTGTTTTAATTGTTTTCCTGGAATAAATCATTTTTATTATTATTGCTGTCGGTTGGTACGCTGGCTCCTCCCCTTTATACGTCACGAAGTCCTGGAGTTTGGAACTCTACATCTTCAAACTTGCTACTGTAATATTCCCTATTGTTTCTTCTTTATTCTCTTCTAACGGTTTTCGTAATTGAGTTTTCATTTTTCATTTATGATCATTTTGTAGGTCTTCATGTCAGCTTTCGGGAGAATTTCGAGTGGTGTTTTTTCGACCCGCCCATTCACCTGCAATTCGTTTGCAATAATTGGCGTATTTTTCAGTTTTTGTTTTTCACACCTGTCACTATAGAGTTCTGAAACTTCAACATTTTGTTTAGTTCCATTAATAAACGCACTGGCCGCAGCGAAGATTCTGTCTGACCCTCAGATCTTGGTTATTTTCACACTTCTTCGTTTGGGGGGTTATTATTTACTGATCACCCTGGGACTTACAGATTCTTTAAAATATTTTATTTTAAACAGGTTTTCTTAATTTTGAATTTTTAACTTTATCCATTTCAACACAAAGGTGTGAAAACCATATCTTTTCTATTTTACTTAACGTTTTATTTTTTACTTTAATTACTTGTTAAACTTTATTCTATTAATTATCTTATAAATACATTCTCAAAATTTACATTTATTTTCATTTTATTGAACTTTCAAATTATATCATTTCTCTTAAATTTTTTAATATTGGCTTTTTCAAAATTTGTCCCAAAATCTTTTATTCTTAGAATTATTTACCAACCACAGAAATACCAAGGTTTTTTGATTTTGGGTTTTTTGAAAAAAAATTTATTCTTCATTTAAATCTGCTGCAGCGCATGTTGATTTTTATGAAATAACCGTAACTGATCTGTATTGCGTACAACTTGTACTACAAGTACACATCCTTTACCATTATTATTTCATATTTTCATAATTCATCAAATACGATTTTTTTATTTAAAATCTACCGACATACAATTTTACTCTCAAAACGGGTAGGCGAAAGTTGACTTTAGACCGAGTCATAGGTCAGTTTCACCGACTTGCCCTGAGCAGCAAAGTTGCTTACAAATCAGCCAAATCTTGTATAAGGATTAAATTTTGACTTTTCTCATTTTGACCAAAATATAATCCCATACAACGAATTTCCGTTGTAGCTCCCTTTTTATGTCGGCCATCTTGAAATGTTATCAATATTTCATGAGGAATGACATAACAAACCCTATACGACAATTTAAACTTCGGTCTTCATTTGGTTCCCAATCGCCAAGACCCAATGAACATGCAAAACAATATGTTCATTCATCAACGCCATAATAAAAAAGTTTGCTTATGCCAACATACTCGCTGACAAGGGATGTGCCCAGTTTGAATAGATCTGCAACCGTGACATATAAGTTGAGTTTTGAGAATTATGTAAATTTCCCAAAGTTAAACAATCGGGCTATATCTTCTTTTGTGCCTTTCTCGCTTGTAACTGAATAAAAAAAAACGTGTCTTCTGAGTTTTCATGGGATTGGAACCGTCATATGGTACAGTATGTTCCCCGTGAGCACTTCACAAGCCGGAGCAAGCAGGCGGCTTTACTTACCCCTTGTGGAAATTGTTTCAAACCTTCGTTATTCCTAGTGACCACCAATACATTACAAAATTGTGGTCACCAAATATGAAAAATAAAATTTAAAAAAATATTTTTTTTGTGAGATTTTACGCTGACTCCTTGTCACTTGAGGTTCATCTAGTCTTTTGACCGCGCCAGTGACCTTTACACAGGTTTACGGGAGATCTAACTCCGCTCTAAGGTACTCCATTTAATTAACGGGTTGTTTACACACACACACAAACCGAGGATTTTTACACAAATTGTATAAATAGTTTGTCAAATCATTCTTTATAAAATTAAACTGATCTTGAATGAAAAAAAAATTTTTTTTTTTTAAGTAGCTCCAAACTTCAATAACAGTAAATGATATATCTTGTGTAAATGGCAATGTTTCTAAAAGACGCAGTCTGCACCAAAATTCCAACACTACAAGTAAGACGCTGTGAAGTGTGAAGCAAGATAAGGCTACTGAAGACGTAGATAGCCGGACGCCAATGGAGGTTTCCGAGTGTAATTCAGGTTTGAAGCATGAGAGTGTGGTGGGGGCTGCCGGGATGCTTTCGTCAGATACACAATTAATTGTGAAAAGCCAACAAGTTTTCAGAACACTAATGAACAACTATTTAAATACATTTACCTAATAAACACTGTACAAAGCAAATTTTAGGAATTGCATTTAGATGAACTTTTTAGTATTACACTCTAGTAGAAGGTTTTAAATTATGTTACAAAATATAATTAATATCAAGTATAAATATTAATTAAGTTCCTAAGCATAATGGAAAGTTGCACATGTTTTTAAGTTTCGTACGAGAGTTGGAAAAACTTCAAGAATCTTCCCAATAGTGTGAGATTCATACTCACTAAAAAAAATCTTTCTTTTAGTACCTCTATAGTATAGGATAAGGATTCCGGAATGGTTATCATGTACCGAGCAGGTAAACTCTTTCAGCCAAAGTTCCTTTAAGGAGAACCAGGCCCACGCTCAGTAAAGTAAACACAGAGATGGGGGTTTCATAACTGTAGCATATGTATTGTTTAAATATAAATGGTTAATGATTGATGTCCGGCAACGCCGAACACTACAAAAATTGTGATTTAATAATTCTATAAATAATCAAATTGTTGAATGTTTTAGGTAAAACATATGACTATGTTGTATGGATTTTACCAATGAGAGCTTATGAAATGTTTTGTACATCGACAGAAAATTGTTTATTACATTTATTTTACGAACAAAGTGAAATCCGTATGATTTGAAACTCAGAAATACTTCAGCCGTACCCCGTACTAATTATAGTGAGCCTTGGAGGGTGTATATTAATTAAAACAATGTAAAAATAGTTTTGCATTCCTCTAAAAAAGAAACAATTAAGAGGACCTATTTGCATTACATTATAATATGGGGTAGGGTAAAGTACCTTGATGGTGCCCATATAATTTGTTTAATAACAGTGATTAGTTCTGATTTAATAAACTGATCTTCAAGGCTGTAGGAATAAAAATAAAGAGTACCTCTTTGTATTACAATATACAATTGTGGTTGGTTAAGTATAATTTGGGGTTATATTATGGGCTGCCCATTAATTTGTTTATTACGAGTGAATAGTTCTGATTGCACAAAATGAAGTTATATGAAGTTAGACATTACCTTAATGTATCTTCAAAGTTTATTCTATTTTAAAATGAATTACGATAACAACGAATTTGCCAAATTATGATTAATTACAATTTCTGTAAATACTGTCTTGCAGTAAATTTTTCAATTTGTTGGTAACTCAAAATTTGTGGGTAGTTATAGTATTGTGTTTTTTGAATTAATACCAGTTACATTATGACATAACAAAAAACACTTGTTGCATATATTGTACATACAAAGTAAATAATGAATGATTTGAGCATAAATAAATGCTTTAGAATATCACACGCCCGTCTTTAATGCAGAAACATGAAAATTAAAATCAAAAAGTGAAAATGTAATATAGGCACTGTGTATGAAACAGTATCTATCTATCTATATATATATATATATACCTAACCAAAACTTACTTAGGTTGTGTCAGAAAGACGTCTTAAGAATATGAGATATTGATTTAACATCCATTTAATGACTAAAGTCAAGGTTAAATTTTGTTTTTTTGCTAATTAGTCCAGAACAGTAAATATCTTTTTAAATCAATTTTCTACACGATTTTGAATTAATAATTTTCATATTTCTCTAAAGTACGAACTACATAGCAGGACTATCTTTTCAGAAATTAAGTATTTAATAAATTAGCCCCTGATATATATATTTTTTTCGGAAAACTCATGAACCAGCTGTTCAAAAATGGTGACCACCATGTTTTGTTTGGTTTCTGAGAAGCTACAAATGAGCAAATATTTGCAGCTATCCCCAAATTTTGATGTACAAAAAAAAAAACGTTTTAATGCATAGATCATATTGGTTAACAAAAAAATAAATTTATTATATGGTAATTGTAATGACTCAGCATTTATCAAATTGGTTGTTATCGTAACGAATGTTGTAATGGTTTAAAGTTTGAAGATATAGTCAGTTGATGTATAACTTCTTACAGGTTGTTCAGTTTTTAAATCAGAACTATTCACTCAAGTTATTGGAGCCATCAGTTTACCTACCCAATCAGATTGTATAATATAATACAATTAGGTCCAATAAATTGTTTCCTTTTTTAGAGAAAATTTAAAATTATATTTCTGTTTTAAATCAATTACACCCTCCGGGGTTCACTGTAGTGGGTGAAGGTCGTGCTATACTCAGGAGGACTTCTGATTTTCAAATCATACTGTGTTTACTTTGTATGTACAAAGTATATGCTAAAAGTGTTTTTTGAGGATGTCATAAATTAACTGACATCGATTCCAAATTTTTCGACTACCCACAAAATTTGATTTATAAATTAAATGAAAATTTTTATTGCATAGGTCATATTGGCTAACATAAAATTAAATCAATGATATGGTAAAAGGTATGAATGGGAGTTTGTCAAATTAGTTACCGTACCGAATGAGAATTCAATAATTATTAGGCTTTAAAGATTAAGTCAGTTAAAATATAATTTCCTACAGGTTTAAAGTTCAGTTCGCTAAATCAGAACCATTCACTGTTATTAAACAAATTATATCGGCACCATATGGGTACCTTACCTAACCCCATAATATAGAGGGATACAAATAGGTCAAATTTTTTAGAGGAATGTAAAACTATTTTTACTGTTTTAATTAATATACACCCTCCAATAGTTAGCACGGGGTATGGCTGAAGAATTTCTGAGTTTCCAATCATACGGATTTCACTTTGTATGTAAAATAAATGTAATAAACAATTTTCAGGGATTTCCAAAACATTTTATAATCTCTCATTGGTAAAATCCATACAACATATTCATATGTTTTACCTAAAACATTTAACAGTGTGATTATGTGTAGATAATTTTTACCAAACAATTTTTGGAGTGTTCGGCGTTGCCGGACATCAAACATTAGCCTTTTATTCTAAATAATATTCCTACACTTTCAGTTTGTAAAATCAAAACTATTTATTGTTATTAAACAAATTATTTGGGCACCATCAGGGTACTTTACTATTTTTACAGTTTTAAATAATTAACATCCTCCGAGGAAGCATATCTGAGTTTTAAGTCATACCATTTACTTGTATGTAAAATAAATGCTATAGACAATTTCCTGTAGATGTCCAAAACATTTCATAAACTCTCATTGTTTATTTCATTACATTTATTTACATACATAGTAAAATCCATATGTTTTGAAACGCAGAAATGATTCAACCACGCCACGTAGGTGTGAGCCTTGGAGGGTGTAAATTAATTAAAATAGTTTTACATTTACTATTTACCCGTAGCAGATATATTGGTGACAAGGCACTTGGGTTACACTATTTCAGGAAAACTCCAGATGTGGTGCAGGGTTATAGAATGACCGGAGATGCAGACAGAAAGAAAATCATTAAAATAAAACAATAAAATTAAAGAAAGGTGTAAATTAAAAGGAAACTAGTGTATCCAAAGTTAATAGTATATGATGTTTTATGAAAAAAAAATGCAGTAAAAAAAAATAATTTTAATGAAATATAAATGTTAAATATAAAAGTGGTATTTCTGTTACTTTTTTATATATATATATATAAATAATTTTTAATTTGTTTATTTATTTTTCAAACAAAGAGTGCGATAATAAATATATTATTATAATTAATAAAAATAATAGTTATAAAATAGTAATCTATGTTCTTTCGGTTGAGTTTCTTCAGAATTTTACATGAGTACATTTCTGATGATGATGGCATTGCTCGCCAAAATAAGACATCTATGATTACCAAGGATTGATTAGACGGAAAATACAATCCATGAGTCCTTCGATGATCGATTAATCTCAAAAATTCGGATGTGTCCTCCAGATATTTTTTTCCGTGCAGTGTCTAAGGACTGGGTAAACCGTAATAATTTTTCAATACTAGAAGATTTACAAAACTACAAATTCAACCCAATGTACTGGAGATTGCATATCTGCAACCATGTAACGTAGAGTTGATTTGTGTCTGTCATAAAATGAAGTACAATTCAGCATATTTTTTGTCTCAAAATCTATAAATTTTAAGGTATAAAATAATATTACATTGAATAATTAAAATTTTCTATTTCTATTGAGGTTAATTTTTAGGTATAAAAATTAGCCTGTATAAGAATATATCTATATATTAATATATTTAAAAGACCAAGAGTTGCTCAAGCGAGACTTGATAGAAAAAAAACTGTTATAAATAAATAACCTACGTTCCCATGAGATTATCAAGCCCACGTTAATACTGTAGATTGAACACAGATATGAGGGTATTATAGCTGTAGCGTTTATTTAAATCAGCTACATACCTTTTATTTAAAACAACCTAAAACATAAATTGAATCATACACATAGTTCAAACTCCCCACAAATCTTTGAATTTTAACCTCAACTCTGTCTAGCTGGCCTGACACAGAACAACCCGCTGTTTGATTCTAGTGCATACGCCTCCGTTACTACGGGGCATGACTCATCTCTAGTTGGTCTTGCTAATTAAATCAAGTACTGAGCTACACGTTTTTCCTGCTCTTTCGCAAATTTGTTTAAGTTTAAAATGTCCGGTGAAAAGTCTTTAAAATGAAAAACATATGTTTATAATGTGATAATAGCTCATGTATGCGTGTTTTCGGCTAACAATCTTCGAAAATTCAAAATGAAAAGTCTCACTAACTTCGTGGTGCCGTCATCGCTTCACAACACAAATTTAAAAGCTACGTCTATATATATGGAGTAAATTTTTACAGCTATCCAAAAATTTTGATGTACAAAAAAAAGAGAAAACGTATTAATTCATAGATCATATTGGTTAACAAAAAAATAAATTTATTATATGGTAATTGTAATGAATCAGCATTTATCAAATTGGTTGTTATCGTAACGAATGTTGTAATGGTTTAAAGTTTGAAGATATAGTCAGTTGATGTATAACTTCTTACAGGTTGTTCAGTTTTTAAATCAGAACTATTCACTCAAGTTATTGGAGCCATCAGTTTACCTACCCAATCAGATCGTATAATATAATACAATTAATTAGGTCCAATAAATTGTTTCCTTTTTTAGAGAAAATTTAAAATTATATTTCTGTTTTAAATCAATTACACCCTCCGGGGTTCACTGTAGTGGGTGAAGGTCGTGCTATACTCAGGAGGACTTCTGATTTTCAAATCATACTGTGTTTACTTTGTATGTACAAAGTATTTGCTAAAAGTGTTTTTTGAGGATGTCATAAATTAACTGACATCGATTCCAAATTTTTCGACTACCCACAAAATTTGATTTATAAATAAAATGAAAATTTTTATTGCATAGGTCATATTGGCTAACATAAAATTAAATCAATGATATGGTAAAAGGTATGAATGGGAGTTTGTCAAATTAGTTACCGTACCGAATTAGAATTCAATATTTATTAGGCTTTAAAGATTAAGTCAGTTGAAATATAATTTCCTACAGGTTTAAAGTTCAGTTCGTTAAATCAGAACTATTCACTGTTATTAAACAAATTATATCGGCACCAATTTACCTAACCCCATAATATAGAGGAATACAAATAGGTCAAATTTTTTAGAGGAATGTAAAACTATTTTTACTGTTTTAATTAATATACACCCTCCAATAGTTAGCACGGGGTATGGCTGAAGCATTTCTGAGTTTCCAATCATACGGATTTCACTTTGTATGTAAAATAAATGTAATAAACCATTTTCTGTGGATTTCCAAAACATTTTATAACCTCTCATTGGTAAAATCCATACAACATAATCATAAGTTTTACCTAAATCATTTAACAGTGTGATTATGTGTAAAGAATTTTTACCAAAAAATTTTTGGAGTGTTCGGCGTTGCCGGACATCAAACATTAGCCTTTTATTCTAAACAATATTCCTACAGTTTCAGTTTGTGAAATCAGAACTATTTATTGTTATTAAACAAATTATTTGGGCACCATCAGGGTACTTTACTAATTTTACAGTTTTAAATAATAACCATCCTCCGAGGAAGCATATCTGAGTTTTAAGTCATACCATTTACTTGTATGTAAAATAAATGCTATAGACAATTTTCTGTGGATGTCCAAAATATTTCATAAACTCTCATTGGTAAAATCCATACAACGTAGTCATATGTTTCACCTAAAACTTTTAACAATGTAGAGTTACCTGAGTTTTAAGTCATACCATTTACTTGTATGTAAAATAAATGCTATAGACAATTTTCTGTGGATGTCCAAAATATTTCATAAACTCTCATTGGTAAAATCCATACAACGTAGTCATATGTTTCACCTAAAACTTTTAACAATGTAGAGTTATCTGAGTTTTAAGTCATACCATTTACTTGAATGTAAAATAAATGCTATAGACAATTTTCTGTGGGTGTCCAAAATATTTCATAAACTCTCATTGGTAAAATCCATACAACGTAATCATATGTTTCACCTAAAACTTTTAACAATGTAGAGTAGTAACAAAGCTTATTATGTCACATAATTTTTGGAGTGTTCGGCGTTGCCGGACAACAAACATAAACCTTTTATATTTAGGTAATATTTACGCTCCAGTTATGTGCCACCTCGTTTGCGACGTGGATATGGACGTGGTTGGACCGTTTTTAGGTGGCACGTGTCAGCCAATATGTCTAAAGTTAAAAAGATATAACTCTGAGTGAACCATTCACAATTATTAATATAGGCCCTTGCTTTGTATAAATATAGCCATAAAATAATGCACTAAAATATGTCGCAACACAGTATTGATCATTGCACAAACTCTATTTAAATATAATTATATATTTCGGATATATACTACAACGAAAAAACTCTATCTTTTTTAGAGTCAGACTAATTACGCCCCCTATCTTAATTAATACGTAACAGTCTCGAATCCTGAGATTTTTAGCCTACAGGATTCGTTCTCGCGTGACAAAAAGAATAAATTATCCAATCCACTGGAAGTTTTTGGCTTACTATCTTGCTGGCCTGGATTGAATAACTTCTTCGATAATTTGAGTTGCCCCAAATTACCGGTACCCCCCTTTTTATTTACGACTTCCAGAAACTGTATTTATGATTACCCTATTTCTCAGGGAGAACACGAATTTACTTTACTTTTGAATTTTAATCTCGCTGGTGTGTCCTTAGGAATACCTTTTTGATACAATATATTTTACCCTTTTTTATAATCACAAACCTGAAAATATAGCATATATATGTGTGACCAATTCTAAATAAAACACAGATTTAGAGGAAAAATGAAAAAATTAATTCTTTTAATTAACTGAAATAAAACAACTGAAATAATCAACTTGACACAAGTCAACAAAATAAAATCAAACAATTTCTCTAATAAAACTAATGGATAATAACTAAATATTTCTCTTTTGAGCAGAAGGCAATTACTTATGAATTTCTTACAATTGATATATAGAAAACAAAAATTTCTATTATTTCTGAATTTAAATTATTTCATTTATTAAATTTATTTATTGAAAAGATTTTTATTCACACGTGATTTTGACATTTTATTTAATATATTCATTTAATTACACACAAAAAAAAATTATCTCAGGAAAATCAGTGAGACTCTAAAATCGGGCCAATTTTGCCCTTTAAAAAAGGAAATTTGGATTTTCTCAGACCTTGTCCGCCGTGTTGTCGATCGTGAGTCCTGAGATGCTGATGGTCCTCTGGTGTCTGGTTGGTTGAATTTCGATTAAAGTTGTCCTATAGTTTCTCCATGGAGTTCAGAAGGCTGGCTGGTTGTTCGAATCTATTCCCTTCTATCGCTCTCGCTGACGCTGTTTTAATACGTTGGCATTGTAACACTTAAACTTCTTCAAACTATTTTTTAAAAGAGACGTTCGGGCATAGTCACCCCTAGCACTTACTTTGAAAACTTTTTTAAGAGAGCCCCGTCGGGCATAATCACCCCTAGCAACTGTTTCCACCAATTTTTTAAGAGAGACCTGTCGGGCATAATCACCCCTAGCAACTGTTTCCTCCAATTTTTTAAGAGAGACCCGTCGGGCATAATCACCCCTATGAGATTTGTGCGGCTCTTTTTATAGCCAAAAACTATCGTATATCGATACCAATTTTTTTCCCTCACTGGACCGATACGATAGTTCCATTTATGATGTATTTCTATGCAATTTCTTGATTATTTTTGGTGTAGGTGGTTCTGTTATTTATTATTAATTTATTTGTTATGTTTACTGTTTTTAAATTGTCCTTTTTAATCACTTTGTTCTAATTAATCCTTTAATTTATTTTTGCTGTAAGTTGGTATCTTAACTCCGCCTCTAACTACGTCACTTATCCTTGAACATTTAAACCCTGCAACTTGCAACTGGCTGATGAAAAAATCTTCATTGTTTTCCTTTTAATTGTCTATAACACTTTTCCTAACAGTTTTTGCGTTTTCTCGTAACCGGTGTATTGTAGCTCTCGACCGCGGCAATTTCCCGCACTTCGAATGACATTTCTCGGACTATTCATTCGCCTTCAATAGCTTACGTAAGAATTTGCGTAATTTACAGTTTTTAATTCTTACACCTTTAAAGTTTTTTCTTTCAAACTTTGTAACTTTGTTTATTTCGTAATTTAAACGCACTAGCCGTGATAACACAATTCTACGACTTCTGGTAGTGATGTAATCCCGTGCATATTTTCACACCTTTGGGTTTGGGGTTTATTTATTAACTGATTTTCCTGAAATTTACACAATCTTTAGATATTAGGTTTTAAACTCTTTTTGCAAAATTTCCACTTCTTATCTTTTTTCCTTTTCATAATATAGCGTAAAAACCATAACTCTTTTGTTTTACTCAAATTTATATTTTTAATCATTAATTATAGCATAACTTTATTTATTTAATTACTTCTATACAATCCTTTTTTCAAAATTTATTTTTATTTACTTTTATTAGCTTTTATACTTAACCTTTTCTGCTAACTTTTTAAATATCAATTTTTTCCAAATTTTATCAAGAATACTTTCATCTTAAAATTACATTTTATTTTCAAAAATATCAAGGTTTGTTAATTTTTATTAATTTTGAAAAATTTTAAATTCTTCATTTAAATATGCCGTAACGTCTGTTAGTTAATATGAAATAACAGTACTAGATATGTATTGCATACGACTTGTATTACAACTACATATCCTTATACATTATTATTTCACATTTTCAAAATTCATAAAAAATGATTTTTCAATTCAAAATCCGCCGACATAGGAATTTACCGTTAGAACAAGTCGGTAAGATTTGACTTTGGACCATTTCATAGTTCAATCTCACCGACCGGCTATAAGCAGTAAAAAGTTCTACAAAACATCCAAACCTTGCATTGGGATTATTTTTTGATATTTTTCTTTTTTAACCAAAATATAACCCCATACAACGAATTTCCGTTGTAGCTCCCTCCTTATGTCAGCCACGTTGAAATATCTCAATATTTCATGAGTTATGACATAACATACGATACCCCATATTTAAACTCCCACAATCTTCAAAATTAATCTCACCTTGATCCCTGTTCTGCCTTTTCTGCTCCTAGATTTCTAACATAATACATGATACATCTTTATATTATACATTAATTCATGACATTTTATTTATAATATTAATTGATTGTTTTTAATTGTTTTTCTTATAATTATTCAGTTCACTTCACTTTTTCACACTATATTGGGACCTAACACTTTCCTGAGATAACTTGACATTATATAATCTCCATACCTTAACTTCTGGCTAATTTCGATTAATAACAAAGTTACCCCAGTCAAAACGTTTTAATTCTAATTTTAATTTTAACTAATTTACTGTTTTCCCTTAGTCAACTTACCCCTTTATTTTTTACTTATTTATTATTATTAAAAATTTTTTATTTTTTTTATTTTAAATTATTTACTTTTTCTAAATAAAAATTTTAGGTTTTTTCGTCTGAACTCGCTGGATCCAATGATGTAACACTTAATCTGGTCCTGATTTTAATTACAACTTTTCTCTGTTGTGATTTCGTATAATTGTCGACATTCCATTCCCTTTGTATTCCTGCGACCTTGTTCCGTTAGCCGACTGACAGTAGACATCCTAAGTCAATATTGTCTTCCTTGACCTAGTCAACACAACCTTGCTTCCGTTACTCATTGAATCTAAATATTATGTTTTTAATCTGCTTACGGTTTCATTCATTAGGGCTGGTTTCCCGTTCTGACATCAAACCTGTTTTTAGTATGCCTCTGGATACTCAATTTAGTCTTGCAGCATGTTAAATCCATTAACCTATTGTTTTTATTTATTATTCAGCTTGATTATACTATATCTTGGATTTTCTTATAACTATTAGTCATTTTCCTTTTAAACGTTGTATGCTTATATTTCTTTTTACATTTATACAGGGTTTTCATAATTCATGTCCTATCCTAAACACCTGTTTATTTTTACTTTATTTTTAACTTCATGCTCCATAATAAATTCGTAAATCCTTTATATCATATTTCCCTTTAATTTTATTATTATTTATATTTTTTACAATGAAAGTCTTACTACCTACTTTATTTACAATTTCAAATGGACCAGTATACAGTAAAAAGAGTTTTTGTGTTTCGTTTTTTCCCGTCTTGGCCAGAATTCTGGTGTTTTGTCTAACCAAGACACGATCTCCCACTCTTAGCATTACGAATCTCTTACCCCTATTTTGACGTGTAGCTCTATTCCTTCCCTTGTGCAAAATCCTTGCGAAACAATTTTGCTTTTTCTTCCTTGCCGTCTCCATCACCTGTGGTCCTTGATATTTCAGCCTGTGCCAAATATATTCTGGTTCTCTATCATTTTGTATTTCCTCTGGCGTATATCCTGTAATTTCGTGTGGCGTTGTATTCATCAGCTCCTCCATGTATGACACGTAGTTCCTCCAACTTGTCTGTGAATTATGGCAGAAAGTTCTCAGAATCCTGACGATTTCCCTGTTGACTCGTTCTGCCAGGTTCACCTGTGGGTGTCTGATTGGAATCAACCTATGCAGAACTCCTTGCTCTTCCATCCATTGATCCCAATGTCTTGAGGTGAATGCCCTGCCATAATCCGTTAACACACATTTTGGTTTCCCTACCTCCCTAAAATACTGAGTCAGCTTATCTATACTCGCCTGAGTAGTTGGATTCCTAACTGTATATAACTTTACATATTTAGAGAATATGTCAATAACGACCAAAATATATTGCACATTTCCTGTTGTTCTCGGCAGTGGTCCTAAGAAGTCTATCGCTACTAAGTCTAGTTTCCTATCGGTCACCATAGGTTTACTCTCACCTTGTAAATACTTCACTGTATACTTCGCCCTTTGACATATATCACAGTATTTTATAATTTCTAGTATTTTTCTAAATAAATCCTTACAGCTAAACATATTTTTCATCATGTAATATAATTTGTTCCTTCCCAGGTGTCCATAAGCCTTATGTATCTCCATTATTAATTCCGTTTCTATTTCTGATGGAATCACTAATTTCCATCGGTTTCTTCCATATTTATATAACAATTCATTTTCAATTCTGTAATTTCTATTATAATTATTTATATTACGTTTAATATTACTACATTCTAAATTTTCATTTTGTTTAAGTGCAAAGTTTTGTATTAAATATTGTAATCTTACATTTTTTCCTACTTCTATTTTATTAATTTTGATCCTTATTCTATCCGTGATGTCCCCAGAATCATACATTCTGCTCACTATATCACAGGGTATATTATCTTTCCCTGCACAATGCACTATTCTAGGATGATATTCTTGAATTGTTAGGATCCATCGCGTCATCCTACTATTCACCAACTTACAGGTGGTCAAAAATTTTAACGCTTTGTTGTCCGTAATGATGGTTAAAGGTGCTCCAAGTACTAGTGGTCTAAACTTCTTCAAACCATGCACAATTGCTAGCAATTCCAGCTCGCAGATTGAGTAATGTTTCTCATAAACTTTCAGTGTTCTGCTTACGAAACCAATTACTCTAACCTCTCCTTCCTGGTTGCGCTGATATAGCTGGCTAGCGATTGCTGTCGTGCTGGCATCAGTCTGAAGGAACGTTTCTTCTCCTTCCACCGGATGAGCTATCACCACTGACTCCAAAAACAAGTCCTTGACCGCCTGAAACGCTTGTTGCATTTCCTCACTCCACACCCATTTTCTTCCCTTTTGCAATAGGTGGTATAAAGGCTTAGTAGAAGTTGCGTATTTGGCTGTAAACCTGGAATAGTAATTTACGAATCCTAAAAATGACTGTAACTGCTTTACAGTAGTTGGAACTGGAAAATCACGAATAGCATTTAATTTTTCGGGATCTGTTCCTATTCCTTCTCTAGAAAAAACATAACCTAAAAATTTAACTTTTTCCTGGCAAAATAAAGTTTTCTTTGGATTAATGGTAAGGCCGCCATCTTGAAACTTTTGAAATATTTCTTCCAGATGTTGTAAGTGTTCTTCGAAGGTTTCTGACAAACATATCAAGTCGTCGACGTAGCTAAGAGTAAATTCTTCCACCTTGTGTCCTAGTGTCAAATCAACCGCTCTTACTAAAGCAGCCATTGAATTCTGTAACCCGAATGGAACTACTTTGAAGTTATATACTTTATTCTCAAAAAGGAATCCTGTAAATTGTTTTGACTCTTCTGACAGCGGTATTTGCCAAAAGCTCGAGGTTAGGTCAATTTTACTAATGTATTTTTTACTTCGACCCTTCCGGAGAATATCTTCCATTGGTGGTGCACTTTCATAATCGGGTACTATCAGCTGATTTAACTTTCGGGCATCCATGCACAGACGGATGGACGAGTCTGGCTTTACCACTACGACCATGGGGTTGATATATTGCGTTCGCGACCTTTCAATAATTCCATATTTTAACATGTGATCAATTTCTTCCCTTACTTGCTTTCTATAATTTAATGGAATTGGATAGTTCCTATTTACAAATGTTTTATCCGATCCTAATTTAAGCTCATGCTCATATTTATTGGACAAACCTGGAATTTCTGAAAAAATACTTTGGTATTTATTTATTAAATTTTGTAATTGTATTTCCTCTTGCGCTGTAAGAATAGTATTATGTGAATAATCGACCGAAACATTTATCTTGTTTACAACCCTTCTGTCAAAGTTCGGTTGTTTATTTATCGCTCGACCGTCTACTCTGGACTCTAAACTACTTTCTCTTTTCCTAACGGTATGAGCTGTACAACGTCTTAAATTTGTCTTCAGTTTCACGTGTGTTCTGTGATAATTCGGACTAAATTTAACACTATAATTTTGCTTGTTTTTATGCAAAGTACTCTTATTACTATTATTCAAATTGCTTTTATTATTTCTTCCTTTGTTTAATTTAATTTTATTACGCGATTTATTATTACTTATTGAATTTTTTACTTGTATGTGGAAATCTTCTTTGTAACGTAGATTTTCTTGTCTGTTCGTCGTGGTGTGTCGTCTTCGGGTTTCGTCAACATCGGTTGTGTCTTCTTCCTTAGAAATAGATAATTCTGGATTACAATTATCTGTTTCGTTTATTTTAGTGGATAGTGTTTTTAGTGATTTTGTGTTACAAGTGTGGTTTTTGGATCTAGTTTTATTTTCACGCGCGTCGATAGACATTCCAGGCAGTACCTTTATCCTACTCTGCATGTCCTTATTATTATATTTTTTATTTAATTGCTTATTCGTCGATTTATTTTTATTTAATTCCATATTCGTCGATTTATATTTATTTAATTTATTTTTCTTTTCCTCCTCCGATAAGTATCCCATTCCCTTGAATATCTTATCCCCTTCTTTATTAACTAAGACCCTGACCGACTCCTGCATACACTGTTCGGGATTGTCACGTTCTGGTAGTCTCATCCGGTTTTCTATCCACATTTCATCTCTCTCCCTCCCTCTTATCAAAGTTTGTTGATTTTTATTGTTAACCAACACTTTGTTATTTCCTGTATTTTTTAATATGCCTTCGGGTTGAATCCTTTTGTTCACATTTATCCCCTTAACATTATTTTTAAAATATACAGAATCCTTTTTAAAATTTTTTTCTTCTAATTGACTTTTTGTTTCTACTAATTTTTCATAATATATTATTACTTCCTCCTTTTCCACATACAGTTTTATATATCGCTCTTCCATATTAATTTTAGCTTTTAATTCGTACAATACATCACATCCTATTATTATTCTGGACCTTAAATTCTTTACAATTAATAATTTTAATTCAATTTCCACTTCTTTTATTTTAATTGATATCATAATCTGTTTATTTATTTTATATGGTTTACTTTTAACTGCAGTTACGATTTCCACCCCAGTTACAGGGAGTTCCAAAATTTCAAGCCCTTCTTTCTTTAACATTAAATATAATTCTTCACTAATTAGTGAAATTTCGGCTCCTGTATCTATTTCTACCATAACTACATTGTTTCCTAGATTTACGGGTATTTTAGGAGTTTCCTCAATCGGTTTTTCTTTTAAGAAATATTTTTTATCTTTTTCTAATAAATCCCCTCGTAAATCTAAATGCAATCCTCCGACACACAGTTTAGATGTTTCCTGCGGACTCGGGATTAGTTTTTCCTCTACAATTTGTTTTGTAGAGACCGAAGCGCCCCTATCTCGCACTCCGTAGTGGAAGCCGCCTTTCTCTTTCGTTATTTTCGAATTAAAATTAGAGTTCGTGGGTTGTTTGTAAACTGGTGGTTCAACATTATGACGCAGATTGTCTCCTGACGTTACATAACTCGATTGTTTACTTTTATTTTCTGGTTGATTTTCCCTAGAATCACATCTATTTTTAATTTTTGACTCGAATGTTAACGATTGACTTTTATTATTTTGTTTACTCCCTCCTAAACTATTAGTAGAGTCGTAAACGCGATAATTTGGTTTCTTGCTTCCTCCTATTTTATTATTTTTATTATAATGAACGGTTTGTTCATATTCTAAATTTTCTTTATTAATTTTTTCATTGTTTGTTAAATTCCTACTTTGTTTATTATTTATTATTTTATCCGCAGCCTTAGTGTAATCCGATGGTCTATTAGGTGTCAAAAAGGCCTCTTTTATCCATTTAAATTCCTAGGCGAGTTAGGATGGTTTTTTGATGGACCAGGTTTCGAAAGGTTTGGAGGTCGAGGTTTATTTTGGGTGTCACCATAGGATCTCTGGTTAGGGTTATTAGGAAAGGTTTTGGTTTGCCTATTATCCCTCTCCGGATTGGAATTCCAGTTTCCCCTACGCGATTCTTCCATCGTATCGACACTAGTTAAAAACGTAAGTGCTTCTTGAATATTTTCCATGGGTTTCCCCATACTAGTCATTCTAATATTCTCCCTAAAATGCTGCATGATCGTGAAAATTAAATATTTTTCCGGGATAGGTGGTTCTAAATCACTGGCTTTATTTATCAGTAAACAAAAATATTCGGCTTTGGTCATACTTCCGTTTTCAAAAAATTTCCCATATTCAATTTTATTTCGAACAATTTTTTGAGATTGCAGGTTCCAATAGTGATCTACAAACAGTTTCTTAAAATCACTATAACCCATATCCGCGGTTTTCACAACATTCCACCATAACTCAGCATTTGATCTTAAATGTCGTTCCACAACCTTTAACTTTTCCTTATCTTCCATTCCCACTTGAATTTCTTCTAACAAATTTTCTATCTGCCTAATAAACTGCATGGGCCTTTCCTTAGGATTACCCCAAAACTCAACTTTTACATTTTCATTATCTATTCTATTTATTATTATATCTCTGCTACTAATTCCCCCTAAATTTATTTCCCCTACTTTTTTATCAATAATTCTAACTTTATTTTCCAACAATTTATTATCTTTTTCCAATTTATCTACTTTAGAATTTACTACTTTACTATTTTCCGCTAATGATTCTATTTTACCATTAACTTCTCTAAACTCCCCCTCCACTTCAGCTTTAAAAACCTCTTGTTGAGCCGCATTATTAGCTACTTCTAATTCTATTCCCTGAACTCTCCCTTCTATTTTATTCCAGAGTGCCCTTCTTTCTTCTCTTTCCTTCTCCCTTTCTCTGCTCTCCTTCTCCCTCCATTCCTTATCTCTCTTATCCCTTAATTCATTTTCCTTTTCTCTTAACGCCCTTTCTTCTTTATCTCTCTTCTCCCTTATTTCATTTTCCTTTTCTCTTAACGCCCTTTCTTCTAGCCTTTCTTTTTCTCTTAACGCCCTTTCCTCTTGCCTTTCTTTTTCTCTTAACACCCTTTCTTCTTGTTTTTCTTTTTCTCTTAACGCCTTTTCATCTTTTTCTCTCTTTTCTAAGTAGGCCATTAACGATTTACCTTCTTGGGTCTTTTCCGCCATTTTGTTTTTATTTATTTATTTATTTAATATTAAAAATTTATTAATTATTTTTTAATTGATTCTATCTTTATTTAATTTATTTATTTTAATCTTTTTATTTTTTATACCCGAATTTAATTATTTAATTATTATTATTTTTTATTTACTTCACTCCCTCCCAAATTATACAACCAACACAGATCACCAGAATTTAAGGTATGTAGTATACTTATAAACTATACATTTTATATTAAGCATACACATGTAGGTAAAATATACTGTATCCGTATTCTTTGAAGCCTAGCCTAATTTTCCCAAACAGCAGCTACACTATACAATGCAAACAACCAGTCCGTATTACTTGTCAATAGCACGTACTAATCGCTTACCCTGTACTTTTTATAACTACTAATTTAAAAACAATTATTCGGGCCCCACGTTGGGCGCCATCTTCTTTCTACAACGAAAAAACTCTATCTTTTTTAGAGTCAGACTAATTACGCCCCCTATCTTAATTAATACTTAACAGTCTCGAATCCTGAGATTTTTAGCCTACAGGATTCGTTCTCGCGTGACAAAAAGAATAAATTATCCAATCCACTGGAAGTTTTTGGCTTACTATCTTGCTGGCCTGGATTGAATAACTTCTTCGATAATTTGAGTTGCCCCAAATTACCGGTACCCCCCTTTTTATTTACGACTTCCAGAAACTGTATTTATGATTACCCTATTTCTCAGGGAGAACACGAATTTACTTTACTTTTGAATTTTAATCTCGCTGGTGTGTCCTTAGGAATACCTTTTTGATACAATATATTTTACCCTTTTTTATAATCACAAACCTGAAAATATAGCATATATATGTGTGACCAATTCTAAATAAAACACAGATTTAGAGGAAAAATGAAAAAATTAATTCTTTTAATTAACTGAAATAAAACAACTGAAATAATCAACTTGACACAAGTCAACAAAATAAAATCAAACAATTTCTCTAATAAAACTAATGGATAATAACTAAATATTTCTCTTTTGAGCAGAAGGCAATTACTTATGAATTTCTTACAATTGATATATAGAAAACAAAAATTTCTATTATTTCTGAATTTAAATTATTTCATTTATTAAATTTATTTATTGAAAAGATTTTTATTCACACGTGATTTTGACATTTTATTTAATATATTCATTTAATTACACACAAAAAAAAATTATCTCAGGAAAATCAGTGAGACTCTAAAATCGGGCCAATTTTGCCCTTTAAAAAAGGAAATTTGGATTTTCTCAGACCTTGTCCGCCGTGTTGTCGATCGTGAGTCCTGAGATGCTGATGGTCCTCTGGTGTCTGGTTGGTTGAATTTCGATTAAAGTTGTCCTATAGTTTCTCCATGGAGTTCAGAAGGCTGGCTGGTTGTTCGAATCTATTCCCTTCTATCGCTCTAGCTGACGCTGTTTTAATACGTTGGCATTGTAACACTTAAACTTCTTCAAACTATTTTTTAAAAGAGACGTTCGGGCATAGTCACCCCTAGCACTTACTTTGAAAACTTTTTTAAGAGAGCCCCGTCGGGCATAATCACCCCTAGCAACTGTTTCCACCAATTTTTTAAGAGAGACCTGTCGGGCATAATCACCCCTAGCAACTGTTTCCTCCAATTTTTTAAGAGAGACCCGTCGGGCATAATCACCCCTATGAGATTTGTGCGCCTCTTTTTATAGCCAAAAACTATCGTATATCGATACCAATTTTTTTCCCTCACTGGACCGATACGATAGTTCCATTTATGATGTATTTCTATGCAATTTCTTGATTATTTTTGGTGTAGGTGGTTCTGTTATTTATTATTAATTTATTTGTTATGTTTACTGTTTTTAAATTGTCCTTTTTAATCACTTTGTTCTAATTAATCCTTTAATTTATTTTTGCTGTAAGTTGGTATCTTAACTCCGCCTCTAACTACGTCACTTATCCTTGAACATTTAAACCCTGCAACTTGCAACTGGCTGATGAAAAAATCTTCATTGTTTTCCTTTTAATTGTCTATAACACTTTTCCTAACAGTTTTTGCGTTTTCTCGTAACCGGTGTATTGTAGCTCTCGACCGCGGCAATTTCCCGCACTTCGAATGACATTTCTCGGACTATTCATTCGCCTTCAATAGCTTACGTAAGAATTTGCGTAATTTACAATTTTTAATTCTTACACCTTTAAAGTTTTTTCTTTCAAACTTTGTAACTTTGTTTATTTCGTAATTTAAACGCACTAGCCGTGATAACACAATTCTACGACTTCTGGTAGTGATGTAATCCCGTGCATATTTTCACACCTTTGGGTTTGGGGTTTATTTATTAACTGATTTTCCTGAAATTTACACAATCTTTAGATATTAGGTTTTAAACTCTTTTTGCAAAATTTCCACTTCTTATCTTTTTTCCTTTTCATAATATAGCGTAAAAACCATAACTCTTTTGTTTTACTCAAATTTATATTTTTAATCATTAATTATAGCATAACTTTATTTATTTAATTACTTCTATACAATCCTTTTTTCAAAATTTATTTTTATTTACTTTTATTAGCTTTTATACTTAACCTTTTCTGCTAACTTTTTAAATATCAATTTTTTCCAAATTTTATCAAGAATACTTTGATCTTAAAATTACATTTTATTTTCAAAAATATTAAGGTTTGTTAATTTTTATTAATTTTGAAAAATTTTAAATTCTTCATTTAAATATGCCGTAACGTCTGTTAGTTAATATGAAATAACAGTACTAGATATGTATTGCATACGACTTGTATTACAACTACATATCCTTATACATTATTATTTCACATTTTCAAAATTCATAAAAAATGATTTTTCAATTCAAAATCCGCCGACATAGGAATTTACCGTTAGAACAAGTCGGTAAGATTTGACTTTGGACCATTTCATAGTTCAATCTCACCGACCGGCTATAAGCAGTAAAAAGTTCTACAAAACATCCAAACCTTGCATTGGGATTATTTTTTGATATTTTTCTTTTTTAACCAAAATATAACCCCATACAACGAATTTCCGTTGTAATACATTTCAATTTTTTATAATACTAGTATATGCTTATACATTCTGACATTAATATCGAGATATAATTTAATGAATAGTTGAATATGATCAACAAGATATATTATGTTTTCTGAAGTATAAAAAAGATAACGTTCCAAAATACATGTGTTACTCGTATTTGTATAACAACAGAAATAATTAAAATTGATAATAAGTAGATATAAAAAATTGGTAACATTGTTGGATCTGATTTCTCCAACTCAGCACAAATATCCCTCACGATATCAGTAGAAACGGCAAAAAAGAAAACCATTAATTAATTATGCTACTTTACTATAATAACATTTACCAACAACACAAAATCATGGAAATCGGTTTGTGTATATTTGATGCCTTCTCCACAATAATAATTTATCCTTTGTACAAGGATTACATTTATTAAAAATGATCGAACAACAAAATTACTTGTTTTAATTGGAAATCACACAAATGTTGATACGTTAAAATAAGTTACAGAAAAAAACTTTCTGATTTTTTAAATAAATAAAAACTGCCTCATAATATACGTGTCGTAATGTGTATAATTCTATTTGGTTTGTTCTCAATCAGTTTTACAATACGTTGTCTGAATACGTAAAACAAAAATAATTGAATTTCCTACGTTTACATTCATTTCAAGTATTCGGGTATTGTTTTTTACCAATATGTACAAAACTAAACGTTAGGTTTAACCACACATGACATGTGAAATGATTGAATAGTGTTTTGAAACACAATTAATTACTTGAAATGTACCTTTATTAATAAATTGCATAACCATTTTTATTCATTACTTTTTCATATTTATAAACCATACTAATTTTAACTGGTATAAAGAAAGAGCTGAGGATGATGACTTCGTCATTGAAACGTTGATTGGTTTTTGCGTTGCACAAATAAAGTTATTTTTTGAGGAAAATTTGTTTTCATTCCTTTGTTTATGAATAGAGAAGATTTCTAAATATGTGGTTTTAAAACACTACCATATATATATATATATATATATATATATATATATATATATATATATTACCAGCAGGGTGTAGGACTGTAAACGTTATAAAAATGTGGATTCTTTTTAAACAGTTAATATTAAGTATTTTTCTTTCCTAAAAATGATACCAATTCCCAACATAATACATTATATTTTATTAATTTGCATTACCACTTAATAGAAATATTAAGTGTTCAATTAAACGCACTCAGCGTAAATACAGCCGGATTAATTTTAAAAAAAAAAACCTATGGTTGAATAAAATTTAAATGATTTATTAAAAATAAAGATTAAAAAAATAATTGACCGTAATATTTTGATGTTCCATTATTTATACACCATTAAAATATAACTCTAAATTATGTTATTAATAAAAACATAAAGTTTAAACTATTTCATTATTGTATGTCTCACAAGAGCACATAATTTAGCAACAGCGTATGTGTAGATTTTAGAAGTGCACATATATACTAAAAAAAGAAAAGTTATAAAATGTTACCTTTTCTTAAATACACTAATAATTATTCTTTTATCCCATAATTGTCCAAACAGGTGGTAGCTTTATGTTTTAACAATAATTATAAAGTTCATAAGCTTCTAAAGATATCCTCAATTCACTTAATCCTGTTTAAACTTTAGTATTCTTATAGAGATAAATTTTTACCCTATATATATAATGCATTTTTTCCGACCTTCTGTTGAAACATATTGGAACAATTTGCAGTGATATTGTCTTTACTCTTTAATTTGTTATCATTAATATAGATATTTATGTAACTATATTTTTCAAATTATATGTGATTTTTTTGTAGTGTGGAAACTGCTTTCTGTTTCATAAATTAGAGGTACTTGGAGGCAGAAACAACCGTTCTGTACGTAGTTTAAACATTTATAATTTTTTGTAGGATTGAAACTTTTATTCACCATCTTAACTTCGCCATCAAACTATATTATTTTATATAGGAAGTTGGATACGTGATGCATTATTTTCAGAAAGAACAACGGTTAAATTATTTTTTTGATAAATGCTTTCGTTTTTGAGTTTTAGGTACTCAAATTTTCAATGACAGAATAATCGCGCGAACAATAAAATGTAAGTAAAATGTGCCATTGATTTTTCATACGGAATAAATCCAAAAACTAACTTTAAACATAACTAATTCTAGTGATTATGATAATAATTAACAATATATAAAATGTTGCAAATTATATTACTTTATCAACTGATATTATCTATAAATTAAAAAAAAATTATTTTAAAATATAAATAAATATTTTCGGTCATACATTACTAATATAATAAAATATGAAATCATAACATTTTCTACAACATATTTATGTTCAATATGATTATCCTCGACATATTCGCAGTGTGCTAACATCAAGTAAATTACTGTTATAAAAGAAGGCATATTATAAATCAGTTGATAGTTTACATAAGCTGTTTGTATTACATTACAACAAGGAAACTTATTAATACTTCATTTTGCCTGTAAAATTGAGTTGTCGGTGCACTTCATGCTTCTTTTCTGGTGAACTTTTTATTATTAGAATCGTCGTTTATTTAATATTATCAAATGTTAAATTCTCAAATAATTTAGAATTAGTTTATGGAAACTGATACAGTGACTTTGTTGATGATGTATAGGTATCAATGTTACCCACTCGAGCGTGAGTGTAGAACCTTGATCTGTTCTAGAACGTTCTTTGGAATAACCCTTCTCCATTTTCTACCTTTTAATATAATTAGACAGGCAGTCTTCAGCCAAACCAGCAACATGTGAATAGAGTTGTTTTTAGAAGAATTTTTTCCTTGCTACTCAGTCCATTTTAAATACTACTATTCTGATGAATTGTAAACACAAACACTTTTATTTAATCATGTTAATTAATTATATATATTAGCTATCAGCTTTCTAGTTAATAATTTTTTTAAATAAAATATTATTCAGATGTCTTTTAAATTACAACTTCATTTTACTAAAACTTTGTTATTTTTCACTGCAAGATATAATTATGTGAATTATATGAACCATTATATACCAAATTGAATAATAAATATCAACATTTTGTCTCACATGTTTATCTTATATTTTTTTAAATATTATCATTATTACATCATATTATGAATTTCGTTGGAAACCTTTATTATATAAAGTTTGCTTAATGAAAAAAGTTGGACACGGTCTTTTTATTTGATTTGAATTACAACTCACGTCTACAGAATTGGTGGCAGATCGTGGTGTTTTCTTCCCACGTCATTTGGTTGGGATTTTGGCTAGAAGGATGTCTAGTCTCTTGTGTTTCTTTTGTATATATAGTTGCCGGGAATAAATCTTTTTGAGAGATTGAAGTGTCTTTTATTGAGGTCAGTTTTTAATTTAGTTGAGGCAGAAAAGGATTATTGTTTCTGTTGCATTTTTGCGCTGGTTTTGGCTGCTTTTTGGGATATTTGTTATTTTTTCAAACTTACTATTGATATTAAAGTTTTATTGGCGTCTTTTATACAGAGATAGGTCTTTCATACGCAACGAATTAGTTAAATAATAATAATCATAAACAATTGCACTACGACGAGTGCTAAACATGTATGTCATTCAGTTAAATACAAAATGCCTATCACATTTTCACCTTATGTAGTATTGTATGTCTTCGTTAACAATTGGAAGCCTAAACAATTAGCCTAAACTTCATAAACAATTAGATGGGGCTAATTATATCTACACTCACTCGCTTTGTTTTGGACTGTCTCTAGTCGAAAACACCCAATATTTTTTAAAATATTAATTTTCGTTAGATTGGGAAACTCATATAAAGGATTCATTATTTCTATACATTTAAAATAATTAATGTGGAAAAGTAAGATAATTTAAATTAATAATGTTAGCTGTCTATATCAGTGACTAAGCAATAAAGTGAAATGAATCATTGTAATTAATCTGTGTAAAAAATTAGGTATAATATATATTGGATAACTTAACTGAACAATTTTTAGTTAAACACATAATTTAACAACACAGAAAACTCTCTATAATTCATCTGACAAGCCTAATTAGGAATTTTCCAAGAAAAATCAAGCAAATTAAATTGTTTGAAAAAACCGCTATTTAAAAAAAAAAATTATTGGTAATTTGGTGAAACAAATTGCTAATTTTTCCTTTTTCTTTCCATGGAAATTCTTAATTTGGTTTAGAAAATTGTTAATTCCACATAACAGTCAAACACCTGCAATTAAGTGTCAATTCTTTTCTTTGTGCAATAAATATTTTACCACTTATGTTATTGAATTGTAACATCAGGTGTACATTTAATTATACTGTAATTTTATAAAACGTTTAATAAAAAGTCAACCATTAAAACACAGACAACACTTTATTAAAAGTGGAGTAGGCAGCATAATGACAATGTTGAAAAATAAACATTGCAAAATGTGTTAGCGGTTAAATGTTTAAAATTTGTCATTCTTATAGTAATGACAAAATGTTTTACGAATTGCCTGTCACTTTAGGAACTGTTTCTATTTGAAATACTTTGCAAGAGTAACAAATTTTTATCAATACAACCTAAATCTTCTGGTAATGATATTGTCCATTTTCCTTTGCTTCGAATATATGCAGGTAGCAGCACGCTATGGTAATAATTGTCACTTTACGAGGCTGTAGCTTGAAAGGCATTTGGAACACCCGAACTGCAAACTCAAGTTGCCAAATGCATTTTCAACCAACATCCGAGCTTGTGACAATCTCTCGTTAAATACCTGTCGATCATCATTAAGTAATACCTGAGAGTATTTTTTTAACAAAATGTTATGTAGTCCCAATGCCTCGTTTGCTACAAATACATATGACAAAACATAGGTTTCGTTCGGCAACGTTCTAGGTGTGGGTAAAATCAATAGGTTTTCCTGGACCAATTCGCCAAATTTCGAGTAGAACAGCACGCCTCCATCAGATATTCGGCCGTTCATATCTACCTTTATAAATTTCTTTTTTGTATTAACCAAAGTCAAAAAAACGATACTGAAAAGCCCATGGTCATTTTAATACAAAGGTCCCGAGTTTTTTCACTATAGGTACGTGTATACCGTCAATAGAGCCCGCGGTATTTCAAAATTGGTGTCGAATCGCGAATTCATGAGCAATGTCAATCCTTTCTGTGTAAAACTGACAAATAAAAACATAATACGTTAAAAGGGTTAAACGTTAAATTATTGTAAAAATGTACATAGGTGATTATTACATTTTATGTAGATGTAATGTTAGTTTAGCAGACAAATTTAAAAACGTCTGCCAGTGTTACACTCATTGTAATATTAAAATCAACCACTTGCTCTTAGATACCGTTCCACTAATTGAACAAATCACGGAGTGGACTAATCATGGAACGACTTCAGCTGGTATGCAATTCATCTGTGTCTTCGATTATCTCCACAACAGCATCTCGTCAAAACCTCAAAGTAAAACAGCTAGAACTCAAGGTATGATTGCTTAACAAAATGAGTTTCTACAAAAGGCATGTTCATATTTGAAACTCGATGAACCCTATATGAGTTTCACTACTTTTACTGCCATGCTAACTACTTTCATATAGGTAGTGAATAGGAGGAAATGGCGGACTGAACTAATAAGATAAGTAAGAAGGTATATGGAAAATATATTTAAAACATTTACTTTCATGAAGTCTCGTATAACATGAACAAGAGTTTCACACGTTTCAATTATAACTTCGCTGATAGTCTCAGGCGAAATGATGACAGAGAACTTCAAATCTTCAAAATTTCTTCCTATAGCTAAGTACCACAGGGCTAATGCTAATCTCACATTATCAGGTATGCATTCCCTCATGTTTGTGTTCTGCCATATTAAGAGTGATTCACAATAAATCATAATTGTATTAACGTCCTTTCTTTTATTCTGAAATAATTGTGAAAATCTTCCGCATCTGTCGATCTGATTTCCCTCAGCAGCCTCATATAATAATATTCTTCACGTTTTCTCAACCACTCTTTCATCCATCGATTTCGCTGAACTCTACAAATACTTCTAAAAGCCACTTTATCGCTACACAACCTTTTTTTTTTTTTTTTTTTTTTTTTTTTTTTTTTCGATTGTCCACATTTTCAAAAAACACAACGTCACGAAACTTCACATGGAAAGACACACTTTCGCTTGTCCGAATAGTGGATACAAACGCACTGAGCATATTTATTGACAATAATATTGACAGTGTAGGGTAAGGCAATGTTTATGGTTGTATCCTCAAGGAGTAAATTATAGTACTGACAATACTGATTTTGTCAATAATATTGATCGTGTAAGGCCCGCGTAAGGTCACTTCTCATCTCAACCTTCAGGCCGATCACATTTCCTCTAATAGGCCAATAATAACTGTTGAGTAGAGAAGGTGGTAGGTCAAAATTTATGTTAATTCTATTTACATGTTAGTTCTCAATTAGTGATTGAACGCTCTGATGATAATAACCAATTTTGTTCTAATACATATTATATTTTTAAGCTGGGTGAAGTTTTAGGTTACACCCATCTTTTCTTGAACACAGCTTATCCCTTGTTCCCCCAATGCATGGAAATGTACTTTAGGAGTTTAGAAGAATATTACTAAATAATAATTATTATAACTACTATTGATCATAGTTTTTTCCCTGTTATTGTGATTAGTAGAATTTAAGCTATTATTGTAAATTTCACTATAGTGTTATTTAAATATTGTATCAAATTAAGAGTCCTTTCAATATAATAACAGTTCTTTTTATAAAACTTTCTCAGCTTGATTACATACGAGTAATCTGTATACTATGTAGTATATTGATTTTATACTTTATTCCGTAATTTATAACATTATTTATTGTCTTGTATATAATATTGATGTATGAAAATCTTTGATTTCGTTAATTTTCTAGAATGGCTCTATTATTCTGTCATATATTTGAACATTAAAACAGAAATTTACAATAGAATAAAAACTCCCTAAGTTTCATAATCTCCTAACTTGGAGTTTTATTACGTATTATATTAACGAGTTCTTTGTTATACACTACAAGATATTACTTGTTCGTTCCTTTGGGTGACAAAGCGGTGCTTGGCTGCAGGAAACATTTTATAATTTACATAACAATGGGGGTCTTAGATTAAACTCTGATGGCAGGAGAAGCTCTGAGAATAAACAGTAGAAGGTTCAAATATCAAAATTTTAGTAGAGATAGTCGGGCTATCGCAAGATGCAAAACATAAAACCTTTTTTTTAAAATTTTTTAATGAGTATGTTTTCCTTATAATATTCAAGTAAAGCTATCCTAAAAAGAGTCCAGTTTTTGCATTTCTTACAATAAGTTATAAACAAATTTCTGAAAAGACCTGAGTGATACAAATAATTCTTACATTTTTTCTTACACCTTGTGTAATTTCAAACGATGATGTCAATGCTAATGATTTTATCATTTTGAAGTATTACGTCATAGCCTAAGGAACAGGAAGGGAATCTGTAAAACAAAGTAGTAATATACAACTGTAATGACAATGTATTAAAAGTAAAGTGAAACTCAAAAGACACCTCATAAATATGTGTCTGTATTTTGTAAGTGTAATTTTTACGATCCTTAAAATTATCGCATACTTTCTTTAAATTAAATATAAGATATATGTATAGTCAAGAATGTCTTTAATAAATTATACTTTTTCTAGAACCAAAAGAATTAATTTGGTCATGTACTTCTATAGTATATAATAATTTACGAATAAATCTTTGAAATGAAATAAGTAATTTATAAAATTAATAATTAGAGATTTAAACGAAATATTATTTTATATTTTTTTATATTATGCTTTTAAATCCATTTAATAAAAGTTAAATAAGTTTTAATGTAAAAAAATAATAACAATAATCCTAAAATATCTGTGTATAAACATAGATTGATTTTAATTTTGTAATAAACTTCGTTTTTTGTATATACGAATTAAACTAAAGTTTAATTACTCAGAACTTTATTTTCAATTGTAATGTACTTTAAATAAGTAGTGTAATAGTTCAAAGTATGGATTTAATGACGGTATGTCATATTTTTGGGAAATTGAACCGTAATAAATATGACTATATTTCTGATAAAATTTTAAATGTGTATAAAATTATAATACCAATATGATTATAAACAAATACCATTATTATACCACCTGTGTGATTGGACTTATTAAGTGTTCGCGTAAGTTTCATTTATATAAAATCTCTAGTCTTTATGGAATTTATTGTCGTTGTTGACTTATCATCTCTAGTCCGCTCAGTTCACAGTTACTCTCTAGAAGTGATCACTTTGTTCGAGCTACTTTGGGTTACTAAAGCGGTGTTTTGCTGCGAGGAGATTTTATAATTTTATTAATATTGAAGGTTGTATATTAAATTGAATAAGGAACGTTAAAATAACACAATGTATCTATATAGTTGTGAAGTTCGATTACGTTTGGCATCAAGGGATAAAACAAACTATTTTATTTTTAAGGTTTTCTTCTTTTTTCTCGTGTACCATTTCAGCCAGTAACACAGAGAGTCTTACTGTAGGTTTTAAAAATTTTCGGTAAAGAGAAGTGCCTGCCTATGTGGATAATTATTTATGAAATTTCATGTGGTGTACTTTTAACAATTAAATCGATGTAAATTAATTGACTTTTATATAAGTAGACGACATATAAAAACAATCACACAATAATTTTAACTGGAATAAGTAAGTATAAGAGGTGAATATGAGGCCCTAACAATAGTATTTAGGTCTAATAAGGCCATTTTAGTTAAAATTCAAAGACCTTAAAGTTATTAAAAATACCAGTTTAGAAAATATTATAACACCAAATTTTGCAGTTATAGAAACAAAATCAATTCAATTAGGATTGAATTAAGAGTGAATATCAATTCAACTATATTCACATTTTAAAACAACTCGTACAACCTGTGATATGATAAACTGTACTACGGATATATATAACAAAAGTCAAACAAACATGTCAAGAAATGCCTATTATCCTTATCCGAACTAATCTAGTACAATCTGATTTAAACTTAACTTCCAGTATTGAAACAGACATATCTAAGATAGGGTGTGTGTACAAAATATATTAAACTATATGACTTGTATTGTTGTACAAAATATATGATATATGCGTTTTATATTTTATTAAATACTGCTTTTTTGCAGTATAAACCGAATTTTAATAAAAGTAATGTCAAGCTTAAAAATGCCATCATGACTGGCGAAATACCCATCTCTGATAAACAAAGTACTGCTATGAACGTCTAAAAAGTTTTAAAAAAATAATTAATTTCATAAGGAAATAATTTAGAATTGTTCTTAACTGCAGTTAATAAGAGTATAACTCTATTTTGTTTAATAATTATTCCAAATCGATTAAAATACAATATAATCAAATGCATATACAGTCGTACAAATATTGAAGAAATATACCGGAAATTCTTTATGGTTTAGCAGTGGAAAGCGGTCCCAACTTTTTTAATTTTTAAATTCATCGGAATTTGACTTTCCTCCCTAAAAATAAATTTCTGTTTTTCCTTATTAACGTACGTTTTATTAAAAATATTTTTAATAAAAAAAATAGGACAAAAATTGACTACTGATTTTATTTGCACAATTTAAAATCAAAGAGTGAATGGGGAAATTGTTAATCTTGTTTCATAAAACTAAAAAACTCATGTAAAGGATTCATTGTTTGTTGTGTTAAATACATAAATTACTCTGAACATATATGCTACCTTTAAAAGTTCTCAGAAGATCAATTTACATGAATAAGTAAATCAAATTAATCTACATTATGGAAAACAAGGTTTTATATCTAGAGCAAGGCGTTTTTCCAATGTAACTTACATTATACAGCTTAAATACAATAAATTACTATATCCTTGTTTCATTTTAATCAGTAAGATAAATATGTTTTGTTAAACAACTTGATTTGTTTTTTGTTGTGAAACAAATTTGCCCTTCACGAGTATCAGGAGCTTTACATTCAAATACATACATATTAAACAAATTATGATTACATTCTGTATTGAAAGTACGTGTAGAGATCAAAATTGCATTTCGATCCTAAAATAATCTCACAACTTTACTTATTTATAAACAAGGAAACACCTGGTTTTTGTGCTTTATTCAACAGCTATAGTACTCATACTTTCGTAGCACGGGTACGAACATAAAGCGAGTATAATGTTCTTTCAACATTCTGTAGTTTATTCTCAGAGCTTGTCTTATCTTACAGTTTAACTACAACTTTTATAATTATACAATTTGTAAAATTTTCTCCTCAGCACAACACCGATTTAGTAATCAAAAGTTACACGCAAGTAATGCTCCTGGACTAGGTAACAGTAATATGGTAAGATTAGGTGTAATAAATATAGATAATTATGTAACAACCAGTGTTCTCATTTTGTTGTATCCATCTTTATCACTAAAACACAGTATTGGAATTATTATGTATGTAATAATGAAAACAAAACTAAATAACATTAACAAGATAATAATTGTTATTACGATTAAGATATCCATAAAATATTTCGTAATAAAAATTCCCAATTGATGTTACCGATACATGATTCTTCTTTTCTTGTCGCCTTTAAAATACAATAAAAGGACTAAACGAGGCAAATTTTAATAGAGGATAATGTTACGTTATTTCAGGTTCGAAAATACTACATGTTATTTTAATTTAAATAAATATGAGACACTTTGAAAAGAGGTAACATACAACATTAAGCAAGTAGATGACTTGTTAAAGATTAATAAAAGATTAAAAATATAATAATACTTGTCAAGTTTACCTGCTAAATTTTATTTCTTTATTAAATAAACTTTTTGCTCATTTGTATAACGTATAAGTATTTATACCTTTCATAGAATATAATAATTTTAATGACATCCTTATTTATGAAATATTGGACACTAATGTACTTATATTTTAAATCAACTTTTAATAAAAAAAAATGTATGAGTTTTACAGAATAACAAATTATTATAACTCATTTTCACGTGAATTAACTTTTAATTCTATAACCTAAACTGTCAATTTTTACACATGTCTTGCAAATTAATGGAATCAAAATATTATATAAAATGTAATCTAAAGTTATGATAGCCTTTGTAATGAAACGTGTTGATGAATTTAATATTCTGAGGGTGAATTCCGAGACTTAAGAAACACTGCAATATGTTCCTGTTTTATGGTTCTATAAAAGGGACTTCCTCTTTCTCCCCCTACAACACTTAAATGGAATGATGGTGTGGAATAATTGGACACTTCGTCTAAGCAAGAGACGCAATAATTAGGACACGAGTAAACCTGGAGAAGGTTTCAAAATTATATTCCCACTCAAATTGTAAAGCTATTTATTTGCATACAAATTCAATGCTTTCTTACTATAGCCTTAACAATGCTTTGCTGTAATATGACAACACCATGTGGCCTATTAATTGTTATTTCTATATTTGTTGTAGAGATCATTACTGATTTTATTTTTATCTTTGCAGATCCAAAGAACATATTAATCGATTAAAATGAACTACCACCTTCATTGAGTTTTTTTCCCGTAGATTGGTGCTAATGTCATTTATTTATTCAATAATATTCAAATTACCTGACTTCAAACTATATAAACTTGCGCTGAAATTATTTACGTAATTTTCTAATCGTTTCATTAGTTGTGAAATGTATTTTTATAGTAGGCTTGGATAACATTTTTAGTTCCTTAAATGAAACTTAATGTAAAACCGACACTTTCTGTATAATACCAGCATAAATAAAATGATTGTTCAAAACTGTACAATATTTTAATAAATTATGTCAAAAAGAAAAATGTATTTTTAAAAGTATCTACAAAAGTTGTAGATAATTAAAGAAAAATTTCAAACATTACACTTTACCAGACGATATATTTTCATATCAAACAACTTTCGACTGTATACAAAATAACCACCGGAGGGGAAAAATCATACAAAACAAAACTTTCATGATAAAAAATTATAATAGGATATCATATAAATTAAATAGACATTAACCGACATTTACACCTGTAGGTAAAATGCATTATTAAAACATACCAAGATGGCGATGTGGTCTAGTCTCTGCAATCAAAACTATTGAAAGACCCAGTAATGGCCTATCAACACTCTCTAATGCATGGAGTAACAAACGACTACACTACTGTGTGTAAAATATATAGGTAAATATACCAATTTGAAGATGCTATCTAGTATCTACAAACTAAACTATTAAACGATACTGTAACAGCAGCCACCATTCTCAACAGATCTTGGTTTCTGATATACTCCATAACGAGTACAACGAGTGTGCCCGATATCTCAGTCGGTATAGTCTCTGACTTAAAAATCTAGACTTCATTGGTTCGAATCCCACGTGGAAATAAAAAACAAGGATGTAGCGTCACAGAGCATGACATATCAGAGCGTAACGTGTAATGTGTAGCGGAGTTACATGATAGCCGACAACATTTCCGTGCAAAGTCGAGGATTGGATGTGGAAATGAAAGGGGCTAGTAAAGGGACGAGGCAAAGCCCCCCTATACCAATTTTCATGATCCTATTTAATGTTTATGGTTTCTCTCGTGTAATAACGATGAATGACATAGCAATTATTACTTTTTCGGTTGCTGATGTGATGAAACAAATGTCAAAAAATTTTACGATTTCCAAATTTACCCTATAATTACTACTATATATAGAGCGTTTTTTACATTTCGGTTCAATATTTAAATCATATCTTGGAATTGTATGGCATCAGAGGTTTCCTTTTCCAGTGACATAAGTCATACACGACCAATAGACTGCAACATATCCAGGCTTCAATTGTAATACCTGATCCAATAGAACTCAACTATGGAGTCCTCCATCTCCAATTTTGGTACCAGATACAATAATGAACTAAAGGATCATGTTAGAGTTGACAACTTAATATATCAAGCCGATGACACAGCTCTCAGTTTTAAACAACATAATTTAGGTGACTTGGAATTGAATGCATTTATACAAACAAATTTAGCTTTGCTAGAACGCAATCATGGAGTTACCCCATTAAAAATACATATTTGTTATATAGCTTGAAATTTAATCTGTTTGAATTCAAGCCCAGTATAATGCTTTGATGAGAAATTGAGTTGGGTGAGGATCACATGAACGAACTGTGTAAGAAACCCAGTTCAGTGATCTTCCTTTTGAGAGTGTTAGTACAGTAACAGTTTCCAGGCTGGCATAATTTGGACTTTTTTCTTGTCATTTGAATTGTAATCGCTCTATGGGGGTAACTCTAACAAGCAATCGACTAATATGCTATTAGGCTGCAGTAGAAGCAATAAAAATCAACTCGTTTGGGCTATAAAGATTTATTTTAGTTTGGGTATTTTAACCCTACCGGGCATGTACATCCATTACAAGTTCAAGAGTCAATAACTCAAACGTAGTTGTGCTTTATAGTAAATATTGGTTCTAATATATTAAAAGTAAAATGTTTATATTGACTTGTAAGTGTGTATTGTATTATTTATTTATATTGTATGCGATTTGTTGTACAGTATGTGTTTTGCTATATTATAAATTTTGAACGCTTGCTATACCGATTGTGTTTGTGCGGGAATAAATAGATTTGGTAAAGAATGACATGATAAAAAAAAATAACGCAACACGTTATGAATATAGGTGTAAAACCAGCCAAAGTTCCCTTGGGAGTATCAAGCCCACGTTTAATCAAGTAAACACAGAGATAGGGGTTTTATAACTATAGCATATATTGTATTGATAATTATTGATGTCCGGCAACGCCGCAATCCATAAATCCAGTGAAAATAATAGACACCACTTTCAAGATTGATTAATGTCTTAGGTAAACTATATGACGATGTTGTATGGATTTTATCAATGAGAGCTTAAGAAATGTTTTGTACATCAACAGAAAATTGTTTATTACATTTATTTACGTACATAGTAAAATTCATATGTTTTGAAACGCAGAAATGATTCAACCTCATATAGTGTGACTTGGAGGGTGTAAATTAATTAAATAATTTTACGTTTACTATTTACCCGTAGAAGATATAATGGATTCTAGGCACTTGTGTTACACTATTTCAGGAAAACTCCAGATGGGGTGCAGGGTGATAGAAAGACCGGAGATGCAGTGACAGAAAGAAAATCATTAAAATTAAACATTAAAAATTAAATTAAAATATAAGTAAGAAAGGTGCAAATTAAAAGGAAACCGGTGTATACAAAGTTAATAGTATATATTATGTTTTATGAAAAAATAATACAGTAAAAAAACCAATTTTAATGAAATATAAATGTTAAATATAAAAGTGGTATTTTGTTTCTTTTTATATATATATTTTTTAATTTGTTTATTTATTTTTTAAACAAAGAGTGCGATAATAAATATATTATTGTAATTAATAAAAATAATAGTTATAAAATAGTAATCTATGTTCTTTCGGTTGAGTTTCTTCAGAATTTTACATGAGTACATTTCTGATGATGGCGGCATTGCTCGCCGAAATGAGACATCTATGATTACCAAGGATTGATTAAACGGAAAATACAATCCATGAGTCCTTCGATGATCGATTAATCTCAAAAATTCGGATGTGTCCTCCAGATAATTTTTTTCCGTGCAGTTTCTAAGGACTTGGTAAACCGTAATAATTTTACAATACTAGAAGATTTACAAAACTACAAATTCAACCCAATGTACTGGAGATTGCATATCTGCAACCATGTAACGTAGAGTAGATTTGTGTCTGTCATAAAATGAAGTAAAATTCAGCATATTTTTTATCTCAAAATCTATAATTTTTAAGGTATAAAATAATATTACATTGAATAAATAAAATTTTCTATTTCTATTGAGGTTAATTTTTTAGTTTTTAGGTATAAAAATTACCCTCAAGCGAGACGTGATAGAAAAAAACTGTTATGAATAAATAACCTACGTTCCCATGAGATTATCAAGCCCACGTTAATAGATTGAACACAGATATGAGGGTCTTATAGCTGTAGCGTTTATTTATATCAGCTACATACCTTTTATTTAAAACAACCTAAAACATAAATTGAATCATATACATAGTTCAAACTTCCCACAAATCTTAGAATTTTAACTTCAAATCTGTCTAGCGGGCCTGACACAGAACAACCAGCTGTTTGATTCTAGTGCATACGCCTTCGCTACTACGGGGAATGACTCATCTCAAGTTGGTCTTGCTAATTAAATCAAGTACTGAGCTACACGTTTTTCCTGCTCTTTTGCAAATTTGTTTAAGTTTAAAATGTCCGGTGGAAAGTCTTTAAAATGAAAAACATAGGTTTATAATGCGATAATAGCTCATGTATGCGTGTTTTCGGCTAACAATCTTCGAAAATTCAAAATGAAAAGTCTCACTAACTTCGTGATGCCGTCATCGCTTCACAACACAATTTTAAAAACTACCTGTCTGTGATCCAGGTAATAAAAAGATCAAATTATTTTAGTATGTTAATTTCAATGAAAAGAAATATCTATAATCTGAGTTTGCTATTTTGTATGCATCTTGTATTTTGGGTTATGCTGTAATATTTTATCTATGTATTCTTTTCCTTCATTGATTAAAGTATGTTAAATAATTATTTTTGTTTCAATTTAAAAATTATAGTAAATCAAATTTATAGCCCAGCTTGAAATTTTTTTGCAATACAGCCTGATGTAAAATCTTTTTTGCAACGTAACTCTATGATACTTAAATTGTACAGAGCCTAACATGAAACTTAAACTTCAATTAAAAACACGAAACACTAAGTTTTTCTACTTTACTAATGCCTTTTGTTTGTTTTTTTTGTTTTTTATGCAGTTCTCACACTGGTCCAAGAAACAGACTACAGTTATCTCTCTATCTACAAAGTCTTAACTAATGCAGTGATGACGAACAAACATTTTTTTATATGTTCTGTCCTTGTGATTTACCAGGGACTTATAGACTTTTGTCAGATATATAGTTGAACATACACAAAAAATCATTTGTTACTTATAAGTAGTCTCCAGGCAAAATTAGATTTAATATTAAATTTACTTGGATGTGATAGCATGCATTTTTTGACCCTACGACCCCAAAGGGTTCTTTTCAAAATTCAATTATTTTTTGAGAGACGTCTCAAACAATAAATCTTTCATTTATTTAATTTTCTGTGTAATTGCATTTTCTTAAAATAAAATTCTAAAGATGTTTTCTGCTAAATTTTGTTTTTAGCTTATAAGATTATGTGATTTTTTTTTAGGGGTAAATTTACTTTAAATAATTATTGCAACTTTATGTAACGGGGAGGGTCAGTCAATTTTATATATATATATATATATATATATGTGTGTGCGTGTGTGTTTTTCACTCAGAGTTATATATTTTTATGTGGCACATAACTGGAGAATAAATATTACTTAAATATAAAAGATTTATGTTTGTTGTCCGGCAACGCCGAACACTCCAAAAAATATGTGACATAATATGCTTTGTTACTACTCTACATTGTTAAAAGTTTTAGGTGAAACATATGACTACGTTGTATGGATTTTACGAATGAGAGTTTATGAAATGTTTTGGACATCAACAGAAAATTGTCTATAGCATTTATTTTACATACAAGTAAATGGTATGACTTAAAACTCAGATATGCTTCGTCGGAGGATGTTAATTATTTAAAACTGTAAAAATAGTAAAGTACCCTGATGGTGCCCAAATAATTTGTTTAATAACAATAAATAGTTTTGATTTTACAAACTGAAAGTGTAGGAATATTGTTTAGAATAAAAGGCTAATGTTTGATGTCCGGCAACGCCGAACACTCCAAAAATTGTTTGGTAAAAATTATCTACACATAATCACACTGTTAAATGTTTTAGGTAAAACATATGATTATGTTGTATGGATTTTACCAATGAGAGATTATAAAATGTTTTGGAAATTCACAGAAAATTGTTTATTATATTTATTTTACATACAAAGTGAATTCCGTATGATTTGAAACTCAGAAATGCTTCAGCCATACCCCCTACTAACTATTGGAGGGTGTATATTAATTAAAACAGTAAAAATAGTTTTACATTCCTCTAAAAAATTAGACTTATTTGTATTACTCTATATTATGGGGTTAGGTAAGGTACCCTTATGGTGCATATATAATTTGTTTAATAACAGTGAATAGTTCTGATTTAACGAACTGAACTTTAAACCTGTAGGAAATTATATTTCAACTGACTTATTCTTTGAAGCCTAATAATTATTGAATTCTCATTCAGTACGTTAACTAATTTGACAAACTCCCATTCATACCTTTTACCATATCATCGATTTAATTTTATGTTAGCCAATATGGCCTACGCAATAAAAATTTTCATTTTATTTATAAATCAAATTTGGGGGGTAGTCGAAAAATGTTGATCTTTTGAATTGATATCAATTAATTAGTTTAAGACATCCTCAAAAAACACTTATATTATATACTTTGTACGTACAAAGTAAATAGTACCATTTGAAAATCAGAAGTCCATCTGAGTACACCCCGACCCGTACTCACTACAGTGATCCGATATAATTGATTTGAAACAGAAATATAATTTTAAATTTTCTCTAAAAAAGGAAACAATTTATTGGACCTAATTGTATTATATTATACGATCTGATTAGGTAGGTAAACTGATGGCTCCATTAACTTGAGTGGAGTTCTGATTTAAAAACTGAACAATTTGTAAGAAGTTATACATCAACTGACTATATCTTCAAACTTTAAACCATTACAACATTCGATACGATAACAACCAATTTGATAAATGCTGATTCATTACAATTACCATGTAATAAATTTAATTTGTATGTTAACCGATATGATCTATGCATTAACACTTTTTTCTTGTTTATTTTTTGGTACATAAAAATGTGGGGATAGCTGCAAATATTTGCTCATTTGTAGCTTCTCAGAAACCAAACAAAACATGATGGTCACCATTTTTGAACAGCTGGTTCGAGAGTTTTCCGGAAAAAAAATATATGGACTAATTTATTAAATACCTAATTTCTGAAAAATTGGTTCTGCTATGTAGTTCGTACTTTAGCGAAAGATGAAGATTATTAATTCAAAATCGTTTAGAAAATTAAATTAAAAAGATATTTACTGTTCTGGACTAATTAGCAAAAAACAAAATTTACCTTGACTATAGTCATTTAAATGGATGTTAAATCAATATCTCTTCGCCTGAAGACGGGTTTCTGACACAACCTAAGTAAATTTGTTAGGTTTAAATATATATATGTGTATATGTTTCATACACAGTGTCTATATTACATTTTCACTTTTTGATTTTCAGCTATAAACGACGTTTTTACTGACGATTCGGCCTACTTTTTATCGTGATTTAGGCGTTTAGAAGTGGGAAAGTTAGTGCAATTTATTTGACAATGACTCGTTTATATATATATATATATATATATATACAGCTACTAAATTTGAGCTTAGTTTTGTCCTATAACTAATTTCATGTTTCTGCATTAAAGACGGGGCGTGGGATATTCTAAAGCATTTATTTATGTTCAAATCATTCATTATTTACTTTGTATGTACAATAAATGCTACAAGTGTTTTTTGTTATGTCATAATGTAACTGGTATCAATTCAAAAAACACAATACTAAAACTACCCACAAATTTTGAGTTACCAAAAAATTAAAAAATTTAATGCAAAACACTATTGGCTAACACAATATAAAATCTGTGTGTACGGAAATTGTAATGAATCATAATTTACCAAATTCGTTATTATCGTAATTCATTTTGAAATAGATTAAACTTTGAAGATACAGTAAGTTGATGTCTAACTACATATAACTTCATTTTGTTCAATCAGATAAACAAATTCACTCATGGTATACAAATCTATGGGCAGCCTATAATATAACCCCAAATTATACTTAACCAACCCCAATAGTATAATGTAATACAAATAAGTACTCTTTATTTTTTTTTCCTACAGCTTTGAAGATCAGTTTATTAAATCATAACTAATCACTGTTATTAAACAAATTATATGGGCACCATCAGGGTACTTTACCCTACCCCATAATATATTGTAATGCAAATAGGTCATCTTAATTGTTTCTTTTTTAGAGAAATGCAAAACTATTTTCACTGTTTTAATTAATATACACCCTTCAAGGCTCACTATAGTTAGTACTGGGTACGGCTGAAGTATTTCTGAGTTTCAAATCATACGGATTTCACTTTGTTCGTAAAATAAATGTAATAAACAATTTTCTGTCGATGTACAAAACATTTCATAAGCTCTCATTGGTAAAATCCATACAACATAGTCATATGTTTTACCTAAAACATTGAACAATTTGATTATTTATAGAATTATTAAATCACAATTTTTGGAGTGTTCGGCGTTGCCGGACATCAATCATTAACCTTTTATATTTAAACAGTACATATGCTACAGTTATAAGACTCTCACCTCTGTGTTACTTTACTGAGCGTGGGCCTGGTGCTCCTTCAAGGAACTTTGGCTGGTTTACACCTTTATTCATAACATTTTAGTTTATTTTTTTTTTATCACATCACTTTAATATATATTCATTAAATATATTCAATTATTCTCATCAATAATATTTATTAAACTATAAAAATATTCTTATACAGGGTGATTTTTATATCTAAGAACCGAACCTTAATAAAAATTGTAATACGTTTGTTACTAAACGCAATATTTTAATTTTATTTTATTCATTCTTTTTATTGGTCCCGTACTAACACAATCTTTGTAGCAAAGTTCTGCTATTCTTCCCTATCCCTCAACAAAGAGTTTACCTGCTCGGTACATGAAAACCATTCCGGAATCCTTATCCCATGCCAATAGAAGTACTAAAAGAAAGATGTTTTTTTAGTGAGTATGAATCTCACACTATTGGGAAGATCGTACGTCTCTTGAAGTTTTTCCTACGAAACTTAAAAACATGTGCAACTTCACATTATGCTTAGGAACTTAATTAATATTTATACTTGATATTAATTATTTTGTCTAACATAATTTACCACCTTCAACTAGAGTGTAATACTAAAAAGTTCATCTAAATGCAATTCCTAAAATTTGCTTTGTACAGCGTTTATTAAGTAAATGTATTTAAATAGTTGTTCACTAGTGTTCTGAAACTTGTTATTGTGTGTACTTTCACATTGTTGACGCCGGCTAAGTTCTAAGTAACTTCGTAGATTTTGTACCCTGTAACCAAAATCAAGAGTAAATTACATTAAAGCTACACCTCCTAGACGGTCGTATCTGATATACTCATAGATTGAATATTCAAATATCAATAAATCGGTCGCACAATGTGCAGGTGTTAGTGCAAAACTAAAACCCCCATATCATGTATAAAGAAATTTATAAATCTGAAATGACGAGAAGAGATGGGATGCGGGGTGACAGAATGACCGAGGATGCAATGAGGTCAAGACAACAGAAATAAAATCGTTAAAATAAAACTATAATCTATATTTTTATTAAAAGAAAGGTGTAAAGTATGTAAATTTATAAGTATATGTTTTGTGAAAAAAATAATAAACTAAAACGACTAATTTTATTCAAATTTATATATAAAACCTTTGGATTTATTTATAAATTATGGTCAGTTTTAAATATTTATGTCATGTTTTACCTCTGAAATTAAACATTAAAAATCATCCAAATTAAAAAAAAAAATCTCTTAATTTATCTCTCTTATGTTAACATACGAAAATGTTTTTTTTTACATATGATAAAAAATAACATCACTTCTGTGATTCATACAAAGCAATTTTGATGTTATGTGATTCTCGTATTCCCACCATAAATTATTTATAAAATATATATCCGTGTACACTAGTAATAATCGTCAATAAATCAATAAAGATAGATCTATAATACTTTTTGTAATGTTACATATATATTAACTGTAGTAATATCTAAGAATACGGATATGTATATTTTTTCTTCCGCCATGGACTTGGAAACAGAGAAAATCTATTTTCGGTAATAACCTATTACAATAACTTGTGTTATAATTTACTGCTGCATTATTCTTTAAAATAGTTTCTTAAGCATCAACATCAATCTTTAGTTATATTATATTAAGTGTAATCAAGTATTAGGTGTCAACGATATGCGATTTGTATTCGCATTGAAAAAAAAGTTATTATAAATAATGAACATGTAAAACACGCATGGAACACACATTTCGGATATAAATAGACAGGGCGCAATATCAGAGGTAACGCGCCGGAACATCCTTCCGGAACTTTTTTGAGTAAGTTGTAAAAAGTGGAATCTATCAGTAAGCGGTTGGGAACTCAACTGTTGGCTTTTCATAATTAATTTTGTATCTGACGAAAGCACCACGGCAGCCCCCACCACACTCTCATGCGTCAAACCTGAATGCCTGGTATTCATTCTCATTGTACTCTATTTCCGTTTACACTCGGAAACCTCCATTGGCGCTCGGCTATCTCCGTTAGACTTCGGTAGCCTTATCTTGCTTCACAGCATCTTACTTGTAGTGTTGGACTTTTGGTGCAGACTGCGTCTTTTAGAAACATTGTCGTTTACACGAGATATATCATTTCCTGTTATAGAAGTTTGGAGTTACTTTTTTTAATTTTTTTGTTTCATTCAAGATCAGTTTAATTTTTTAAAGAATGATTTGACAAACTATTTATACAATTTGTGTAAAAATCCTCGGTTTGTGTGTGTGTGTAAACAACATGTTAATTAAATGGAGTACCTTAGAGCGGAGTTAGATCTCTCGTGTAAAGGTCACTGGCGCGGTCAAAAGACTAGATGAACATCAAGTGACAAGGAGTCAGCGTAAAATCTCACAAAAAAATATTTTTTTATTTTGTTTTTCATATTTTTTGGTGACCACAATTTTGTAATGTATTGGTGGTCACTGGGAATAACGATGATTTTGAAACAATTTCCACAAGGGGTAAATAAAGCCGCCTGTTTCCTCCGGCTTGTAAAGTGCTCACGGGGAACGGCTTCCATATGACGGTTCCATTCCCATGAAAACTCAGAAGACACGTTTATTTTTATTCAGTTACAAGCGAGAAAAGCACAAAAGAAGATATGGCCCGATTGTTTAACTTTGGGAAATTTACATAATTCTCAATACTCAACTTATATGTCACGGTTGCAGATCTAATCTAGTTGGGCACATCCCTTGTCAGCGAGTATGTTGGCATAAGCAAACTTTTTTATTATGGCGTTGATGAATGAACATATTGTTTTGCATGTTCATTGGGTCTTGGCGATTGGGAACCACATGAAGACCGAAGTTTAAATTGTTGAATAGGGTTTGTTATGTCATTCCTCATGAAATATTGATGACATTTCAAGATAGCCGACATAAAAAGGGAGCTACAACGGAAATTAGTTGTATGGGATTATATTTTGGTCAAAAATGAGAAAAGTCAAAATTTAATCCTAATACAAGGTTTGGCTGATTTGTAAGCAACTTTGCTGCTCAGGGCAAGTCGGTGAAACTGACCTATGACTCGGTCTAAAGTCAACTTTCGCCTACCCGTTTTGAGAGTAAAATTGTATATCGGTAGATTTTTAATAAAAAAAATCGTATTTGATGAATTATGAAAATATGAAATAATAATGTTAAAGGATGTGTACTTGTAGTACAAGTTGTACGCAATACAGATCAGTTACGGTTATTTCATAAAAATCAACATGCGCTGCAGCAGATATAAATGAAGAATAATTTATTTTTTTTCAAAATTACTCAAAACCAAAAAACCTTGGTATTTCTGCGATTGGTAAATAATTCTAAGAATAAAAGATTTTGGGACAAATTTTGAAAAAGCCAATATTAAAAATTTAAGAGAAATGATATAGTTTGAAAGTAAAATAAAATGAAAATAAATGTAAATTTTGAGAATGTATTTATAGGATAATTAATAGAATAAAGTTTAACAAGTAATTAAAGTAAAAAATAAAAAGTTGAGTAAAATAGAAAAGATATGGTTTTCACACCTTTGTGTGGAAATGGATAAAGTTAAAAATTCTAAATTAAGAAAACCTATTTAAAATTAAGTATTTTAAAGAATCTGTAAGTCCCAGGGTGATCAGTAAATAATAACCCACCAAACGAAGAAGTGTGAAAATAACCAAGATCTGAGGGTCAGACAGAATCTTTGCTGCGGCCAGTGCGTTTATTATTGGAACTAAACAAAATGTTGAAGTTTCGGAACTCTAAAATGACAGGTGTGAAAAACAAAAACTGAAAAATACGCCAATTATTGCATAACTAATTGCAGGTGAATTTGCGGGCCGAAAAAAATTCTCGCGAAAGCTGACATGAAGACCTACAAAATGATGATAAATCAAAAATGATAACTCAATTAGGAAACCCGTTAGAAGAGAATAAAGAAGAAACAATAGGGAATATTACAGTAGCAAGTTTGAAGATGTAGAGTTCCAAACTCCAGGACTTCTTGACGTATAAAGGGGAGGAGTCAACGTACCAACCGACAGCAATAATAATGAAAATGATTAATTACAGGAAAACAATTAAAACAAAAGATTAGAGGACTTGGACCAATGAAATTCACTCATAGTTAAACAAACAAAACATTAGAACTAAAAATAACGCAAGAATTAAGAAAATAAAGAATTATCGTATTATCCCAGCGAGGGAAAGCAATTGGTTTGGGATTACTTTAGTTTTAGTCTATAAATACAGTTGCACCAGACTTCAGAGCTCTCTCTCTTTAAAAAAGTTGTTGAATAAGTGTAAGGGGTTACTATGCCCGAGCGTTCTCTCATTAAAAATTTCTTAAAACAAGTGTAAGGTGTTACTATGCCCGAAGCTATTTCGAAAAAATTATAAAAAAGTTAAAATGTTTAAGTATTAGTGCTAAAGATCAAACCATAAAGGAAATTAGTTGAAGCGAGAAGTAAAGAGGACCTATTTGTATTACATTATACTATTGGGTTTGGGTGAGTACAATTTGGGGTTATATTATGGTGGTGCCCATTAATATGTTTTACATGAGTGAATAGTTCTGATTTTACAAAATTAACTTATATGTAGCTAGATATCAACTTACTATATCTTCAAAGTTGATTCAATTTGAAAATGAATTACGATAACAACGAATTTGCCAAATTCTGATTCATTACAATTTCCATACACACAGATTTTATATTATGTTAGCCAATACTGTCTTGCATTAAACTTTTCAATTTTTTGGTAACTCAAAATTTTAGGGTTGTTGAATTGATACCAGTTACATTATGACATATCAAAAAACACTTGGAGCATTTAATGTACATACAAAGTAAATAAGGAATTATTTGAACATAAATAAATGCTTCAGAGTATTCCAAGCGCCGTCTTTGATGTAGAAACATGAAATTAGTCTTGGAAGACAAAAGTAAGCACAAATTTAGTAGATTTATATAAACGAGTCTTTGTCAAATAAATTGCACAAACTTTCCCACTTCTAAACGCCAAAACACGATAAAAAGTAATCGTCAACAAAAATGTCGTTTGAAGTTGAAAATCAAAAAGTGAAAATATAATATAGACACTGTCTGTGAAAGAGTATATATATATATATATATATATATATATATATATATATATTTAAACCTAACCAAAACTTACTTAGGTTGTGTCAGAAAGACGTCTTCAGAGTATGAGATATTGATTTAACATCCATTTATTGACTAAAGTCAATGTTAATTTTGTTTTTTGCTAATTATTCCAGAACAGTAAATATCTTTTACATTCAATTTTGAATTAATAATCTTCATATTTCGCTAAAGTACGAAATACATGGAATAACCAATTTTTCAGAAATTAGGTATTTAATAAATTAGCCCAAATTTTTTTTTCCGGAAAACACATGAACCATATGTTAAAAATGATTACCACCATGTTTTGTTTGGTTTCTGAGAAGCTACAAATGAGCAAATATTTGCAGCTATCCTAAAATTTTGTTGTACCAAAAAAAAAGAAAAAAGGAAACGTTCTAATGCATAGATCATATTGGTTAACATACAAATTAAATTGATTATATGGTAATTGTAATGAATCAGCATTTATCAAATTGGTTGTTATCGTAACGAATGTTGTAATGGTTTAAAGTTTGGAGATATAGTCAGTTGATGTATAACTTCTTACAGGTTGTTCAGTTTTTAAATCAGAACTATTCACTCAAGTTATTGGAGCCATCAGTTTACCTACCCAATCAGATTGTATAATATAATACAATTAGGTCCAATAAATTGTTTCCTTTTTTAGAGAAAATTTAAAATTATATTTTTGTTTCAAATCAATTATATCGGATCACTGTAGTGAGTACGGGTCGGGGTGTACTCAGATGGACTTCTGATTTTCAAATGGTACTATTTACTTTGTACGTACAAAGTATATAATATAAGTGTTTTTTGAGGATGTCTTAAACTATCTGGTATCAATTCAAAAGATCAACATTTTTCGACTGCCCCCAGATTTGATTTACAAATAAAATGAAAATTTTTATTGCATAGGTCATATTGGCTAACATAAATTTAAATCGATGATATGGTAAAAGTTATAAATGGGAGTTGGTCAAATTAGTTGTTGCCATACCGAATGAAAATTGAATTAAGCCTTAAAGATTAAGTTAGTTGAAATATAATTCCCTACAGGTTTAAAATTCAGTTAGTTAAAGTATTCACTGTTAATAAACAAATTATATATGGGCACCATAAGGGTACTTTACCCAACCCCATAATATAAGGTATTACAAACAGGTCAAAAATTTCGTTTTTTAGATAAATGTAAATCTATTTTGACAGTTAAATATAATTAAAATCCTCCAAGGACGGAGCTTGGCCTACTTTGAAGCATATCTGAGTTTCAAGTCATACCAATGTCTTCTATGTAAAATAAATGCTATAAAAAAATTTTCTGTGGATGTCCAAAACATTTCATAAGCTCTCATTGGTAAAATTCATACAAAGTAGTCATATGTTACATTTAAAACTTCGAACAATGTAGAGTAGTAACAAAGCTTATTATGTCATATCATTTTTGGAGTGTTCGGCGTTGCCGGACAACAAATATTAACGTTTTATATATAAACAATATTTACGCTCCAGTTATCTCTTTGTTCACTCTTTTAACGTGGATTTGGTGATCTCGTGGGAAGTTTTGCTACTTTATTATTAACGGTCTTTGGTTAGTTTTTCCTATTACGTCTCACGTGACCAACTCTTGGTCTTTTCAGTATATTAATAATAAATAGAAATATTGGTATAGGGCTTGGAGTGGGGGAACTGGGCTCACATACTTTGACTAGAGACGCTGAGCCGTGATTTTTTTTGTTAACAGTGATGCATTTTTGTTTGTTACTTCAATGTAAAGCAATGTAATAATTTATAAAATAAAAATTTAACTGCTTTAGCGGATAATATGAACTAATGAAGTACCTTTAAGTATTATTGGTTTTAAAATTGCATTTAATAAATTATAATTTGTTTTGCTTGTTTTTGTTTGTTTTGCTGGAATAACAACTACAACTACAAAAAACAATATAAAATTTTAGAGAGCCTAAAATAAATAAAATGGCAAAACAAATGTACATTGAGAACAGAATGTGTATGAATTGTACTACTTTTGAAAAATTAATGAAGGAGACAATTTTCTTCAATGAAAATGTAACCTGAGCAAATTAAAATCTAGTAAATATTATTATTACACCATTAATAGAATACTCGATTCATGAGTAGAAGGCATATAAAAGGATTGTTAAAAAGTTATTTTACTAAATACAATTTGAAAAAAAAAAAACATAAAAAACCTATAATGAAATTGTGTCGTATTTTAACCTAAATAGTCAGGTAGCAAATATTATTATTGTCTTTTATAAATAAAAAACAACACGAGAACTTCTTGGCTCTACTCTTAGAAAAAATATATAAAAGAAGAAATATTAATATTTTTACCTTGTCTTTCAATCACAAACTAATATAACTAACAAAGATTATACTGTTATCGCTAAACTAATCAACAGACAAAATAAACATAAAATATACTTACTCTTTTTACGAAACGTTTACAACAGATCCACAACACTAATGTCACTGTCACCTAAATTAACAACTATCTTTTCTGTCAGTTCGTCAATTAAAGGTTCTGTAGATAACTAATCATCTTAGACTGTTATGACATGTTTACACCTGGACGACCAATGCTCTCCAGTAATCAGACCTACTTTTTCTTTTACTAATCGTATGCAGTCGTCTGTTTTAAATGTAGTGTTGTTCAAAGCCACATAATCCTTAATTGTCGCCCAAATCATCTCGATTGGGTTTAAATCTGGATGATACGGGGGGAGTCTGAGCACACTGTGGCCGTGTTCTGTTAAGAGAGAGTCTATTTTATACATTTTAGTTGCACTTTTATTAAGTTTGATTAGTTGGAAAAGTCCGGTTTGAGCATTGTTTCATTATATAGAATGTTGTTTTGTATAAGCCATGAAATCATGTCACATTTTTTTTGTTGAGAAATTCGGTGCAGGGTTAAGTTCTTTATAATGATATGATGCGTATATCAACACTGATTTAGGAGGAAGATTCGGAATTAATTTTACATAGTTTTTATAATTCATAGCGTCATGGTAGTCGACACTCTTCTGCCCAGATTTAAAAATTAACAACGCGTCATTTATGAAATATTGTTCACACCCAGCATAGACAACTATTGCATATTGCCCTTTGGATATTGGACTATGAAGGCCAACTTTTGAGTTATCAGACCATGAAAGTGTTTTAGTGTACACATAGGTTTCATCCATATATACTATCATTCGGTTGTCTTTTCGATACTTTTGAAATGCTCTCAAATAGTTAAGCCTTTTATCTCTAATATCAGGTTTTTCAATTAAAATTTGTCTATTGTCATGGGATTTTCTCCACCTGAAACTCAGTTCTTTAATAACTTCCGTAAGAGCCCACTTCCCACCTATGGAATCTATCTTATCCCTCAAAACTGGTAGTAACGTTTTTAAAGTTGGACGTTGGCCATTTGTTACATGAAACTCATTTATAGTTCTTCGTACCACACACTTGTCACAACATGATCTCATTCTGTTTTTTTTCCTTGGGCGTTTTTTACGTGGGGTTGTCCATCTTCCACATTACTTTTACTTCCCCTAACAATTCGCTGGTCACTGCTGCGTGATGTTCCTGTGACATGAGCTACTCTTTCTTGAACCTTTTCTAATAGTATCGGCCCTTCCTCTGCTTCCTTCTTAAGGAATTTATAAATGTTACAGATAAGCTCTCTTGCCTGGCTATGAATAATTTTCTTTCCATCTATTTTATTTAAATTAGGATTTCTTTCCATATTACCTTTAAAGTGTAACAAATACAACAACTAATTACGTAAAGAAATATCACAAACATAAGTAGTTTAAACACATCCAGCGTAAGCACTTTATAATAGCACGTTTAAACTAGAAGCAACCGGTTTACGTCGTACAATGTGATGTGCCTAGTAGCACGGACAGAGTTAGACTGAAGCGCACGGATCCCCCACCACTGAACAATGGCAAGAAACCTGTTTGACAGATCCGGGTCCAAGTTAATGGAGCCATCAGTTTACTTACCCAATCAGATCATATAATATAATACAATTAGGTCCAAAGATAATAAAACACAATTTTTTATTTTGTACTATCCACTTTTTATTAGTCTAGCCGACCAATGGTTTCGCCTGCTAAGGCATTGACGAGGCTGTATTACAGACTGAAGAAAAAAGACAAAAAACCTTAAAACTAGAAGGTGGGAGCTAGGATACAAAAAATGGAAGGTTGGGGAAATACCCCTGGGAAATGACCATAGAAACAATACATAATGGGAAAACCAGTTGATTGTTCTAAGTACAAATTACTTTTAAAGGTTATACTAATGGAGAGTTATACAAATCTAACTGGTCATTTAAAACTAAATTAGTGTTACAGTATCTTATTCTTTTAATTTCTAAGCTCTCCAAATCATTCAATTTCCTACCTTTATTATCAAAATGTAATATTTTAAAATCTACACTCGAATTAAAATCAGACACTTGATGTATTCTTAAATGATTTGAAAAACTGGAATCTTCATATCCTAACCGCCAACTTCTTTCATGTTCACTTAATCTAGATTTAAAATTAGGTCCTGTTTGACCTACATAACATGAATTACATATTTTGCAAGTTATCTTATATACACCACTTCTCAAAATTTTGTTAATTTTATCTTTAGAATTATTTAAAATCTTACCTAAACTATTACTACAATAAAATGCCGGCCTACACTATGTTTCCCTAATTAAAATATTTCCAACTTTTTGGCTAACATTTCCTAGAGATAGTTAACTTTCCGCCATTTAGCGCTATTTTTAACTGAAGTTGGAAATGAAGGTTGGAAGTCCCCAACCTTCCGTTGTAGTGAGTACGGATCGTGGTATACTCAGAAGGACTTATACCTTATAACAACGGAAGAATAGTTGTTCCACAAGTGTTCGGAAACTTGTTATTATGTACATACCCACATTGTTGACGCGAGCTACGTTAGTTAGTGTAACTTGAATTTAAGTTGTTCTACATAAAGGTAGTTTATTAGGCTCTACTCCTAGAGTCGAACCTTTCCAAAATTTAGTTATTATTATATTCTTTTAAAACATAGTTATAATCCAAAAAACATTTCTTAGTGTTATTGAACAATGTATGTATTTCATCAGTGAGAAGTTTATAGTTCATCCTTGTGGTGTTTGCAAACACATTTCACAGAGTTACCGATAGATGGCGTTGAATATCGTTTCATCATAATGTTTTATTATTCTTGATGCAGTTCTTAATTTCAAAAAATAACAATGACTATATCATCAATACCGCCAGCCACATGAAGATTTATTCAGATTAGGATATAGATTATTCCACTGTGTCGTTGATTAGAACATGGACAATTATTTGTCAGACATACTCCAGATGTATAGGAGACTTTGAACCAAATTAATGAACGTTTGAAACAAAACTGGCAAATCAGGTTGACTGATTATGTTTATGTCGGATCACAAGTAGAATTTATATAGACGACATTATCCATTTCGGTGATTAGGTGGCAAGAAATAATTGTCAACCTACATTCAAACAAATCAACTTCTGTGATTCACAAAAAGCAATTTTTATTTAAGTTATGTAATTCTCGTATTCCCACCATAAATTATTTATAAAATATAGATCCGTGTTCACTATTTTAACAATTACACGCAGTACACATTCAGAATATTTTGACATTTATAGTTCTAGTAAACGTCTATAAATCAATAAAGATACAGTAAATTTAGCGTTAAAGTAATTAGTTTTATTTAAAATTAAATTAATTTCTTTTGATATTATATAACACGCTTAGAATTGTTAAGCAATAAAAAATGTCTAGATATATTTAACTAATAAAACATCTCCAAGTGTCTTAGTTACCGATATTAGGTTTTAAATAATAAAATATTTTTGTAAAGCATCATATTTTTGATAATAAAATTCTATAGTGTGTAATTGTAAATGGTGATATAAATTATTACAGCCAAAACGTGATGCTTGTTTTTACATAACACTATCATATCTATAAATTTATTTCATGTTTGTATGATACAAAGGAATATATTGTAATTGATCTTGATTTATTAGCTTTTAAATCAAGAAAATAACATACGTTAGTTATTCAAGAAAATTCAAATCGGCCTAATTATTACATTTAAAATTAATAAATGTCCTTAGATACCGAAAAACATACACAGATTTGAATGAAGGACTTGCATTATACTATTCATCAATCGTGGTTATTTTCTCAAAATTCTTTCAAATGGAGTATGGGTGTGATTTGTTACTTTAATTGTCGTTTACATTCACTAAAAATTAAACGGAGAACGGTATTTTCAAAGTTCGATTTGACATTTTCAACTTACCAGTTTTGGTGTATATAAAGAGCAATAAAAATCAATATGACATAGATTGTTATATTCCTTTAACAGGTTGTGGTACTTTAATTAGGACAGTTACAGTTAAATATAATTATGGCGCATGTAACTAATCTGAGTCTTCAGCAACAATTATGTATATTTTCATATAATTTTACTTAGTAATATAGATTATGAGTTTATTGTATACATTAAGCAACTATTGAGTTTCAAACAGTTGCCAATTAAGTAAAATTCACATATTTGTTGGAAGTATTAAATAAAAACAATTTCAGTAAATGTATTAAAAGAAGAAAGTAAATAAATTCCGTTGACTTTTACAAAGTTCAAATTCTTAACGTCACAACATAACAAAATACAAATTGAAAATAATTTCACAACTGGATAATCGAATATTAAGACGTTTAATATATATATATATATATATATATATATATAACGTTATTGCTTTCTTCAGATTATACAGCAACTTACCATTTCCTAAGTAAATTTCATTTGATTGATTTTAAAAGTAATTCTCTCCAATATCTGTAGTTATGATCTTGGGTCAACGATAAACATAGAAATGCGTTTATGTTTACTTAATAAAGTGCAATCATATTTCATGAATTTCCACAATGAAGTTATTTCTTTAAATACTCGAAATTGTCAAACGTTTTCAAAACTCTGTAATGATAATCTTAGTGTAAAAAGGCTTCTAAAATAAATAACTATAGGAATACAAAATTAAAAGAGTTAAAGAAATACCGTCAAACAATGTTTACAGTAGCATAAGTTTAATCATTTTAAAATCAACATTAGACTTCTTTAAGCTTACTTTACTGTATTTAGAAACACATTTTAACATTGAGACAGACGATTACGATTAGTTACCATATTTTGATCAATGTACTTGAATTTTATTTCAGACCTTTGTCCAGTTCATTTATGTTTATGAATATAAATTTGTGTCATTTCACGTTTTTCTACTTCATGTGAATAAATATTTATACGCATATCTATTAAAGATGCACAGGAGAGACGATAGCACATATTTTCGATATCAAATTGATTATTTTCCGTAAAACAAATTACTTTTTTTTAATGATCCAACTCTGTGACAAACAAAAGTTTAAGTGAAGAATACCTCCGAATATATTTAGTGATTCATGAAGTTGCGTACATGTTAGCCCTAATAGAATTCGTGCCCAAACTTCGGAATAACTTTGTAATAGCTTGTAAATCTGATCGTACGTGCAATCTTACATGTAAAGAAAATACATTTACTAACGTGACTTGTAATTACTTGTTGATAACGTATTTCAATTTGAAAATAAATATAATATTTGGATATCATACTTCAAAAACTAAAACCCATTACAATAAAAGTTCCCAAATTAGGAACTCAATAAAGCTGTAATTTATTTTTGAGGATAGTTTTATTAAGGACCTTCTCACTCAGACTGTTACCTAAATTTGTTAATTTAAATTTTAAAGACAAAAAATATCGATCACCAACGACAATGTGTTTTCTAATTAGGAAAACAAATATTGGAAACCGTATTCAATAATAGAATGTTACACAACTTGTCAAACGCACAGGAAAATTCTAAATTATAAAAACTCCATAGCATACATCCAACTTTTTAACGTTAAAAACAATACGAACGTAGTTGCTATTGAGTCTTTGATAGTTAATTAACAACACCCAACAATAAAAAGTTATTGAAAATCGACGCCAAATTATAAACAAGGGGAAAAAACACGAATCCCACAACTCTCTGTTTTACTAAGATTAAAATAACTAACATTTTTAGGAACTTTTATTTTTTTACAACTTACCTTCCAGTGGTGGAAGGCAAGCTACGTGTTCACTACGCTGTAATTCTACTGCCAAAAATTGAGTATTATCAGTTGTGCACAGGTAGGTAAGTGAGTGGAGAATAAATATTCAACCAATGTCAATTAAAAAAAAAAAAAAAATATATATATATATATATATATATATATATATATATATATATATAAACTCTACATGAGTAATAAAATACTTGACTGTAAAAATCCAAATACTTATTTTTAAACACAAATATATTTATAGGCCTAATGCAATATTTAGTTATGTGTTTGGGACTATTGACGAAAATATGATATTTTGCATTCGAACGACGATAAATACATTCTAGTAGTCACTTGAATTAGTTAATTACCATCTAAGTTTGTGACATTTTTAAGATAAGTAAATAGGATAATATTCACACATAGCTTAAGAGATAAGTGTTAAACACCAGTAAACTCTATTCAATATTTATGTCAACGTTAAAGTATATTAATTTGTGAATAAATAAAAGTATTCCATCAGGCTTCTTTTTTATATCATTATTATAATAAACATGTATCCTTTCTTATTATATAATAAACAAATATTGTAATAATATATTTTGTTAGGTAGAATAAAAATTGTTATCTAATTAATCGAAAATTGAAAGGAGTAAATGCTAACTTCAAGGTAAAACTTAAATCACTTTACGTTGAATTAAATGAAATAAAATTAGTTACGATATTATACGAATTGGACCATCCACGAATAAATAAAATTTACTATAATAAAGTGAGGTTTAGAGTTAAACATTTTTTTAAAACAACAAATGAGCCAAGAGTCACAGTTTAAATAAACTTCAAATTACAATCATTAAAGTTTTTGAATCCATTCATACTTTACAAGGAGAAAAAAGTCATTCAGAGAGACAAGTGTAGTTTGTTACCCAAACTTATTTCACTACTTTTAAACTGTTATTTAATACTTATATAAATGAATAGTTGAATTAAAATAAAAACTTTTGTTGTGTGTGAAATAATATCTAAAATAAAGTAAAAATAAAATGGTTAATGTGGTCCCGTACGACCACAATGTACAGTAAATATAAAAATGTTTTAATTGATTGAAAATCGGAGGACCAGTGCATTAACAATTAAGGAAGGAATGTCTATGATATCATATTATGAGGTAGTGCTTACCTCTGGTCAATGTTGGTGTGAGTTTCGATGTTTGTAAATGAGCATGACAAGAAACCGTCCATCTAGCAGGCATGTCGAGTACACAGTACAATTTATACTTACTATATACACTTAAAAAGTTCTTTAATAAAGAAATGTATGAAAGTCATAGGTCTGACTTGTACAGTTAGAAGTTAGTACTAACAGTTTACACAAAAGCACTGTTTGCGATGTACTGTAACAAAGAAATACAAGTGGCTTTTGATATATTTTGGTCAGATATCGATATGATTCAAACGTAGCGTTTTTATGTTGACTGATGAGATTGTGATGTAAAATAAATCAGTCACCATGGTGATGCGACCGTGATAAAAAATGAAGAGGTTTCTCGAAGTCAACCGTACAAGAAAACGAACAAAGCGGTTTCTGCACGACTTCTGCTTAATAGCTATAAAAAAATGAAGTGTAACGTGAACACTTGTTACACGAAAGTAGATTAGATTTAACAATAACTATCACTCGGCGTTGGTTAAGCGTTCCCAAGCGTTTGAAATGAAAAAAATAGAAGCGAACTGATTAATCTTAGGTAGCGACCAATGATAATGATGTTTGTGATGAAATTCCGTTTGTCTAATTAAGTTGCACTTGATCAGAGAAAAGTTGGAGTACGTTAATTGTATTCTGTTATGAATTACAGTTATAAGCTAAAGGAGGGTATTTTTAAAAGTACGGAATAAATATGTTTTATTAATTAATTTAACTTCCATTAGGTTTATTGTAATAGAAATGTCCTACATATTTGATGGACAATCAATTAGTTATGAGAATGTCAATATTTATTTGTACTGTGGGTAATTTATCCATGAATTAATACAATTTTATACTATTCTACTGTAGCTATTACAATAACGAAAAGGACATGGATTGAGATTAATGGTTCAATTAATTGAATCAATATATTTTGATCAAAATTAGGCCTATATTCCAAATGCATTTCAGACCGATGATTGCGTTGGGATATATATTTATTTTTAATTTTGCCTCCTGAGTGAGCTAGGCAAATCAAATATTTGATATTTTTTAATTGTATATAAAACTCACTTGACGAATAAATGTTAAAATTTAACGTTCGCTGACATTAGAATTTGAAGCGGCTAAATATTTAGTTCAGAAAACCGGGACTAGATTAGCGTTCTTGCTTCCAATTAACTAATGTCTTTTCAGTTTTTCAAAGACAGTGAACAACTCATTTTGTACTGTGGATTTGATAGTTATTTGTGTAGTTCTTTACATCATTAAACTAAAATATCATGATTGAGAATTATCAATAATTCATTGTCCCATTCACATAATATTTCATGATTAGGTTATAGTTGAAAATAATTTCATTTTTATAATTTTGTCAATTGTGTTATTAGAACCTCATAAAAACAAAATGATGTTTATTTACTTCAAAATGTATCACGATATTCCAACAAGCTTACAGACGTTCGTTATGTTGCTTTTTATCAAAAGACAACTCACTATAACAAATAATTGTTTTATTAAAATTACATATCTCGATATCGGAAGCCGACCTATCGTATTATTTCATGGAATACTCAATGTTTTAATCAACTATCATTCAATTGTGATATAACTACAGTTTTGTGGCATTCTCTACTAAAATGTATCAACGAACACACTCTAACAACGTTCCCAACCTATATTGCGAAGTGTGAGTGCACGTATTCTCTTGCATATAACTAAATACGGATACCTTGTAGTGGATACGTACCATACAAACACTCACACACCATAATAGTCTATACATATTCTCACTCATACTAATATATACACATCCCTACCACCAAGTTTAACATGATAAAAAGAAATACAACAATAAACAAAACTATTAAGAGATTAAGAGACCAAAGGATTCTTATGGTCAATGATAAACTTTATTTCACATTCAGAAGACGGTTAAGCGTAATATAATTTTTTTCAGATATAAGTTCGACAAACATAGATAAATGAAGGCCGGACATCAACTTTGTCAACAAAAATTGTCTTTGATAAATACTCCAATCAAAACACACATTTTGATCACGTTTTGTGTGTTTATAACCAGTTTATTTCATGACATTCCATTCAATAGTTACTACTATCACAATTTATATGTAATTTATTCATTTTTCTAGTTTCTTTCTCTCTCGTTCATTTATTTATTTCATAACATATTTATATTTGAAAACAATTTGTAATATGATAACCAAACAACTACGACACAAATATTCGTAAAACATACAATAAAACCACTTTTCAGTATTCATAAAATATTTTGCTTGACTGTACTCTCAAAAACTACACCTTTTTTCCCTTCACGACGAAATATCCAATTATTCCAGACCCTCTTTGTACTTCAGTATGAAAGTGGGTGAAAGAAACTTTATTGTTAGACAACAACCATTGTGAGATTATAATAAGATGAAAAAAAAATGTTCTTTTTTCTTTTGTATCATGGATTTAAAATCTTGTTTTGCAGTTAAAAATAATAACACTGCACAGTATTCAAATATATTAGTTGTAGTTGTTGGATTTAATAATTTGTATCCACTAATGATATCTTACCAAAAATTGTAAATTAATTTAGTTATATAACGAGTTAGTAGACTACTGTTAGGCTGTTGTTCATTTATTTTTTCGGCATCTAAAATTGTTTATGTTTTATATATTTATGTAGAATGCTATTTATTTTATATTGGTCATAGATCTAGTAAGTGTTATCTGAGGGAAAATAATAGTATAATATTAGTTTTTTTTAATGATATTTCGATTGATTGTTATTTTAAATATATACATGAAAACAAAACTCGATGCTTATAAATTACCCTATTTTGTCTAACATATTTGTGTCTGTGAAACGTCTCCCACTCATGTTCTATATAATTGATTCTTTACTCAAAGAGATATATTGTTTCCGAATTTCGAAGTTACAAATCCCCGAAATAAAAAAAAAAAAAAAAAAAAAACTATACACATCTTGATTTCGCCATTTAGTAAACATTTAATTTGATCCATTACCATTTGAAGAATTTACTTGAGTTTTGTTGTTGTATAAATATATATGATAACACCGTAACTTAGTATGGAAACCCTTTCAGATATAGTTTCTCTTTTGTTTGGACGATATAAAGACACAAAAGTCAACTAATTCTTTTGATTAAGTGTCTTTAATCACAGGGTGTTTCAAAAAAATATTCATATTTTAAAACTATTATTGTTTTTTACATACAAAAATTTTAGGTTTTCCCCTTAATAATATGTAGTGGTGTTTTTCTAATAAACAATATTTTGTCTATTAATAACATTTCAATAACATAACCAATATTGGATTGTTGGTACTTTCAAATAAATAATTGTGATAATGCATATCACTAACATTAAAATTATAGTAATAAATAAGTTAAAAGTAAAAACAAAAGTAATAATAAATTTATTATTGTAAAATAAAATAAAACATTTTAAGACAGTACTCATTCATTAACTACGTAGCAAGATTCAACATGGGTTTTTAAGGGTTTATATGGAGTTTCATTTGTAAGTTATTTATTTCTAATACACAGTAATTTAAATTATATTACTCAGTTTTATGAAATAGGAAATTAAAGATAAATGTTACGGTAGAACCAAATTCAACGAACGAACGTAAATAAGAAGTCTTAATAAATCGAATCAATAGAAAAAACCAAAATATTTAGAAAAAGATCAAAATCTTGATTACTTATCAATTTCAGGCTTATAAAGAGGTAGATGAACTTCAATGTGTATAATTGTTTAAGTGTGTTGCAATTTATTAAAATGTAACTACTTATGAACTTTGTATCTAATATATCTGTAATAATCAAAACAGTATAGACAAGTTTAGTGTATCTAAGTGGTCTTGACTTATAACCAAACGTGTCTTTATATGTCATGAGAAACTAAATAAACATGTACAACGAAACTTATATTTTTATAACTGAGTATTGTTTTGATATAAATTAACTTTTAATTGTGCTGTAGCTAATTACCGATTATACTAAATCTAAGTTGTATTGTATTTAATTAATTTTTCACTGGGTTTTGTTTAAGTAAAAATAATAGTAAAATTTGGAAGTTATTTTCACAACATTTAATTAGGATGCCGTCGAATTATTACTCACATAGTAAAAGAATAACATTAAGATACCACTAATAGGTTTCCTGTTGGCAAAACAAATTTAGATAATTCAAACATTGTCAAAAATTAGGATCAATAAATATACTTCAATATTTTGAATTACTATTGGTGTATCGATTGTCAATACAATTTTGTTTATTTATTGTAGTCTTAAACAGCTTTACAATAATTATAAAAAAAGTTTTAATTAATATTATCGTGTTTAAAGAGAACAACTTCATTCATTTTATTCAGTCAATGAAACATTACCTCTTAGCAGTTATGTAGGTAAACTTAATTATTATGTAATAATTTAATATTTATATTATTTTAATCTGTTATTTAAATATGTTCATAAGATATACAAACATTAAAATGATCTTGTCTATTTTGAGCTACATAATTTTGATAATTGGATATAATAATTGATTAAATACAAAATAAATTATATATCTATATAATTATTTTGTAAAGTATTTATTTCTTGTAGATAATTTTGTTAATTTTACAGAGTGTCCCTGGAGGAAACCAATATCCTTCATATTTGTACTTAATAATAATTAACAGGTTTCCTTCGACAAAATAATAAACAAAGATCTTGAAAAAAATATAAGTCGGGAAATACTGTGATAAGACAATTTGTTATTATTACCTTTTTTTTTTACCTTAAGGCTCTGCGGGAGTGAAATGAAATAATCAAATTGACACTAGCGTCAGGGCTTACGGATTTGTAAATAGCAACTCTATTGCTCGGCGGTCATTGCACAATGTAGTCCTAGTTACATTTCTAAATACTGTACGTGGATCAACTCGAGGTTTAGTAGAAATTAGGCTAGTCTACTACGCATGCGTGTAATCAACCCTCTCTTTCGCACTTATGCTTTGCCATTCTTTCTTGGAATTGGTCGTTGTTATATATTTTAAATGCTCTCTGAATTCCTCCATGGCTTTTAACTTTAAGTTACATTTGTTTTTACACACACTGCTCGGGGTTTGGAGCATTGTAGACTTAGTTGACTTCAAGTAGCCTCTAATCTAAAATTGATTAACACACTATGAATATTACATTTTTAAATGTCTCATGTTTACAGTAACAATTTCGTTCGTCCATTTTACGAAACCAGTTTTGCCACTTTAGCAATTTTTTTTAGAATAATTGAAATAACGTTTAACTATGGTTTAACTATGGTTTACGCATAGAATATTTTTGTTTATAACCAATTGTAAAGCATTACTTAATTTTTAACATTTATAGTTAATTACGATATTATTTGTGACAATAAAGGATGTGCATCTAAATAAATTGACCTTTTGAGAAAGAAATTATATACGGTACTGCTAATTATTTAATTTATGAACGATTGTAAAACAATAATAAGTTGAAAATATAGTTATTGACGTTAAAATAATACAATAATAATAAAAAATCATTGCCTTTGTCATCTCACATCCCCAAAACCAAATAAAAACAAATCAAAACTAATCGTAGCTTAAAATTTCTATTAGTTGTCAATTTAAAAAAAATGAATAATAACCATGGACGACGGCCATGAGAAAAAAGTTTTAAATTTCAATAAGGGTCAAAACTTGCTTATCTTGTACCATAAACACGTCCTCAACGTAAACCGTATTATTGTTAACATCATGGTTTCAATGACGGCGGTCAGGGTCAACTTTTAAATTTTGCAAAATTGTTCTAAATAAAATTCATAAATTCTATTATATAATATTGACAATTTAAAATTAATTTGTAACAATTAAAAAATCTTATATTGTTAACCATTACTATAACTACATAATTTACCTAATTATAATTTTATATTGTTAGAGCTCATTCTACATCCAACACTTACACGCTTTACATCCTCCTCAGGAGGCTGGCTGAAAGACTTACATTTGCAACATTATGGGTTGTGAACACTTGATGTTAGTGAGGGTAAGTGAATGCCACCATATATCGTCGGATGCCCGCGTATAACGATACAAATACCAGAGTATTTGTAGCCGCTTTCAGTCTTTATATAGGGCATATTTTTATCGAAATGATAGGTTTTTTTTTTTAAACATTTAAATCCAGATTCCATTTAAAAACTGGAACTGGTGTGCATTGCATCTTTTATTCCGTGTTTATTCTAATCTTAGTTTTTAACTTTTTATAACCGTTTATATTCCGATACAATAGATGCAAAAACAATGCACACGCGATTAGTTTCTACCGCGTTAATTCCTTTTAAGTTAGGTTCTTTAGTTTTTTTAAATCTTTTATAGGCGTTTATATTCCGATACACAAATCATGCAACCAGGGTTGCATGCGCGATTAGTTTCTACCGCGTTAATACATTTAATAAGTATTTTAACTTTTTAAATTGTTATGACCGGTCGCGATAATCAAAATTTTTATACTGTAGGTCGATATGTCAGGTCGGACAACCACGGGGGTTGACAACCGCGTAATATATGGTGGTATCCACATTCTCGTAGCTAAATAATGGTGGGACCGACCTATACACATACAGACACAACACACAACACACACTCTAATAAGAGTGGGTCTTTCAGTTGGTACACACAAGACTGAAATAAAACAACTTTCACAATCTGGTCTTTTGTGTTTTATTTATTAGACTTAAGTTTGACGTAAGATAAATTTATATTTTAAAATGAATGTACTGTAGTGATAGAATGTATAATATTTATAATGATGTAAACTTTAAAATATTGTAAATGCAATTGAATAATAAATGTCTTTTTAAAATGTAACCAGACTTATTTCTGAAACGTTTAACCTGGCATTGCATGCCAAAATATTAACTTGATAAGTATCTAAAAGGTGTTGCTTATATAAAAAAAGATATTTATAATTTACAAAAATTATCTTTAACGTAACAAATTATAAATTACAGAAATAGACAAATCATTACTAGATAAAACTTAAACCCCTAAAATTATTGCAGACTATACGATATCGTTATGTAAAACCTATCACAGTGTCTTGGTCATCTACTCTGACGTGCAATTTGTTGCATGCTGTTGGAATGATCTGTTTATTTCTGTAAAATAAATTTTATTATAAAACAGAATTCGTCTAAATTGGTAATTGTGTAAGACATCCTTAGACCTTGAATACTACGGTCAACTGTACAATAAAATGATCAACTGTACACAAACAAAAAGTGTAGATCCCGTTAAAACGCCTCGATACTGCTACACCCGTACACTCTGAGCCCTTGAGATAAACCTATGAAAAAATTATATCCAACCCGACATGAAATAAAAGGATAACATCCCGCTGGGCTACATGTCTGGCAATAACAATGAGGCCTCAACATTTGACACAAGTGTACATTAACAGTTGTAAGTAGCACTTTGTAAAATTATACACACTCCAAATTTTGTAAACATCCATTTTGGAAATTAAATTAGGAGGCCTATTTTCAGGACAAACTTGTAGTTACTGTAGCTCTCAGATATGAGTGGGTATATAAGAGCTCAAATTTAAGTTCCATCCTATTTGTCGTACTAAAATTATATATTTTGTCAACCCTCACGACTGATTTACCCAAACGGCAAACTTTTGAGATATTAGCGGTGTTTTGGATTAGTATATGAGGAAAATAGCATCCTCTCCTTCTCTGTATCTCTCACCCTTTCATTCTCTTAAGGTTTCTCTTACTCTCTCCCTATCTCACCATACTCTATAGCACTTTTAACCCTAAACTCGAAGTCGTTGTGAATATCGTCTTTATTTCATAACTAAAAAACGTTACAATTTATTTGCGGGGCAGTTTTCGTGTCGGCCTTGAATTACTCTCAACTCCCCTAAAGTCCTTTTATAATAAATCTTTTGAATTTTTATTTTTATTTAGTTATTTATTTTTAAAATATTTATTTTGATTGATTGAACATTACAATCTTAAACTACTGCTTAAATAAGTACTAGTAGTACACATGTGTAAAGAAACATGTGTTTAAAACTAAATCATAATATAGCTATATAAAGATTTTGTCTAAAACTTAAAAAGAATATCCATGTATTTAGTATTGGGACAAATTTTGTGGTTCTGCTGGCGTCTTATACCCAGTTCCGTGTCCAGTAGCTGTAATGCTTCCACGTTAATATGTTTAAGACGTGTCTTCACAGGTCACATTGTAAAATCCCTGATTATCTCTGCCACTTGTTTTAGATTTAAGTCCTAATGTAACTCATCGTTACGCTGATACTATCTTGCGTTAGTCTTTACAAGGATTATTATACTGTTTTGACTACGTTCCACCAACAGTCTTTGTAAAAACCCCCAAAGTTCTACTCTCCATGCGTCCTAATTAGACTCATAATCGTTATATAAAGTAGTCGCTTGTTGTAGAGGTTTAATTGCGATTTTCTACCAAATAAAAGTATTGACATTAAACGTACTTAAAGGTGAATCTGTTCTATTTTTTTCACGTGGTGTTTCCCATGTAAGTGTTTAAATGATTATCAATGTAAATTCCTAAATATTTAACAGCATATAGTTGTAGTATTTGATTATTATTATTTATATAAACACATGTCGCAAAGCAAAAGTAATATGCGTCGATTTTTGTTCATTGAGTTTAATTTTCCAGTCACGGATCCATGCCGATTCCTGATTAAGAGATCTTTTCAGTACCCCCCGCGCCTAAAAATCACTAAAAATCTGTTGAATGATGTACAAATTGATAGCTCCTTTTACACGATTTTTTACAAATTGTACGTTCAATGCCTTTAGACTTATTGGTAGTTTTTTTTTGTCAATTTCTTACAAAACACTAAATAAATAATTAAAACAAACGGAACAATATTAACATTGGTTTTAGTATAATTTAGGTTAGGTGTGAGTAATATCGAATTTCACAATTTATAAACGAAAATTTTAAAATAGGCAATACAATTATACCTAGTTAGTAAATCAGAATGAAAGCTAAATATTCTGAGATATTTAGGCCTATATGTTAATCTGTTAACGGAAAAATTGAGGAAAAACTTCCAAACACACTAGCCAAAAAAATCATTGTATATATATATATTTTTCAAATTGACGAAAAATTAAAAATAGTTAACGTTTTAGTAGGTTCAATTATTATTAAATTTAGTATTCACATTCATTAAATCTAATTCTAGTTCGTTCTCGGCTTCTTGTTACATAAAACGATACACATTTGATTTGATTCGCGAGATTGACTATAGAGGACTTTACTCCCCTAACTTTCTTCCTGATGTTTTCATGTTCCATCGCAACACCACAAATAAATGTTTTTGAAATGCACGTACAGAAACGTTACTATGAAACCCACAGTACAAAACTCTCTGTAAGGTTGAGCTCTGTGTGTCCACCACTTTGTATTATTTTATTTTATTTTCAAATTATAGCTTAACCGTAATATTTAGTTATTTTTACGATTTCCTACGATTCGGGGTCATTAATGTTCACAAAATTTGAACGAAATCGTAGGACCTATTTTGAGAAATGTTTTATAACAACCACATTGGCTGATTTGTTTGTTTTCTTAATCTACATATTTAAAGAGTTGGGCCGAGATAAACCCAAAAGACGTAATTATATTGTTCTTCACATTACTGGTTATATTTTTCTCAAAGTTGAACCACAATTTGCTGAATCTAGACCTTATGGTAAAACATAACCGTAAAACGTGAAAACAAGCCACGGTCATTGCAAAAAACGTCACAACTTCAACTTAAGTCGATGTCTCAAAAAATGTTTAAACCGATTTCGATTATTTTTTAAAAAAATATGTACGATTGTTACCAAAACCAATGAGCCAAATTGCATGTAGGTCAATATTACTGTTCACCAGTATATTACAAACTACAAAAAACAAAACAGTTCCTGAAAACCCTGAATTAAAAAAGACTATTCTTTAGGCACATTGGTTTGGGTCGTTACCCTTTACATTAATACTATATCACATTGGGAAAATTGAGTTATACAAACCTCTAAGACGCCACACACTTCGGTTTAACTTTTTCAGAGATAAGTTAATGAACGAAAATAAATATTTTTCTTCTTGTCGTTTTAGGCGAAATTTACCATCACCTTATAGCAAAATGGGAAAAAAAACCTAAAATATTGAACCTTAGTATTAGAGTTCTCTAATAGCGTCAGGATTGGTAGGGAACGAGTTGGTTAAGTGAGACAAGATAGGAAAGGTGATAGAGCGAGATCTAACCCAAGACCATATTAACTGTAGATCCAACTAGGTCACTGCTGATTACATAAGTGAGTCTCATTTGACGGAAAATCTATCGGTTATCGGAGCCTAAAAGAAAAAATGAACATAAAATAAAAACCTTTAGCACTCGAATTATTCTAGTGTTAAGATCGAAAAAGAACAATAGGTGGTTAGGAGAGACCTGATAGGAAAGATGAGAGATATTTAACCCAAGTCTACATGGAGGAAGTGTGAATCCAGCTATGTCCCTCGGGATTGTCAAGGCCGTACAATGAGCGCCTGAGGGCCCCTTTCTTAGAGATTAGCATCCAATTGTATGAGCTGTCCTCCCTCAACAACAAACCATTTTTTGTACATCCCGGGATTCATTGTGAAAATACAATACGAGTTTTGGGACGAATTTATTCACATAAAACAGCTCAATGGCAACTTTAATAGAAATCAGTAGGAAACTATGTAAAAGAATATAACAACTGTTTTAACATGTTGAATATGGCAGGAGTCTGAAAAGAATCATCAACCGAAATAATCATCGATAGAAATCCATTCCAGAATCCTGAAAACACCCTTTGAGCTGAGCAGTTGAGAAGACAAGAATCTCCAATATAACATCTAAGGTATTGTTTTGTAGAAATATTCTAATTTGGTAATGACATTATTAACTTATTTTTAATAAATTTCATTTTATTAAAATTAAGAATTTAATTAAATTAATTAAAAATTAACGTTATTTTAAATATAAACCGATCTCACAAGTGTCAAATCTTTTAAAATTAATATAAATTGCAAAAATAGATTATACAATAATATTTCAAGGAAAAATATATGCTGGTGCCTACTAAGGATTCATCAGTTGTTAGAGCACTGGTCGTAAAGCCAATGGTCCTGGGTTCAATACACACTCAATGACGTATATTTTTACTTGAAATATTATTGTATTAACAGCACCAGCTGATAAAAACATGAAACTGTTAAAATTATTAAACTAAAATCAATAAATTATACTTTTAATTTGAAGTTTCATATTTAAAACTTAGTAACTCTAAATATTTTAATTTCCAAAAGAAAGTGAAAAAAAAAATTATTTTATTATTTCATAAATTTTGAATAATTTAATTTTGACTATTTTTCTGATTTGACAATATTTAAATGAGTGTTTATGTTTGTTAGTATTAAGAAATTTATATATGCAGTACTACAAACAGGCTACAAAGTTCTCCAGATGGGCACGACTCCAGAAAAAGTTCTGAAGCTTATTAAAGGTAATAATTAGATTAATTAAAACAATTACTAGGAGAAGAAATTGCGACGTGGACAGCCAAATAGGCCGAAACAGCGTAATTTCTTGCGCGGCTTACTTTTTCAATATCCTGTCTCGTTTTAACTAGTTGAGCTAGTTGAAGGAAGTAGTCATGCGTGAGAAGATGTATAATTTGTTGGTGTATAATTAGAACAGATTTTTTCATACTCTTATTACCACATGCTGGCTCCAACTTTTACCCGCCTTAGAACAAGGTTGTTCAAATGATGGAACTGCAGGTTTTAATTTGCATCAGTGGAAAACCCACGTGTAGTACTTAAAAACTTTTTAATGATCCAAGCGGGGATTTATGGTTGTAGTTTTTATATAAACATTTCATGAAAGTGTCAACAAAATTTAAAACAATAAAGTGGCAGCATATGAAGCTGCAAATGGGTATTTTCAATTGTACAAAAACTTAGAGGAGAAAAAAAATCATTGTTTTCTTCCATTGAAAGTTAAAGAACTCCAAAAAAGATCTCGCAAACAGAACTTAATGAGTTATTGAAAGAAACAGCAACCATATTTTACGAAAATTGCATTACTTAATTCTTTGGAAAGCTAGCCCTAGAGAGCTGTTGTGGGCTAATTTAAGAATGTAACCCAATGGGAGAACTTTGAAAAAAGCTGGTCATTGTTTGAAAGCGTTTTGCCTCCCATTACGTCACTTTATGACATGTTCATTGAGTAGTGAAATCATACCTTACTGAAGAACGCTTTACTGAGTTAGCCAAGATTTAAATTATCAACAGAGCAGAGATGGTTATCTCTTTTCAAGAATTTTAAGAGATAATTATTCCTAATATAAGAAAAATCTGCGAGTTCGTACTATCCCATCCAGTATCCAATTCAGCTATTGAAAGAGTTTTTTTATCATCTTGAGGCACATCAGACTGTGTCAAACTCTCTTGATAATGCAAATGAGTTTGGCATTGTCAAGTATCGAAATGTATATAAAATATAATGAAGAACAAAGCACTGATACACAAGTTATCTTCTACTGACAAGTACAACTGGAGCAAACCATCAACCAATTGGAGCTTCTTATAAGCCAATTCTCTCACATATTAGTAGGTGTACTTTCTATCTATTAATTTCACCATGAAATTCCAAAATGTTATAATAATTACCAAAGAGAAAAAATCGTACTTCCATGGCAACAAAGTTTATTAACAATTAAAGAAAAATACATTGAATGATTTGTATCTTTTAAATGAAAATAAAAAAATAATAATTAAAAAAAGAAGAAAAATCCTTTATTTTATTTAAAACAATATTTTAACAACTGTGCAACTTCAAAACCGTTGTATTTGGTGTGCCAGTCTTTTACTTTAAAATATTAATACATTTCAATAACTACAAGGAAAACTTCATAGTGGTTCATCAGCTTCTGGGGTTTCGCTGATGTTTCATTTCCTAAAGTTTGGCACCTTACTTACGGGACACTCTTTTATATGTTCGCATTTATTTTGTGTGTGTGTGGGGGGGGGGGGGGTGTTTGTTAAAAACGCTCTGGAGGTTGCATTTTTGTCAGATTTTAGAAGTTCCAGGTACTTCTTCGGAAAATGCCCACCAAAATCCGAAACGCGTTATTCACAATGTGACCAACCCTAACCTAACAAACTTATTTCTCGCGCCTAATTTCACTTATAACCCTAATTTTGTGGCAAAATACAGACATTCACCGTATAAATACCAGAAATGTAAGCAATTTATTTTTGGGAAATCGATATTGGTTAGATGGGGACAGTGGAAATATTATATTATGTGGTAATACACTTCAAGTAAGGAATTATTAGTCAAAAGTTCACTGAAATAACATGAAAATACAAACATAATCAGAAAATAAATAAGAAATAATTGAATATTTTACAAATTTCCACTGTCCCTACGTAATTTTTGAAAAGTATTAAAAGCGTGATAAATATTAATTTCTCTCGGATAATTTCAACTGTAAACGTACTTTTTATAAAAATAATCATGTAAAAAAATATTTAGTGTGCATAATTACTTTGAACGTACCAAAAAAGTTATATTTTGTGCAGATTGTACCTCTCCAGCTAATGATGCCCAAATTTGATATAAAATAACAAAACCATAACAAACTAGTTAAAAGCATATATATATATATATATATATATATATATATATATATATATATATATATATATATATATATGGGTGAAGTAGAGTAACTGCAGTAGTTATGATTAAAAACATTTCAAGAAAATAGTGCTGAATATTATTATGTTGTGCTAGTACCATTTGAATTTTACTTTGCAGTCAAATTCAAAAGTTTGTCTTATAATAAATATGCAGATGTGAAATGGTTGTAATAGCCTACAACTTACAACTATTTGATGAGAATGTCCTTGGCAATACAAATTGCCTTGGAAAGACTTCACAATGTCTGTCGGACATTCTACAGATAGTAAACACATAAAGTAAACTGCAATAGTTAGGCCTACATCGGTATAGGGCCTACACAAGTTATAATGAAACACATCTTAATAACAGAACACCAACAGTGGAATAAGGCTTGTTAGCAGCGCTAGGAAATTGTAATGTCTGGACCTGTCCAACGCTGGTCTGTTATCAGAGTTATTGTATACAATAGTCATTAGAGGGAGATATTATTTTTATTTCTATAAATTGTGTTTTAAAGTCGCATCTAAAATAAGTCAACGTAACCAACTTTGTCCGTAAATATGACCTAAAATGAGCCCTTAGCTTGAGATACTAACTAGGAATTTATGACCATGACCGAAGTTATTTACTTAGGATGAGACCTTAACCAAGCCTAACCCTACACAGTGTTAAGGTGGTAAAGTGTGTGTATGTGTGTTTTTTTGCTATTTACCAACCGAAATACTGTTTCTATTTACGATTTTGCAATCCTAACATACTATTAACAACCGATTTACCATACAAAATATTATGTTGTCAACCAAATTACCAACCGATTTACGAATCAATACATTCGAATAGCAACCAATTACCGACCAAAATATCATGTTACCAAGCGATTTTAATATATCGGTGAGAACGTGTACAGTTGGCTACACGTACCAGGGATTTGTCCCTCATCTCTTGTGGGACCACGGAATTGAGACCCAACCTTCTGTTTTGCGGCAAAAGATCTTTAGGTCGACGCCGGTGAGGCCTCTGAAGGAGGCTTTCACAGCCCAGAACGGAAAAAAAACCTTCTGAAAACTTGTTTAATAGTAGTATATAATACACCCACTTGCGAGATATCCATTTTTTCCAAGGACAGGCCTGTCTTTGGTTCCCCTTTTTCCCACAGCCATTGCCATAATAATATAAATCGCCTGATTATTTTTACTACTTCTATGGGAACAATTACCGTGTAAGAGCTATGGAGCCAATTTACATTGTTTCTTCTCAAAGTAAGGAGGGAGGAAATATGGCACAATTGCAGTGTAAGTGCTATGGAACCAATTTGTATTGTTTCTTCCAAAAGTATGGAGGGGAGAAAATTTCCTACTCTTAGAACTAAATTTCAGATTAAATTAAACTCCCCGCTCGAGAATGTCATGCAAATTGACAGGATAAAAGAGGCTTTGGTTGGTTCACAAGTTGAAAAAAGGAACAAATTCAGATATTAATTATCTGTAGGGCTTTACGTTTACTAGTCTCAACTTTAAAACAAAGGAGCAGGGATATCGCTTCCGATATTTTATGGACGGTTTTCGGCGGACTAATTCAAAGCATCAGTAAGGCGGAAAAGAGTAGGGATAATTTCAAAGTTACTTACATCAGAGTGTTTCGAAGAAATAATTTGTGCCACAAAAACATAAACACACTGTAAGGCGTGCCATTGCGGTGTAGCTCCACAAGCCTTTACGAAGCAATTTCAAAACGCGAGGTGTGACGCTAAAAGGGGTAAATGACCTTTATTAAGTGGATTTTTACATTTTCAATGGGCATTGTGGTGAATGTGAACAATAAACAATAAAACACAGAAATCCCTACTACAAGTTTGGTACAATAACACACACACACAAATAAAATAAATAAAAATATTTATATGTCTTATGTTATAGTTCTCTGATGTACATTTTGGTAACCAAGTTACCATCAGCGGAAGGATTTGAAATAATACTAACAATATATGAAATCTTAAAATTTAAAATGCCATATTCTCCCCTCCACCCTACTTCCAGTGGTTCGGCCTATCAACGTAGAACCACGTCAATGACCGAGGTGAAAGCAGCTAACAGTACACATTCCTGTCCTTGGGAAACCCGTAGGTTGAATATGGCAATGACGGCAACAATTTTTTACAGATAACAATTTTATCTTAATACTCCTTTAAATATAAAACATAACATGTGCATAATAACAACCAAAATTTAGTTAATCAAAAAGCATGATATGACTTGATATTAAAAATTTTTAAACAAAAAAAAAAATAGATTTAAGATAACAATATATCTTAAAACTACTTCAATTTAAAACATAGATTGTGCATTAAAACAAAAAACTACCCCAATAACAAAAAATAACATGTACATTGAAACAAAAACTATAGTGAATCGAAAAAACCTCACATGACTTGAAGATTTACCGAGGTTTCAACAAAGATAATAAACTTCAATTATAAATAGGACCCTTCCTTATCTCAGTTAAGTAATAAGTCACTATCAGTTTTAACAATGAAAATGCTTTCATAGCTATTTAGCAACTTATTAGACATCAAGCTCTTAAGAGAGGTATCTGTTCAAACAATCCACGGATCATGCATGCCCACAATTGATACAAAACAACCTACCATTGCGGGAAGTGTGATGTACTGGATATTACGCATTGTATATTTTTTGCACACCTTTATTCTGTTACCAATACTTTTCTATGTAACCATCAAATTATGAAATAATTTTATTGACAATTATTTTTTTTTAGAAGTCCAGAATATGATTAACCTGTTAAAATGTTAGATGTTCCGGGTGGGGGGGGGGGAGGTAATATTTTTGATAAAGTTAGACTATATCTGGTTATGATTTTTGTAATCCATGTTGTTAATATTGACAAGTTTTCGCTATCTTCAGTTGCTTTATGGTAATTATATTTCTTAAATTGTTTTCCTGTGTACCTGTTATTTAACTTCTAATGAGCTACACTTATAGGTACTTTAATAACAAATAATTAAAAACAATTGAAACGTAATTACAATATGAAGGGAACAAATCATTAAAACCCGATTATAAAATATAAATACAATTTCTCACTAACTTCTTTAAAGGTCCGGACACATTATGGTGGCAATGTCTCAAAGAAGAAGTATTGGCTTCTTTAGGAAATGAAAAGCTTTGTCAACATTTATTCTGTTCCAACCCTGGGTTGCATTGATATTGGTTTTTCTTTTGTTTAAGAAATATATTTTCTTATGACAGTTTTATATTGTTATACAATTTGATTAAAAATAGAAGAGGATATATAAGAAGTATAACATTTAAATAATATAATAAAATTAATTATTCTACATTATATGAAATTAATATTTTCTTATATATATATATATATATATATATATATATATATATATATATGACTACTATTGTTTACTTTGTTTAGATATGCATAAATAATTCAGATATTTCAACCAAAGTTGAATTAATATGTATTCAGTGACTTACATTAAAGAACATTATTCGACAATGAATAATAGATTATTTAAACGTTATGACTAAAGCGTGTCACTTTATGTATATATATCTTTACGTTGTGTAATGTGTTTATGTGTTAAGATAATAATTTTGTGTGTGTAATTTATGTTAATGGCAATTAACAATCCTGAGAATGTCTCTAAGTCGAAATGGCCGTAGCTAGGTTGACGGTATTTTTATTTATTTTTAAAAGGATTAATATAAACAGAAAATATAAACAATAGTATATATATTTTACATAATAAACAGAACACAGCCACATTCTAACGCCAATGTCAAAATCCCTGGTGATGCAAAGGAAGAATAAACAAATTACAGCCCACATAAGTTTATAACGTTTGCTAAGTAACGTATTTTCATCAGCCGTAGTCGGTGCACCTCATTTCCATAACTTCTACAGCCTTTAGTAAAATATATAATACTTACAATAAGAAGTAAATAAATACAAAAATTCTTGATACACGTGAATATCAATTAAAATAACATAACAACAGGCAATAGCAATACGTAAAATTTAAGAAAAATAATAGAAATTCAATAACAAAGTCTTTTACTAAAGATGTGGAGTTATTGATGTGTTTAGAATTATTGACGTTTTCAATAGTGGTTATAGCTGTTACAAAATTTGTATAGTAACTAATGTCCTCTTGATACTGACGCTATTTTTTTACACCTAAAACAATGTTGGCACAAAGGAAAAATATGGATACAACTAATTTGTTTTTTATGTTTTAATTAATCTCATATACATTAAATAAAAAATATATAAACAAAAAATATTTTTGTGCAAAAGTGTACTACGAAAAATCGAATCTACACAATGAATATAACTAATGGTTGGATTTTAAATAATTATAAACTCCTGTAAACCCTGAATCGGTGTCACTGGCATTAAGATAAATCTTCTGTAAACCCTTGGATGCAGGTTCCTGTGGCGTAATTAAATCTCCGTAAAACTTGACCATGGATCACTAGAGCGGAATAAACCCTCCTTAAATATTAATGCGGTAGAATGACACAGACTGACGCAGACGGGCATATACAGTTCTGAGTAAAAAACAAGGACAATGACAGTTAAATACACTTGTATAAATATAACATAAATTAATTACATTATAATAAAATCTCGCACAAAAATGCAGATGTGTTTCGATATGAGTTGGATGTCAAGATGAGAATGTAGGAAGTATTAATTGCTCAATAAGATTTTAAGCTCACGAATCTTCCTTGATAGATTATTGTTAAAAAAACCTTTGGAATTAAGGTATACATGACAGTAATTTACTAAAACAAATACCATACATATATAACAAACCATATATCGGCAATTTACAACATCACAATATTCCCTGTACTCGATAACATGCATTGGTTAAAGATGTATTGATGAAAAGATGTAGAGCAATGGTTATTTTTTTTTTTTTAATATTAGATTAAATTGTATAATTTTTTTGGCCCAAATTTCCTCAGTTCACAAAGAAAGAATATAATTTAAAAGAAACAAATAAAAAAGTTATTATAAAATAAAGAAATTATATTTTTAAAAAGAAAAATAGATCTTGTATGAGTATGAGTTTGGGTATCCGTACACTGAAACGTTTAAGGTAATGCATTGTGAGATAAGAAAACGTAACAATCCTGACGGTCAATACAAGAAAAAATTATTCTACCAACTTTACTTTCAATAATAATTGAACTCGAGGATTGTTCTATCATCCTGTTAATTTTAATTATTTGTATTCTCGGTGTTTTGTAAAAAGTATCCTAATTTCTTAGGACAATTTGTGTTCTCTCTTTTTGGGAAATTATTACCAACCTGTCTTGTTTCTCCTAATTTATGTTCCTTTTTTTGTTTATCATATTTTGAACTAATAAATGCTTAAATTCGGTTCATAGTATCACTATTATTTTGGTAATTTATTACCCTTAAATTTTCTAGCTTTTACAACCCTTTAATTAACTTAAAAGTATTTTTATTGATTTGTTGTTTCAGTGTTAATGTTAGGTCAGGTACCTTTCACCAATCGGATAACGTTATGGCCACTGTTGAAATCTGCAGATCTTGTCGTATCCTCTAGGTTCAATCTAATATATTCTTCAAATGATTCACATCTTCAACTCACTGGTCCGATTCTTATTTGGTATCCAAAACCAAAATATGTCTTCTGGGTTTCGTCTTCGTTCCGTCCGTTCATGATATATTCAGGGTTGAAAGTCTCTCCTTTTTTCAATCTTTCTTTTCGACAAAACCACCTCCCATTTTATTAAAATTTATTATTCTCACTTTGGTCTTACTTATCACATATATTTACAATAATTATACATATATTTTACACATTATATTTTAAGTTATCCCATTTATTTATCGTTATTTTAATTTAACCCTGTCTCAATTGTATATTTTTTCAATACTCATTACTGTTTTTTAATGACACTTGTCATTTTATACATTATTAACAAGTCTATCGTTATCCATTATTAGATTTATCTTTTATTATCAGTTATCCCTTCTATAGGAACAAATACTCCTCTAAGAATGATTTTTAATTACCTTCTCTTCTACGAAACCCTTTATTATTACTTTTATTACTTTATGTCTATTTTCTATATCCTTGTTATTCTATCACCACTTGTATTTGGTTTTTGTATTTATTTTAAATTTACTTTTCTCTTATTTTGGAACTTTCCTGTCCATACATGTTAGTTTAGGATTTTACATGTCGTTAGCCTTGTATTAGAACACAAGCTTAGTGTGCCCTTAGCAACTAATTCTTACATCTAGCCTCTTACATTTATTTTTCGTTGTTTTTATATCATTTGAATAACTTCCTGCAACGTTGATTTTTATTCAGAGCGTTTCCACGTGTGTGCGTATGTCTAAGTGCCTATATGCATGTGAATGCGTGTTTATGGCAATTTTAATTTTGAAGGCAGGTAATTTATTTCTATAAAAAGTAAGAGCAGGAATCGATTAAATAAAATGAAAAATTGTTTTGATATTCTGTTTATTTATAACGTTATAAATAATACATAATAATAAAATTAATTCCACATATTATTAAAACGTAACCCAATAATATGTAATTGATTATATCTAATAAATACGAAATCATAGAAAACTTAACCTTAGTAACTAAGCATTTTAATCAAACTTTCCATTATTTCTGATCGTTTTTATTCTCCCCTTTGCCTCGTTTGATGATCCTCATCTCGTTTATAAAAACGGTCTTCTTAACTTTTAGCTATGTCCACACTCGTGCGCTTTCCCTTTCCCTTTCATCTTCAACATGACGCATGGTGGAGGGAACGTGAAGCTTGCAGAAAGGAATGCCTCTTCCCCCGTAAAATTCTCAGAATTCAATATCGCATGCCTTATTGAAAGTGAATCCATCACCTTTGGATCTTCTTCCCTCATTCCGTTCGTCTTTTTGTTTAAACTAGTAAAATGTCGCAGTCTTCGGATGAAATTTTAAATTTTATTGAAGAGTACAGACTGCTACCGGCGTTGTGGGATGTCAACCACTCTGGTTATACGAACAAAATTGTTAGACGCGATAATCTTAAGTTGTTGGCCGACAACCACCAGTTAACAGTTGAAAAAGTGAAAACTAAAATAAAAAGCTGGCGATCATATTTTGCCAAAGAACACGCAAATATTAAAAAAAGGAAAACGGGTTCTGCAGCGGGAAATGTGTACGAATCACCATGGTTTGCATATAAATAGCTACGGTTTATTGCGGACACTCTAACCCCAAATCATACAAAGGAAATTGGAGGAAATCTAATCGAGGAAGAGGAAGAAATGAGATGGAAAGAAAATTGTCCGGTAAGTTGGTTTTGTAATTAATTCTAGTCATTATTTATTAGAAAGTACGTATTCCATAACAACGTATTACACGCGTCCGACTATTCCATTTTATGAGGAATGAACGGTTGAACAAGTGTGGACAACAAATTGAATGCCTCTAGAGGAAAGCCGCAAGGCATGCGCTAAAGGCAAATTGAAAGGAAAGATGAAGCGTAAGTTGAAGATGAAAGGGAAAGAGAAAGCGCACGAGTGTGGACATAGCTTTTCACTATCAACATCAGGGTAGTTTAATTTCATATGAATTGGCACCATAAATAAATAAATTTTAATATTTTGCTATGTTATGTACAACAACACAATATGTAATCACCTTTGGCACTCTCTCAAGGAAAATTATTACAATATTTCTCAAAACCGTCTTTTCCAATGTCCAAAAACTCTTTGTATTACTAATTTTTTTCTTGCCCTGTACTAGGTTGAAGCTCCGTTATTTTTATTGCGGGCTTGTTTAAAAGTTGTTGGTAACCAGGGAGAGATGACCGAGTCGCCAAGCTGACAAGCCAAACCATCTAATGATGATATCGCTCTTCTACATTCACTTTGCCTCCATATCCAGGCTTCCTGGGTACTACGCATTTTTCACTGCTGTCACACTTAGCTTCAACATTTCCATTTCCATAGACATTGCGAACTATACTCATATTCATGTACAAAATGTTATTTTTTTTTAATTTCGAAATGTGTCCAATCTAATGCTTCTATTGCAGTTACAACATGAAATCTACTTTGCCATGCAAGTTTAGCATCATTTTTTTTTCTCTTACCGTGCATGTATGCAGTCTGTTATACTCTTGTCCAATGCACTCCTTTATTGAAAGAAACTCTGCTTTGGAACCCTGGATCCCCAACAAAACGTAGGGATGTATAAATTTTGAATTTGGGATAAAACACCAGCTCGAGTTTCGTGCCGATCTGGCAAGAATTACCTTGACAAAAATCAACACTTTCAACCTCAAAACGAAGTAGCTTTTTATGATTGGAGACATATGGACGTTCATTATACTGTTTTCTTTTACGAGCACATGTTGAAGACTAACACAACAAGTGATCATTCCCCTAGGCAGATACATAGTTCGAGACTATTCTCATTTCTTGAGTTTGACACTCACTTTTATTCACAGTATTTTAGAGTAAAATCTCAATCTTAGAAAAGTGAGTTTATACTCAGCCGAGTCAATACTCACTAGTATTATTCATTTAAAATTCATAATATAATCAAATATTGTAGAATTTTCTACAATTTGTGTCACAAAAGGAGAATATGCTCAACTTTTTCACTTCACCAAATATAATATTAAGATATATTACCTTAAATTATATTACTATTATACTAAAGACATATTATTATAATCACTATCATACAGACGTAAGAAGCTTCAATCGTTGAATTTGCTAGAAATGAATGTCTGGGAAAACTTATATTAAGGTATTACCTTTATTTTAAATGGCTTTTCCGATACCTTGCACTGGCAACTTTTTCTGTTTTTATTATTAAACTGTAAATCATATTACAATGTAGCAGCAGGGAAGCTACACAAATAAAATAGCAAAATCATTTCATGGTTGTTTTTTTTCTAGAAACGTATTAAAATAGAATATTTGTAAAAGTCATAAGAAAATATTATTATAAGTCAAAAAGTATACTGTCCATTCTTTGAACACAATCGTTATTGTTTATATTGTTAATGTTTACATCCAGTAAGTTTTAAATTCCACGTGTTCGGTTTAACGGCTCTTGCTAAATAAATTCGTAGTCGATTTTATTATGTAGTTGAAAAAATTGTCGCTCAATATAATAAATGTTTGAATCGATGTGGTGATTATGTAAAATGTATTTTTTGTTTTTGTAGTTATAGAATAAATAATGAAATTTTCTTAATTAAAAAAAAAAAGATTAACTTTGTTTCTAGTGAAATTTACTTTATACTGCCCCTTATTCATTGTGATATCTTTAAAATTTTGTAATAATTTTTGTAACACTCTAGTGTGGACTCTATAATAATTGTCAATAACTTTCTCTTAATTCACAGAAATTAGTATTTTCTGATAAGATAATCTCTTATCAACAAAATTAGTATTTTCCTTAATGAATTAACACGACGTTGACAAACTATCTCTTTCCTATGAAGGTCATTTGTCAATCACTTACTTCACTTAATGGAATAAATTACTTTTAACAACTCATCATCTGTAATTGGTTTTCCTCTTCTCTCTCACATAATTAGACCGAGCTATGAACAGTTTCAAGCCAGTACCCTATATTATACATGTAAAATATTCTAGACATTAACACAACTTGTTTTTCTTATTACTATAAACTTATAAAAATATTATTACATATTTAAATTCATTTAATACATGTTATACCAACTTACATTATTAAGTAAGATTAAATTTAATTAAATTTCAAGTTATATACTCGACTATTACTACTACAATTACTAAAGTGGATAAACCCAATCTTGTAGTGCGATTTTATAAATAGAGATTTAATTATTGTAAAACAATAAAATGTTGTAATTTTAAATAACCATAAATTGTAATATAATTCATTATTACTCATTTGTGATTTCATCAATGACTTATTAATGGGATTTATTATGGGATTTATTTATGTTGATATTTACTTCAACTTAAATATTGTGACTGAACTTTTGTGTAAACCTTTTGGTTGTCTATTTCAATTGCATTCTAATTTTTTGTTTAAGAAAGAAAACTCTTGATTTACAATTACGTTGCTTTGATTATAAAATATTCCTAATTCTTCTTACAATACATTTGTTTAATTTAATTTGCATTAAGTTCGACGTTGTTCTGGGGATATTTTAGTGTTATTCTTGTTATTATTTTCTGGAAACTGTTTTTCTTCTTTTAAAAATTTTATTTCAAATATAATATTTGTAATAGGAATTGAAATAATCAAACCATTTATAAAGCACATTAATATACAAAGAAGATGTTATTATTTAAATAAAAAACGAAAAAGTATTTTGAAGTTAAAATGGTTATCAATATACAAATTTCCATAAATTAGAAATATATTTTTCTTAAGAAATAAAATACGGAACCTGTTCCAATATTCTTTTCATATATATAACGATTACATACTGGAATGAGAAAAGCGGAAATTATAATATTCTTGTAGTGCAAATGCAAATATTAAACTGTGACTACTTTTTTCGAATCTGTGGCCTGCTCTTGTGGTTTATAATTAACAGTGAAATTAGGATTTCATGAAATAAGACCCAAATATTTCTAGATAGTTCTATATACATTAGTCCATGGTATAATCAAAAAATTCAGGGTCTTGTTCAGTTGATGGCCTGGGACTCTTCCGTTCGTTATTCTGTTATAGCAGCATCTATAATATGTACACATTTTGGATAATAAAAACAAAGCCCAATAATATACTGAAAAAAATAAATCACTGTTAAGAAAAGTTTTCTAATATGTCTTGTATATAAGTGAGTATGTATAAAAACATTCACTAAATATGACGGCACAAATTGTAGTGTTTATATCAATTTAATAATAATGAGAATAATAAAATTGTATAACAAAATACCTATTTTCAGTTATTTTAATTGACACAATATTCCAGTTCATTCTTATTGACCACGTGAGAGTATTATTTAATTGAAAATGTATTAAAAGTATCGATATTGAATTTGCTGTACACTTATAATAAGTATTTTTACCAAGTTCCTTTTGCTCTCTTTTTCTGTGGCTTAATGGCTTAATTATATTACTATAACTACATTGGATCTTTGAAATATCATAAAACAATTACTCATGTATGATTCATACATGGTTGAGCGAATTGTTTTTGTGATTAACAAGAAATCATTTAGTTCAATAAAACAATTGAAAAATTATTCTCCAAATATTTTATTGGATCTAACGATTTTTCGTGAAAAATTTCACACATTGACTTTTGTATCACCTTTTTCTCGTGAATTGAAGTCTTCACAACAGGAAAGTTTTTAGAAAATGTAAACTCTTTTGTACTATTTTTATTTTCTTAGACAAATATGTCCTGAATCAATAACACAAATTTATTACCAAATAAACACTAAAACATTTTCTGTTATTAAACTGTGTTCTTTAATTTGTTATTACTTTTTATGACACAATTTATTGTAATGACTTTGTATTTTAAATTTATTCAAAACTAATATTTACAACTTTTATAGGGTAGTAAAATAAAATCAAAGTAATTCTATCAATTCTTTAAAAACATAAGTATACATTGTTTGAACACTCTCTTTTGTTTTGTTTTTTGGATTTTATTTTCAATATATATTCAAATCAAATTCTGGAAATTTGAGTTGCACATATCTGTCTCACAATTTGTAAAACTTAATAGAAACAGAAATGGTAGCTGCTTTCTTATCCAGCCTGTACACATTAAACAATATTGTGCAAAATTCTGCACCTACGTAGATCATACATAAAATTCCTTTTACTTTGAAAAAAAGGTCATAAAGATTATTGTTTGAGGATAGAATGTTGTTATAGAAGTGTTATTATCTTTAAGGATGACAACATTTATCAAGAGAGAATAATTGATGATATATTATTGTTTACGAAGTATCAGACGGAATTGAATCACTGTTACAGTGTGTATTCGTTAACACAAATATCCACTATTAAATATTATTAAACATTTTCAAACATCAAACAATATTGTAATATTAAATAATTTAAACTTGCACGTTGATATCATATGACAGGCCTCGTCCAAAATCATTAGAAACCCGTGTCGTTTTACGTTTAATAAACACAGGGTTTCTCACCATACCTCACCTCACTGAAGTTCAGGAAAATAATGATTGTTGTAGAAATAGAAATAAAAATAGACATCTATTCGTAGGTAATGATTAAAAAGGATTTTAAACTTCTATCTCCCCTGAGGGTAGCAATTAGATTGGTTTAACTTTGTTTAGAACTTTTATATCTTTAGATCTATAAATAACTTTAAACTTTAGTTTATGTAAAAATGTGTTATGTTCCATATTCTTTAAACATGTATATTTCAGATAATACTACGTATTGAAATTGAGGTATATAATGGATTGTAATCTACATTCTTACTTATTTAAATTAAATCAAGTATCTTATTAGTCTAATATATCGATATTTGAGTTTTCCTCATATAAGAAGAATATCCAATATACCAGTCATTAAGGAGAATATATATATATATATATATATATATATATATATATATATATATTTACTCAACAATCACAAGGACTTTAAAATGATTATTCAATTGAAATATGTTTTATTTTAAATTTCATCCTTTTAATCCTCCTGGTTTCACAGTAATGCGTTTCTTTTAGTTCCTCATCCTTTCATTTTAGTTTTTATATGAAATCAGTGAATAATGGAGAAGATATCAATGATATATTGCGTGAGATAAATACATTGTACTCATTATAACAAAATTAATTGTTTAAAGAAGTTAATTGGGAATTACGAAGCGTAACGTTACTATACGTCGTTAAATATTTTAGTAAATTTGACGCTGATCACTCCCTATGTCATTAACAATGACTACCACCCTATTGAAATATTAATTTGACCAATGATTGGTGTTAATTAAACAATACTTTCTGTAATTTGTTATAAATAAAATATTTGAGTACAGAATATTATTATAATGTTTTTCAAATATATAATGTATGTAGTGTCACCACACTTGAGGGAGATTTGAATTCCTTCTAAAAACAATTCATGTTATATTGGAAAAAAATATCTTTGGTAAATATTTAGTAAACACTTCATTTACATCAATGTGTATTATATAGTGGATTATTTAGTCCTTTTTGTGATACACAATTTCTAGTAATTCTATTGTGAGAGCAAAATACAAATCTTCTAAGTTATTTTTAATATCAAATATGTTACGTAAATAATAATAAATATAAACTATCATTTCATCAAAATAATACATTATAAATTTGTGTGTTAGAAATAGGTGCGAATACATTAATTTTACCTTTGTTCTATAGTCAGTTTATTTTCCTACGGTTTTCTTATTTATATAGACGTGTAGCTTGACACTTTCGTGAATGTATTTAGTAATCGTTACAAATCAAACCCTCCACTCATTTCAAGTTCAACAAACGTTTCTCATTCAGTGCGAAATTGTAGTCACCATAAAAATATTCACACTTATATTGTTTACGCTCAGTGGTAGTTAAGGCAAGATTGTAGACTTTTTAAATAAATAATCAAAATTTCATGACTCTTCAAAATTGCTTCTTATGGGGGCCAATAAAACAGGCAACGCTTAGTTATTACAGTCTTATACTGTCTTTCTGTCTTCTATTGTTGATAGTGTTCATTTACAATTTGTTGAAATCATTAATCCAAGTGTTATTGTGAAGTGTTAAAAAAGTATTATTGTAATTTTCCAAAAGGAACTACAGTTTTTGGAACCGAAAATTCAGTGTATATGGGTTTCGAAAAAAAAACGATTATACGCAAATCAAAATTATTCGATATATTAATTTATTCATCTTCATCACACATGACAATTCAAAATAATAACTATATATCAACCATTCTTATTAAAAAAGTCAACTAGAATAATATGTTGTATTCTGTTAATTTTAAATTATTCGTTGAAAAGTAATTACTATTACCAATGACTACATATAGTATTTATGTAGTCATTGCTATTACAGCGTCAACCGTGTAATATTAGAGTCCACGTGGGATTGTGTTAACAATTTCTTCAAACAACCGCACAATTCCTTTCTGTAATATGTTTAATATTACGGTTTGCTTTCACTCCCAGAAGGATTCTAGAGATGTACTGTAGTCTATCTCTATAATGACAATGTATCCCTTAATACATGAAAGCAAATAGTCTATATAGATTTTTTTTAAGTAGGTTAATGGGAGAATCAGTAATTAAAAGGTTGAAATTTGTTTTCCGTTTTAAAGTTTGAAATCGTTGTCAGAAATGTAACGACCGATAATAATTTAACGACATGAAGAAGGAAAAGGAAAACTTTTACAATAATTAGTTTGTGATATTAGTAGCGACAACCGCATTCAGTATCCGTAAATAGTTAATTTACAAAGACAACAAAATACTTGGTTCATTACCTTACACAATATACGAAGTACAGTGTATTTTGGTAGGTGTCAAAGACTTTGACCTTTGTTTTGACTGATCTTCACGCTTCATGACCTTGTGTGCCGTACGTCCGATGTTGATGTCGTTATAATCTGTACGTAAAAACACAACTGGCAATTAATTTTAATACGAAAATGAAACATAATATAGGGGACTAAATTGTGCTCAAAAGAAATCTACACAAATTCAAAATAAATGAAAAAATTAACACTATAATGTGATACAGTTTTTTATAAAGGGACCTTTATAAATACACATTACAAAGGTCATGGCGTAGCCGACGATAAGAAAATAATTACACACACAATTACTAAATTCATAAAAGCTCTGAAATAACTGTTTTAAACTAACTTACAACAATGGATAAAACTTTTCACCTACATTCATTGTAACGTTACATACACGACAAAAAAAAATCTGGTCATATATTTAGAGAAACTGCTTGTATTACATTGTATGGGTAATTCATCAACTTGTTTTGAGAAATTTAGACACCTTGACATAATTTCGCTACAAACACTTTTATCATTCATGCGATTATTAAACATTTTAATTATGTAATTATGTAAATTGTAATTAGATAATACTCACTTATATTGATTTGAGGTTATAGTTCATATTTAAAACATTTTATTTAAACAATAAGGTAAAAGGGTTGAATCTACTTGCTATGAGGACATGTTTAACCAGCTTCCTCGAGTTAGTGTTTGGAACTTGTGTGAATGTTATTACTCAACTATTAACTATTATTAATAGTGTTTAGAGCTTAATATTTGTAATTAAATTTACCAATCCGTAACGTTTACCACAAAAAGACTACCACATTAAGTTTGCTCAGGTACATTCTCAGAGTAAATTTTAGACTCATATTATAAATAAAACGTATTTAAATTGAATAAATCATTTTAAGTACTTGTGATTGCTGAGTATATATATATATATATATATATATATATATATATATATATATATATACAAGGATTGACCTTGTGATTTGTTGGTGGTCAAGGAAAAAGCCAAAATCAGTGGAAACTGAGTAAGTGAGAAATTTATTGAGATAGAAGAGTCTGAGGGAAAAAGTTTTATTCTTGAAATAAGAACTCGTTCACCTGCTGAAGCTCCAGTTAAAATCGTACAATCAATAAGGTTCTGACGCATGATCTCAACTCTCAACCACGTTCTATTAATAAGTCCACGACCCGTATCCAAATTTTGAATCAAAATAACCAAAGCACCTTGCTTAAGCACCAATTTATATCTTGGAAGACCGCTAATTTGAAGGGTATTTAAGAACTCTATTGGATACTTAAGTTGTTTTGTACCGTCACGGATTTCCTTGTCAAAACTAAGGTACACTTTGTCTTCTCCAGGAAGTAGTTCCATGACTTCGTAATTGATAGGATCACAGTCTTTAACCTCTTACTGTAAGACTGGGATGTAAATGCATAGAACAATATGTAAACAATCTTAAGACAACCCCTTAAAATATGATCTTGCACATAAAATAAGATCTTGTACAAAACAAAAAAGAAATATAACGTAAAATTAAGTAAAACTTGCTAACATTTACAGTGTAAGGATAAAATAATCATTGATGAGGTTAAACACACTTAAATGTATTTAATTTCCAACAGCTGATACATTTTTTTTTATTCACAATTATTTGTTTACTTTTTATATACCTATCGAAATAGTGTCAATATGGAGATTTCTGAAACTTCAGGAACCTATATCTCAGGAACCGCATGACTTACATACGAAGGCCTAAAACTTCGGTTTTAGCAGTTTCTCACTAAGGTCTGATTGTGAAAAATTTCAAGTTCCTAGCCTATACGGTTTTGGAATTGAAAAATCAAACGGACAGACTTAGCGTTTTATTAATATGATATATATATAGGCGAATATGTGAGTTTATTGAAAATTAGATTATGGTTTCATTAGTACATATTTTGGTGCTTAGACTATCTATAAATGTATATTTAAATTGATATTTCATCCATACTTAAAAAAAAATTAACATAAATTTTACTATAAATTCGTGATTTAGAAAATGTTTGAATTTTTTCCTTCTAATAAAAGTAATGGATTCAATTTAAAAGACTTTTCTGTTAAGTTTTAGAACAAGTAACAGTTCTAATAATTTTATTACAGAATAAAATAGGTTATTGCTCTAAAAATGTATGTTATTTGTTTTTTAAAGGTATTGTTTGTTAATATTGTAACATAAAGAGTTTTATGTTCTATGTACAAACATATTTAAATATTCTACGAAATAAAAATCAATTCTCACTTTAATTCCGAAAGAAATTAATTTATTGGCTAATATCTGTGCTACGACTAGTTTTGGTACATTTAGAAATTAAGCTATTCTTGTGTTTGTTTCTTTGTGTCATTTTTAAGTTTGTTGAGGATGTTGAACGTTTTTACTTAACGTGACGGATAACAGTTAAAGTGTTAGGCACGAAATTGATATTTTTTTATTAGTAACAAAATTCAATGGTTTTTTTAAAATTCTTTAGTTGGAGTATGGTAGATCCCAATTTACTTTAAGAAAATTTGAAACAAAATTGCCTTCAATAAACACAATTAGTTGTCAACCTCACAGACTAATGATAACATTTAAAAATATTTATGTATTCAGAATATTTTAGTTTACTGTACAATTATTATGTTTTCTCACGATGCATTATAAGATAATATAAAATCGAGTTATAAATAAACCGAATATGTAACTTACATTATTCTAAGCAGTGCACGGATGTTGAAAGTGGGGTTTTTTTTAAACAAATAGTACGATGACAAAAATATTCAAGATAAATACCTTATTAAGCTTTTAAACGCCCGTATTAAAACTTAAACTTTGTTTAAAGTCACTACAAACAATAACTTGACAACTTTTTATTACACTAAGCATTTTACAGAAGGTTAAACAAATTATATACTCTCTGTATATCCTTAATGACATATATATATATATATATATATATATATATATATATATATTTAGGATTTCTCCTTAATGACTGGTATTTTGGATATTCTTCTTATATGCTAGAAAATGATCGTTGAAACTTGCCAATTTATATATATATATATATATATATTTAAAAAATAATTTCCATATCTAAATAACTTTTAAAACATGTATCAACTTCACAAAAATGTTCAGGATCTCTATAGAGCCAAGTTTGAGAACTTGTTTATTTGTCGCTTTTGACTTTTTAAATTTTTTTACCATCATTTTTGTTCCTACATTTTGGGAAAGATTGTGTCCATTAGTTTTTTTCTTGGACTATAAAGACTACACTTGAGAAAAACCGTATTTTTATGTGTTTTTTTTTTTTTAATGACAGTTAACCACAAGTTTTGATTTCAATAAAAGAGGAAACTTTAAATCCGACTAAATATCCAAAATATGATAAATTTTTTTATTAAAATCTGTACGTTTTTAGGCTGTACATACATCAGACGCCAAGCGTCAGACACCAGACGCTAAAAAGACGGATATCATTCTCAACACCAGTTTTCTGAACTCGTCTGACCTCTAATAAAGAATATATCGATATATCCGCAAAAACCCATAGATTGTTTGACCAATCACTTTACTTTAAAGAAAGACTTCGTCCATGATTCATTTTCACGTTTAAATGCTAACAACCGAAAAGACATTTTCGGTGATGATAAAATTTGTCACGCTTTTGTTTGCTTTCAGGCGGGGGGGGGGGGGTAATTAATGAATTGTTTGCGATATTGTTGCACCATTTTCTATGTAATCTATAAAAACTACTACCTATCATATTACTGCTACAACTATATTTGAAAAAAAACTATTTTTAGACTGTAGTTATGTTCGTTGTTTTTTTTACCGTAAATGATTGCTTTAAAATATTATGGAGAAAAAACAACATATTCTGTTTGATATATTCTATAACAAAATGGCAAAATATAAAATTTTAAGTCGTTAAGACGGTGAGAAACAGTATAGTCAAAATTTGATATAACATGAAATAAAATAAAAAGATGAATTTACGAACAATTAATTTTGATAAATAATGTCGTCTTGTGAAACTTTGATATAATTGGAGTAAAATACATTTCAATTAAAAAAAAGAGCTTTAATTGATACATAATTAGCTTTGGTCAAATAATATCTATGAAAATATATTTAAAAAAATCACTTTACCCATACTATGAATATTACTAAAATACAACCTTAATTATGGATTGAGTTTATAAGGAGGGAACCTTGAAGGTTCACTTTAAGGAAAACTCAAATATAGATATATTAAACTAATAAGAGACTTGACTTAATTTAAATAAGTAAGAATGTAGATTTTAATCCATTATATACCTCAATTTGAATACATAGTATTATCTGAAATATACATGTTTAAAGAATATGGAACATAATTAAAACATTTTTACATAAACTAAAGTTTAAAGTTATTTATAGATCTAAAGATATAAAAGTTCTAAACAAAGTTAATGCAATCTAATCGCTACCCTCAGGAGAGGTAGAAGTTGAAAATCCTTTTTAATTATTACCTACGAATAAATGTCTATTTTTATTTCTATTTCTACAACAATCATTATTTTCCTGAACTTCAGTGAGGTGAGGTATGGTGAAAAACCCTGTGTTTATTAACGTAAAAGGACACTGGCTTCTAATGATTTTGGACGAGGCCCGTCATATGATATCAACGTGCATGATTAAATTATTTAATATTACAATATTGTTTGATGTTTGAAAATGTTTAATAATGTATGCTAGTGTATATTTGTGTTAACGAATAGACACTGTAACATTTATTCAATTCCGACAGATACTTCGTCAACAATAATATGTCATCCATTAATCTTACATACATTCAGTTGTTATCGTCAACCTATGAAACAAAATTATTTCATTCTGCTAAACAATTGTAATTTTTTATTCGAATTTCAATAACCAGTATTTTTTACTTGCATAATTTATATAAATTTAAATGGAATTAAATTTTTGCAAGTGTATTTAAAAATGTAGGTTCTATAACTTTTGTAACTCGATAAGTGTTTTGGCGATAACTCGGTTTTTGTAATTTAAAAGTCTGTAATAAAGAAAATTTGAAACTTTAAAAAAGTTAAAGGCTTATTTATGAGTGCGTTATTATTAATATATTGCTTTTAGCACGAGTTATTGACACTGAATGATAAGGAATAACTAGTAAAATTATTTTTAGTTTGTTAAATAAAAGCAACTTTGGATGAAAGATGTTTTGAAATATGAGTCAATTTCCTATGTATCTTCTAGAATGGCAGTGTATAAATGTCCTCCCTAGAGTATACTCGTAGTAATACGAGATGTTAACCTCGTATTTACTGAATTTTGTTATTTCCTTTGGCTTCATTGAATGGCTGTGACTTTCTTCCTTGTACCGAGACATTTTTGAAGTCCTATTATTACTCATGTTTCATGCTATTTATTGTGCGTTGAAAAAGGAAAGAACTTTTTTATACAGTTTATAAACTTTTTTTTAACAAACCTTTTTTGAACGTTAGATTCTATATTATTTTTTTTTTTGTAGATTACAAATTAACAAATTCAAACCTAACGTATTCATTCAGAAGTGTCCTCAATCTTCATTCATAGCTCTATTTAAGTCATGTGGTTGAATTAATATAAAATTAAACGTATTAAAAAAAATAGCTTTAACCTGAAGCGGTGGTGTTCTAGTTAACAATCATATTCAATACATACGCAATATTCTAGTAGTTTGTTGAAGTAAAATATTACTTAATTACAATTCAAAAACAATAATAATTACGAAAAATATGTGATTTATATATACACAAATCTATCAAAAACCAATATTTTACTTTACAATAACTAATTTTGGAATAACACAAAATAAGTAAGTTAATAGAAATAAAGACAATTTCTGTGACAGTAATGTTTGACGTTTAGATTCGTTACAATATTAGACTAGTGTAGTATCCATGAGGATTATAATTAACACGTTGTTAGGTTCAAAGAATGACAACAAGTTGTCACGGCTTTATTGGGTATCAAATGTTAAATTATTATTTTGGAAATATCTAACTTTTCGACAATAATCAAAATAAACAGTATTTACCTTATCAAAATTATATTAATCGACTATAAAAGTACGTAAATTTCTTTTTACAAGTCTTATTTTGCCTCTCCTATGATTTAAAATCCATAGGAAATAAAAAGGTAATAAACATGTGAAATATGTGTAACAGAATTAAATTTCGGGATATTTGTTTTTCATAATGTTGATAAATTTTACGTTAATATATTTTGAGAAAGAATTATTTATTTTCTGCTTCGCTGTAGGAGGTAGTTATCAACAGACAAATAGAGCTAGGAATAAATGGGTTTTCTCAAATTCTCTCCGTCACAATTCTTTACTTGTAAATTGTATTTTAGATTACTCTATTGTAATTTAATCTTCTTAAACGGGAACATTTTTCTCATATTTCTATTTGTATTATTCCTAGTAGTCCAAAAAATGGTAGTACTCTAAAAAACTTTAAGTTCATTATTATATATTAGAATTATGTTGTAAAATGTATCTGGAACGACCATAATGTGTAACAGTACATTATGACTTTACTTCAAATCTGTCTGATCAACTATAAGCAATAAACAGTTTAATAGTGCCCACCGACAATAAAATAAAAGATTTACTGAATGTGTAACATAAAAAAAAAACATACAAACCTTTCAAAATAAGGTGCTCCGATGTATTGTTGATGCACCATGCTATATAAGAAATTACAACTTGCATAGGGATTTGAAAATAGATACGGTTAGAGAAGAAATAAAAAGCAAGCAAGGAAGCACAGACAACGCATTGAACAACATCTTTTACGGTTTTGACTATAATTTGGTTATTGTTCAGGTTATAGAAAAATGTAAAAAAAAAAAAAAATTTTTTTAAATCATTTATAATTAAAAAGATAAATATTTTTAGTCTCTTGTAAAATATTGTTAATATTTACGGTTTCCAAGATATTTGACTTTAAAGATTTAAAACGGTCGCCATTTTGAATATTTATATATTAAAGTTTT